>CM066329.1:234317648-234857648 GCA_033807585.1 Hydrophis major
TGGCCAAAGCGCGGGGCACTCTGATTGGTTAGGCGAGCCGCGCCGATTGGCTCGCTAGGAATCTCTCGCGATTGGTCTATTCGAATCGCGGGAGATTCAAAGCGGTGCCATTGGCCGCGGCCGCCGCGGCTAAAGGAATAAAAGCCGCGAACTTTTCCTATAGCCCCAGTTCGGTTCCCACATCAATAAAAGAGCTTGATACAAAGTCACCGACTCCTGGCATCATTTCCGAAGACACAACACTGGCGACGAGGGTGGGATCCAGATCCTGAACCGAACCACGTGTCTGACGGAAGCCAGACGAATCTCCACGATGGCGAAAATCGCACCCCCTGCACCCTTCAACCCCGCCAGCGAGGACTGGGAATCGTACTCCGACAGATTCCGCATGTTCCTCGAGTGCAGCGACCTGAAGGACGCCACCGGCCCCATGAAGCGAGCCGTCTTCCTGACCCACTGCGGGACCAAGGTATTTAAGATGGCAAAGGCACTTGCCAAACCCGCCGACGCGACCGCGATGGACTGGGACATCCTCGAGCCAATACTTCGGCGGCACTACGCTCCAGAGGTGCCCATCCTAATCCGACGCAACGAGTTCTACCGTCGGGACCAACGGTTGGGTGAGAGTTTCAGCGACTTCGTCGCCGAACTACAGCAGCTAGGGGGGCTGTGCGAATTCGACAACCTGAACGACGCCCTGCGAGACCGAATCGTGCTCGGCCTGTGGGACCCCGTCCTCCAGAGTTGGCTGATGGCCAAGGGCAACATCAACCTTGCAGATACCCTCACCGCCGCCGCAGCCGCTGAAGCGACCCGAACATCCGCCGACCGCATGCGCCGACCGAACGCTGGGGACCGCAGCGGGAACAACCACCCTGCAAGGTCGGCTGAGGCCCAACCCGAGACGACCACCCACCAGGGCGATTTCCACTCGGCATCGGGCACTTCTGACGAGGAGGAGGAAATTCATCGCCTCCAGGCAGGCCGTGACCCATGGAACCGACGGGGTCGTAAGTCGAGGACCAACTGTGCCGGTTGCGGAGGCGACCACCCCAGGTCCGAATGCTGGTTTTTCGAGTCGATCTGCCAGCATTGTGACAAGAAGGGACACATTGCCCGTGTCTGCCGCCTCAAAAAGAACCGCAGCCCGCCCCGATGGGACCAGAGCGAACGGAGGAGAGAGAGCACACCACCCCGGACCAGAGATCGCCCCTCTGACAACAGATGGGACCGGAACGGATGATCCCTACGAGGCGGCGAAACCCGGCGAAGAGAGGAGACCCATCAGACGGTCACCATCGGCCACGCCACAACCAATGACGCCCGGAAGGTCTACGTGGAGGTAGGCATCGAAGGCGAGCCATGCAAAATGGAGGTGGACTCCGGGTCCTACCTCTCCATGATAGCATGGCAAGAAATAAAGCGCTTGGTGCCTACCATCCAAAGGAAAGGCCTAGACAGCCAGAGACTAATCGTAAAAGACTACCAGGGAAACCGCATCCCGGTAGTCGGAACCGGACAGTTCAACGTAACATACAAAGGGTGCATCGAAAGGCTTCCCCTGACAATCGTCGATCGCGACCGCCCAAGCCTCCTGGGACTGCAATGGTTCGCCCCGCTCGGCATCGCAGTCACGGGAATCGACCACGTCACTGACGACAGCTGGGAGTAACAACTAGCCCGGGAATTCCAAGAGGTCTTCGACGGAAACCTAGGCAAGTACCGAGGGCCCCTTATATCATTCAGCCTAGACCCAAACGTCCCCCCAAAACGCCTGAAACCAAGGCGGGTGCCATTCGCACTTAAACCCAAGATAGACGAGCAAATTGACAAGCTCGTCAAGCAAGGGGTCCTACAACCAATAGACCACGCCCGGTGGGAGACCCCAATAGTTACCCCGATCAAGCCCGATGGGTCGGTGAGGATCTGTGGGGACTATAAGGCCACCCTAAATGGCGCGTTGCAACAAAGTGCCTACCCCGTCCCAGTAGTGCAACACCTACTGCATTCACTGGGAGGGGGCAAGGTTTTCGCCAAACTCGACCTCGCCCAGGCATACCAACAGTTGCCAGTCGACGAGGAAACGGCAGAAGTGCAAACCATAGTCACCCACCGGGAAGCATTTAAATGCAACCGGCTCCAATTCGGAGTCAGCGTGGCACTGGGAATATTCCAAAGCCTAATGGAAAGACTATTACAAGGCATCAAGGGAGTGGTACCTTACTTCGACGACGTCTTAGTGTTGGCAACCAACCAAGCCGAACTAGAGGGTCGCCTAAGGGAGGTCCTAACCAAATTCAAAGAGACCGGGCTCAAGGTAAAGAAGGAGAAATGCCAATTATACATGGAACGGGTTGAATTCCTAGGATATCTCCGAGACTGTCACGGCATTCACCCCACAAACCAAAAAATCAAGGCCATCAAAGAAGCCCCCACACCCAAGTCGAAGACGGAGCTACAGGCATTCCTGGGGCTACTTAACTTTTACAATGTTTTCCTGCCCCAAAAGGCGACGGCAGCGGAGCCTTTGCATAGGCTCCTGGACAAGGTGGCGACCTGGACTTGGGGGAAACGCGAGCAAGCCGCCTTCCAGAGAACAAAGGACCTCCTCACTTCGGACGCCGTCCTTATATAGTACAACGAGACCCTACCTCTGGCCGTCACATGCGACGCATCACCCTTCGGCGTCGGCGCTGTCCTCAGCCATACTCTCCCCGATGGAAAAGAAGCACCCATCGCGTTCTTTTCAAGGACCCTCACCAAACCGGAGCGGAACTACAGCCAGCTGGACAAAGAGGCTCTGGCTATCGTTGCCGCAGTAAAAAGATTCCACGAGTATCTCTACGGCCGGACATTTACCATCATAACTGACCACAAGCCGCTGCTGGGAATCCTTGCAGGGAACCGGGCCACCCCGAACATTCTGTCTCTCCGAATGACAAGGTGGTCTGAGTTCCTGGCGGCCTACAACTACGGACTCATACACAGACCGGGTAAGACGATCTCCCATGCAGACGCCTTAAGCCGCTCGCCGCTACCGGAACCTGACACCGACCCAGCACCCACGATGACCACCCTCAGTATAGAGACTCTACCCAACCTACCCATAACCGCGTCAGACATTGCCTGAGAGACTAATAAAGACAAACGTCTGGCGCGGGTGTTGCATTGGGTAGAGAAAGGGTGGCCGGAAAGGGACAACGACAAGTCCGTCAAGACATTCCGGAACCGGCAAACGGAACTCTCGTTATTAAAAGGGTGCATATTATGGGGGGATAGGGTGGTCATTCCAGAAAAACTACAAGGGAAGGTTCTGGAACTATTACACAAGGGGCACCCTGGCATCGTTAGGACTAAAGCCCTGGCCAGAAGTTACGCTTGGTGGCCAGGGATGGACAAACAGATTGAGACATGGGTAGCAAGGTGCCAACGATGCCAGGAAACTAGGCCAAGCCCACCCACAGCACCCGTCCTAGAGTGGGAAACCCCAAGGGGACCTTGGTCTAGGATCCACATAGACTTCGCCGGGCCCACAAAAGGACACACCTTCCTAATAACAGTAGACGCTTACTCCAACTGGCTGGAGGTAAGCAACATGAGAACAACAACCACGGAGGCCGTGATCAAGGAACTCGGCAAACTCTTTGCAATGCATGGCCTCCCAGATGTCGTCGTTTCTGACAACGGGCCCCAATTCACCTCGCTAGAATTCGAAAAATTCCTAGTGAAAAGGGGCATCTGACACGCGCTGACAGCACCGGTGCATACGGCGGCGAATGGTAGGGCGGAACGGATGGTGCAATTCACTAAGAAAACCATCCGGAAAATAGACCACGGGGAGATCCAGGATAAAATAAATAAATTACTCTTCACCCAACACATAACCCCAAATACCACAACGAATAAGAGCCCAGCCGAACTGTTAATGGGGAGGAAATTAAGGTCCCCACTCGACAGATTACACCCCACGTATAACCCAGAGAAGCCCCCAGACTCAACCAGCAAGCACCGAACCTTCGCACCAGGCGACCCCGTGTACGCAAAAAACCTGACGGGAGACCCGTTATGGGTACCGGCCATCATCACACAAATAACAGGCTCACACTCGTACCGGCTACAAACAACAGACGGACGAGCATGGAAACGCCACATCGACCAATTAAGATCGAGGACGACCACCCAAGAGACCACCGACGCACAAGCAGGCAAAACCAACTCCCACAACACAAACCAAGGGGGGAGGGAATACCCAGGGGACCAAAACCAAAGAAGAATAAACCAACCATACTTACCGGAAAGCAGCCAGCATGACCTCTCGCCAGGAAGAGACAGCCAGGCCAGCTCGACCGACCCAGGGAGACCGAGCGGGAGCGGCGAAACCCGCAGCTCAACCAACTTGGGAAGCCCAGGAGGGAGCTACGGAGAGCGGCCCAGCCCGACTGACCAGCCGGTTCCCACGACGGCATCCAGAGAAGCAGAGATCCCGACCGAACCGGCCGGGATCCAACCTACGACTGAGCTGCGCAGGTCCAGTAGGCTAAGACGGAGCCCCGCCTACCTACGGGTCTACGCGACGTAAGGACTAAACCAAGAGGGGAGGGGTGTTCTGTCCCCTCATTAGCATTCTTGAGATCCCCGCGCTTTGATTGGCCAAAGTGCGGGGCACTCTGATTGGTTAGGCGAGCCGCGCCGATTGGCTCACTAGGAATCTCCTGCGATTGGTCTATTCGAATCGTGGGAGATTCAAAGCGGTGCCATTGGCCGCGGCCGCCGCGGCTAAAGGAATAAAAGCCGCAAACTTTTCCTATAGCCCCAGTTCGGTTCCCACATCAATAAAAGACCTTGATACTAAGTCACCGACTCCTGGCATCATTTCCAAAGACACAACAATAACCACACAAATTATTTCCATGTCAGTGTAGCTGAGCCTTAGAATGTATAAAATGTCTGAATGCCAGTCCTGGCTTTAAGGAGAAGAGAAGAGAATCCAGATGAGAAAGAAACAAAAGATCTGACTCCTGACAGAGTCTCTTTCCATCCCTCCACCATTAAAGACACTTGGTTACCTGTGTTTATTTTTAACTACCAAAAGCCTTTTTTTGTTTGCCTTTGACACCTTCAAGTTCATCTCTCAGGAGTATTAAGCAGCTTAGTCTTCTAAAGACAGCTGTGTACCAAACACTGCCCCACCAGGAAAGGTTTGGTGATTAGCAAGACAGAAATAGAAATACATTGATGTAGGCTAATTTACAGGGTGTTGGGAAGAAGGGAGATCCATAGACACGGTGTGCAAGAAGATCACTTTCCTGCATGTGATTAGAATACATGATTCAAGACGTGGTCCCCAGAATCTTTGCAACATTCTTGCTTGGTGGATGTTGGTGTGTTAACACTCAAACTATATACAAAATTAGATTTGTAAAATTATTGGGTCTTTTTATTATTATTTTAGAGTCCTGGTGATGAGAATGTTCTCTTTTGCGGTGTATATACTGAGTCCCTACTGGCACCATCATTTGTGAATGCACTTTTGGCAAAGCATCATAGACAATACTTTATCCTTCTAAAATGGAATAAATTCTATTAGTATCTCCATAACTGTGTATCCTACTCTCTGGCCATTAATATCCAAGTCTAATTACAAGCAAATTGTTTCCTTTTACTTTTCTTGTATTCTTTGAGTTTTTCCCTCCATCTCTGTGTTCTTGATGAATAATTTTGTGCAGAGTTGTTACTAGCACAATCCGGTATGCGGGAGGGAATTAACCAGGTGCCCTCCAGTTGTTTTGGATCACAGCATAATTTCATAACCAGTCAGAGAAACATCCAGAATGTGCTGGATAATTTGCAAGTCAAAATGTCAGTATTGTTTCTGAACCTCAGTTCATTTTCTTCTCTGGAGCTTTCACTGTGTTTTGTGATGCCATCCTATTTCCGCTTGCTACATCAGAAAATGCTACTATTTTTTGACTTCAACCCAGTATATAATTTAGACTTTTGCAGAGAGGTTGTTTTGTTATTTTGCCACTTGCTTATATGCCTGCCTGCTTCTTTGGATGGACATGGATAGAGAATGGGGTTTCTCAGATGAAATAAACTCAATGAACTCGATGAAGAAAATTACATCCTTGAGGATCTGGCAAACAGCTGGACTACCCATTTCAAAGCAGGTGGTAAAATATGTAGAGCACTTTGTCTGCTGCATATCATCTTTTTATATTTTAATTGCTACTTTGTGAAATTCACTGTCCATGGACCAGCACTGCTCCACAGAATACCAGAAATTGGGCCACACAAACTAAGGAAGTCCCATCTGCAGATGCAGGCAGCACACGAAACCAAGCCCACTCTGATCCACGGAAAAACCTCTCTCCACAGAACCAGTCCCTGGTGCTCAAAAGGTTGGGGGCCACTGGGCTATAGCAAACCATTTCTGAACATGTTGCCTACAGGAGTTAAGTCAGATCTGAAGGCAAAACAGAGCAGGAAAAGGAGGTGGACATCATCTTACTATGGTTTAGCATGGTAGTGTAGTGAAGCTAGTCTGTAGATTGTAGATTATTTAGTTTTGTCTTGGAACAACATTTGAATCCAGCCATTGTGCTGAAATTATAGCATAGTGCAACATGTGAATCCACTTACAGTAATAAACACGACATGATTAAAGCAAGTTGTGGCTTAATGTGATGTATAAACCGACCCGTGATTAAGGATATATAGATATTACAAATACCTGAATGTTTTCATTTGTGAATTATAGGGTGGCTGTGATACATGGATTGAATCCTAAGGCATGTTGTTGGGAGCAGCAATTTTTCTGCCATGTGGTTCTCAATTATTTCCTTCCTAGTGTTTTTCCATAAGTGCAGGGTTGACTTTTTTTTTAATCAATCGAATATTGATCCATTGGTTGCAACAGGAATTGACTGATTGGCTCATTACCTTAGCCTGACATCATAAGCTCAGGGTGACTAGTACAAAATCACTCAGCTGGCTTTCATGCCAAAAGTACAACTAGAATTCAGTTTTCTGGTTTCTAGAATTCACCACTGTCTTATTTGATTTCCAATGTAGATCCAAAAAAGTAGTCATGTCTATGCTTTATCTCAGGAGTCTATCCCAAGATCTCTTGCAGCACTCTATGGCCCAGTTCCCATAAATTGTTTGCTCAACACATTAAGCCAAAATATAATTTGTTTAGGTTTGTCTTACTGCATTGTGCGAAGCCAGCCATTTCGTATATCCAAACTTTCTAGGTATGGGAATATGAGGGATCTTCTAAACCCACTTATGGCTTCATTGGCACCCTCATTATTTTATTCTCTATCAGTTCTTCAACATAGCTTGAGAGCTTGGTGTAGTCAGGTTTACTTTGTGTATAGTTGACCTTGCATTCTCTCCTTCCTTTAGTGCTTTTTTTCTCTTTCTTTTCCATTCACTAAATTGATCCTAATCTCCCCAGGGTGACGTGAAACATATTGAAGGAACATTTCCTTCTCATTGCTACAGGCTTTAGAATCTGGATTGCTCAGGTTTCAGCCCAGATAATAATAACATATTTGGGACAGGAGGTGACTTTGCTATACCTCAAATCCCTGGAAAGAGCTATATGGAGCTTGGTACCTCCATAGATTGTACTTGTCCTGCCCTTGCCTACCCCTCCCCTCCCCTCCTGCCCTCTCCCCTCCCTCCAGATTGATCCAGTCTGTGCCAGGCAGCAAAGTGTGACTCAGGAAAGTCTGTAGTCTGAGTGTTAGTTAATCAAGTCCTTGAATGTCCTCTAATCCTACCAAACAACACAACTTGATCTTTCTTTTCTCTCTCTTTCAGTCTTTCTGTCCCACCTCCAAACAGAGGGGAGAGGAATGTTCCAGAGGACAACTGATCCAAGCAGGTGCTTTAAGCGGCAAGCTGTCAAGCAGCCTCCAGGGTCCAACAGAAGCATATTGGGACTCTGTAAGACATAGAAGAATTGACGTCCAGCTCTTAAACCACAGAATGAAGCTCCTTGATATTAGTGGATTTCTAAGACAGCCTTGAATTCTTGGTAGAAAATAGAGAGCAGTTTAACATAGAGAGCAGTTTAACATACTGCACCTCTGTGAAGTTTGCCAGTTGCACAGTGGCAGATAGGAAAGCACTCCAGAGGGTTAATGTCATTGCCCAGAAGATCATTGGCTGCCCTCTCCCCTCTCTGGAAGAGCTTTATAGTTCCCGCTGCCTTAAGAAAGTTCATAACATTCTCAAAGATCCATCTCATCCTGGGAATCCTTTTTTTGAACTATTACCATCTGGCAGACGGTACAGAATAATAAAAACAAGGACAAACAGGTTGAAAAACAGCTTCTATCCCAGGGCTCTTTTGAATTCTGCTGTATAGTGCAGTGTTGGTGTGGTGTGGGAGGTTTCCGGTTCAATGTGTGAAGGCTGAAGGATGCGTGTTTGTGTTTATTTTCATGGTCATGGTCATGATGTGCGCTGAAGATGGTGTTTGATTTTGTTGTACGAAGTGCAATGACAATAAAGTAAACTAAATTTATTCCCACTTTCCTGCCACAGTTCTCAGTATCGGAACATCCCCAGTTCAGATTGCTAACCTGGATATTCCCTGACTTGATGGTTTGCGTCTAAGCTCATTTAAGCATGTAAACATTTCATGGCTCAACATTTCTCTTCCAATTGTCTTCTGTTCTGCATTTTCTCAAGCTATGAGCATGGTTGTTTCTAGCACACCTGATCTATGCTAACCAAGTAAATGCTATACTTGAGTGACAGTAAAATAATCTAGTGGAGAGAAGAAACTACTTGGGAATGCTTGTTAATGAAAGCACTGCTGGTAACATCCAGCTGAGACTGACCTGTGGTGAAGACTTGTGGCCTTCCAGATGTTCTTGGACTACATCCTTTATAGACATCTGGGCAGACCAAGATGCAGGCTAACATCATGACTCAGACTCCAGCCTTACGTACTTGCATGTTTGCTGAAAGAATGCCAATTGTGACCTCTCAATGTACATTTATGACATACATTTTATTATTTGCCTCCCAAATGCCCCTTATGGACTTTTGACATTAGGTTGTGATGGAAACAAGTAGCACATTTTACATGTGGTTGTCATTGTCAGCCATTCGGTTTGGCAACTCTATGGATCAGCGCTCTCCATGCCCCTCTGTCTCTCACCGCCTCCTTCAGATCTGCCATGATCATCCTAGTGTCATTCTTTATCGTGTCTAGCCATTGAGCAGTTCCTCCTCCTTCTTCTGCTGATCACTTCCAGCATGATTGACTTTTTTGAGTGAGTTACCCACTCGTGACATGACATTTTATACATAAATAAGAAAATAGAAATTAATAAAAGAATACAATAATATTAGAAAAGAATAAAAGAATAAAAATAGAAAGCTCTTGATCTATAAGGATGATCCCAAATAATTCTTTCTGGGAGGTGACAGTTTTTCTACCCATCCATTGTCTCCACATCATGGGTCAGTAAGGCTGCAGAGGGGATTCCCAATTTATTTGGACATGGCATTTCCCACTGGGGAATGCTATGGGCAAGGAGGAGTAATTTTACTTGTGGAAAGACAGAACAGGAATGGTGATATAATTAGAAAATGAAGAACTATTTTGCACTGAAAATTTTACCCTGCCCCCTTTTCCCTCCCTGTTTCTCTAAGAAAATTCTTATCTGCATAAAATATTCTTCGTCTCAAATTAGTAGCTTGTGAACAAATGCAATCCCTTCCCCCACAAACAAATACTTTACTGGGTCAGAGACAGGCTCATTATTTTAGCTGCCCAGTTCCAACAGTGACTAGAGTCTAGACAAATGCCTCCAAATCGATAATCACAATAGAAAGACAATGGTCTCCCTCTTGTGAACACAGTGTGTGCTTAGTATCAGGGGCTGTACTATTTCTGTACATGGAAGCTCCATTCATCTCAGAACTTTTGACAGGCAGAGGTCCACCTTGGCTTTTTAAAGAAGCCTAGTTGTGTTCTTTCATAAGGTTGATTTTTAACGCTGTGGCCAGCTGCCTGGGCTTGGTCGTACACCTGCATTTCGGACCTCGGAGTTATATATTTTCTTGCCAATTCTTTTTGTAGTCTCAGCTGAGGGAGTCTTGCCAGCAGATTAGCCTTGGGCATGTAATTGGCTGAATGGCTGAGCATAAAACACTGGGAGGCACTAAGCACTTAGCACAAAGCACTGGATGCATTTTTGGCTGGCTGGGAAGGAGTAAGGGGCTAGGAGACTGGCCAGGCGAGATCGAGAGCATCAGAGGCAGGTAAGACGGGTCCCAGCTGGGCTGCTAAGAAACCCCTGCTGGGCATTGCTGCAGGGAAGAAGGGATGAAGAAAGAAACGGTGGTTGCTAAGCAGGCAATTATGTGCTGTGTAATTCTTCTGAGAATCATGGGAAGAACGGAGTGAGAGAAAGAAAATGATTAAGAACCTATTTATTTATTAGATGTACAGCCTGCATTTATTTTGTATTATTAAGCTTGGTTTCCCCACGACAACCACTCTTTTGGGCTGAGAAAAAGCACATCATCCAAAATTATACTCTATGTCTAAGGTGGACCTCGAACTCACGGTTTCCAGTTTCTAATTCAGTGCCTTAATTCCAGACTGACTCAGGTGTGGTATTGCAGACATTGAAGTTGTGCCATCCCCCAAACTATTGTCCCTTTATCTATTCACCATTCATGAATTTACAACTTGTTGGCTGGAAGGAAAGTACATCAAAGCATCCAAGTGGTCACTTCTCTTTGACAGCCATTGCTCTCAGGCAAATAAAAGATAGGAAATAATTTTTTAAAATAGTGGATTGAAATACCTTTAGCATCTAATTTTGCCTTCCACTCCCTTTTCCTGAGCTTTCTCTTTCCCAATTCCTAAATCAATTTCACTTGCTGCCTGTTAAGAACAGAAATGTTGTTGTACCTGTTTTTCACAAAACCAGACCAAGATCTATGCTGGCAGATGGAGAATTTCCTTAATTATACAGTTGCAAGCTTTTAATTGTATCAGTGGAAGGACTTGAAACTGGATTAGCTATGCAAGGCATCTGCTCTACCCCTTGGCTGCCTAAAATCCATAAAGCCAGTAACTGCAGGGGGTAATGAAATGAGGCTCTGGATATAAGCTGAATGCCTGTTGAGGATAGCTAAAGAAGGAACTTTCCAAACTCCTTTCCCCCCCAATTCCCAGAGACAGAAGGAAAGAGATGGTGGAAGAGCATTTCCTCAAGGGCTAGCAGAACATTCTCCTGATCTGTGATCTGTTTTTGTAGAAGGCAAGTCTTGATCTATGCTGGTACATCTGCTTTTTGTGGGAGCATTTTGTTTCATGCACAGTTCTAGTATGGTCAGAGATGGCTTGTTAAAAGTTTGGCATCTTATTCCAAAAAGGGGTCAGGTGATAGATTTTTCATTCTGTTTTCCAGGCAAGTATTGGGTTGTGTTTTTTTAAATCCAAGTATATGAGAGAAGAAAGATTTGGGTAGAGGGGGAGACCAGTTAGTACTTACCAGCCTTTTGAAATCCAAGGGAAATGCAATTACGACACATGGTTCACTAACCAAGAGAGTAGTTTAAAATTGGCCATACTTATTTTTGTTGTTCTTCTAAGGCTGGGTGAGTACTTGAGGCTTTTCATTCAAACTGCCATATTTTAAGCAACAGGTTAAATATTTTGCTGTAAAGTTCCATTCAACTGCATAGAAAACAAAGGAAGGGTCAGAAAAAACTTTGAGAAGAGCAGCCACTACTCTTTGATAACTTTGGAGTCAACATTGAAGGAATTGTATTAGTTTTGAACCTGAAAAAGCATAGTTTTTAATGCTAATTGGTGGTAATTGATTGATGGCTTTGGGGGGAATTGCCAGAAATATCACCCTTATTATGCAAATATTTGTAATTTTATTGTAATATTTGTAATTTTAACCAACAAAGTGTTACAGTACTTAGTCTGCCATGCTTTTGGTGTGGTTTTCAGGAGAACTCTGAAGGGCAGCCCTGGCCAATAATTGAAAATTAGATTAGGTGAGCTGAAAGAGTCTTTCTAATTCAATCTCTACTGATGTGGTCAGGCAAATATTAAAAGCAACATGCAATAACATGGGCATAAATATCCAAGGGATATCCAAAATATAAGGGAATGTGGAACATATTTATTCTTGCTGTGTTATCCATATATTGTCAGGCATAGGAATGTTTTACGAGTTGACATATATTCTGTTCAAGATATTTCTGTACCTGCATTTTGCAAATCTGTCTTTTGCCCTTCAATATTCTTTTCTTTTATTGTCAGAAGGGGGAGCCATTGTCTCATTGAAATTTCCCATTTCCTTAAAATCAGGAAATGTAGCAGCACCTGAAAGGCTAACAAGGTTTTCAAAGATAGAGTGGACAATCATTTGCCTGGGATAGTGCAAGGGTCCTGCACTAGCAGACCTCCAGCCCTATGTTTCTATGTCTTCTACAAATAGGTTATTACCTCAATTATTAACATGAAATATATACAACAATAAAATTATAAGGCACTAATTTGCCAAAAGAAACCTGTTTTTGCTGCAATTGCCTTCCCAGTTGAAACTCATAAGACGAGGGGAATATCAGAAAAGTAACAAGTCACATTAAAGAGATGAATGTTCTTTGTTCCAGATCTGTTGGAGAAAGAATCATTTTCCATATGACCACAGAAGCATTATTCCTGCCCCCTCTTGAGTTTGAGTCTGGGCTGGAGCACAGCAATCAGGAGAGTTCAGAAGTGGGTAAATTCAGGCAGATGGTGGGAACCAAGGACGTGGTCAAGGATGTTTCCATAACCACTGAATCTAATAATCTCTTGACACCCCCACTTGAAGATGTCTACAGTCTCATCTCCAAAAAAAGTACACCAGAAGAATTATCCAACTTGATACAAAAGGATGCCCCTGTGGAGAAAGCCTCCTCATCTCCAGCCATTCATGGAATGAATATGGCACCTGTCTACAACCAACTAGACCAAAGGCAAGAGGATAGCCAAATCAAGATGCCAAATGTCTGCTCAGAGCAGCAGGAAAAAGCAAGTACTTCATGTCAGTTGGAAGAAGGAGAGACTGGCAGCTGTCTTGAGTGTCATAACAATATTTTAAATGTTTTTCCAGAATTTAAGCACTCAAATGGAACCTTGATGCAAGAGGTTCAAGGAGTGGAGAACAAGCTATATCACTGCTCTGATAAAGTTCCCGTTGTGCCTGCTGATTTCCTGAAACTTTTGGAATCTGTACAAGAGGCTAAAAAGGATTCTCTTGTTTATAATGGAACTATTTCAGATATTGCTTCAGAGCAGCAGACCTCCAATGACATCTCTAATCAACCAGACCAAAAGATAGAAGACGACACTGTAGATCATTCTGTCAAATCTTTTGACGCGCATTCAGATTCACCAGAGAAACCAGAACTTACCAGTAGCCTCAAACAAATTCCTGCCTGTGAAGAGAAAAGCGAAAGTCTCACTTCACCTAAATCTCTCAACTTGTTGTGTCTGGAGACCAATTGTCAAAACCAAGCAGGGGAGAGACAGTGTTTTATCTCCAGTCATTCTAATTTTGATTTGACAGATGAACTTCAGCGAACATTTCATCCTACCAACATTCGTGAAGAAAGAAAGCCAAGCTGCCAAAAAATTACAGAAACAGGTAATGAAGAAATAATAACCAATAAAGAGAATGATCAGTTATTTTTAGCTTCAGAAGATTGCCAGGGTCATGTCAATGGGCAGTATTTGAGAAACGCCTTGGAAGATAATTCTCAGGAAACTGGCGAGCAGGTCACTCAAGATTCTTCCTGCAGTCCAAATTCATCTTCCCTGGCATTAGCAGGCTCCCAGCTAGATGTTGACTTCTGCTGCCAGCAGGGGGCGTCAGGAACAGGTTGTGACACTCTACCTTCGAAACTGCTGGCACAGTCTCCTGTGGCAACCAATGACTCCTGCGGACCTGCCCACCAGGGCCTGGCTCCTGTATGTGACAGGCAAGACAGGGAAGGATTGACTATTCATGAGTCAAAAGAAGCCGGCAATAACGATCAGTCCCAGGGTGAGGTTGAAGCAGAGTGTGTGCTGGAATCTGAGAGGCAAAAAGAAGCGACCAGGGACTCTGAGCCTGGAGAAAATACCAGCCAGCCAGAGGAGGCAGAGAATCTGTCTGGTGCCAACAAACTGGACGAAGCATTTCCTGACTCACAAAGCCTGACGGGTGCAAGTGATCCAACTTGTCCCAGAGAGGCAGCCAGTGCAATGGTTTTAGCCAGTGCAGAAGATCTGCTAGATACCAGGAACAGAGCAGACTCTCTCACTAATGCCTCTTTAGCTAATGGGTTAAATATTGCTACAGAGCATTCTGGCTCAAATCCAACACCACGAAAAGGATTACTTCTTGATGTTGCAAACCCCACCAGTACCACAGATCTGGTGAACCCAGAAGATCCAACTCTTGCTGCACCTCCTGCTGAAGAACACTTGGTGATTGAAGAATCTGATTGTCCCACAGACCTGATGGGAAATAATACCGATGAGCCTGAGAACAGTTCCCATGCTACCGAGACCCCAATTGAGCGAGAGATTCGTCTACATCTGGAAAGGGAAGAGCTTCTACGCAGGGAAAGAGGCCTGGGCAGCTCTCGAGGTACCCAGGAATATGTGGAAGTGTGCATCAAGCCTATCTTGAACCAAAGTATAGCATCATCCATAACGCCAAAGGAGAAGGAGCGTCAGTGGGCTAGTGTCCAGATGCAGAGGGAGATTCAACGGGAGTGTCGGCGTGAAGAGGACCTAATGCAGTTGGGCAAGGTGAGAGGTACCTATGACCGTGGTGCACCCCAAGAACTGCAGGAGAAGAAGATGATTTTTAAGCATCATTCCCACCCTGGGACACCAGACTTCAAAAAGATGGGGCATAGCAGCAGAAGCCCCAGCTGCACAGAAAATGCAAGGGGACCACCTTTTGCTGAGGTCAGTTGGATGCCCAATGTGATCATCCAGGACTCTGGTGTTGCAGCACAACCGAAGCAGCATATGCCAGGGACAGCCTCCTTGGCTAGCCCCTTTTTCTGCTTGCGTGCCCAAAGCTCTCAGTCTCTGTTGTATCAGGAGGTCCGGGAGGTCCAGGAACGAGAACAGGAGCTGCAGAGGCAGAGGCTCGCCCTGTATGGTTCATCATTGCCTTGCCACCCAACACAAGACTCCAATCAAGATGAGGAAGTCCCCTCCCCACCAGGTAAGTACTATAGGATGGGAAAGGTGGGATGAAGAGAAGAATGAAAAAGGATCACATGCTTGGCTTTCAGTTGAAGAATCGAAGCCAGCGGCTGATCTTTTTTCCATTCTTCTCTTCAATTTTCCCAAAAACAGTTTTCCCCCAAACTGTTGTCATTCTAATGGACTATTTATCCCAGGTGGGATATGTAGCCCATTTGGAGAATGCCAACTTGGGAAAGACTTTATTAAAACATTAGAAATGAGAGCAAAAAGAATTTGGGTGAAATTAGAGGAGCAAGAAAAAACTAAAAGAAAGTTCTTCAGGAACAGATCATAACAAAACAAACTGTGGAATTCACTCCACTTATAAATAATAGCCAGCAACTTTGATCACTTTTCTCCATTCTGAGGACTTTTAGATGTGTTGGCATTATATCTCCAAGAATTCCCCGTTCATTTGTAGGAGAACAGTTATTTGGGAAAGATTGGCTAGATGCTCTAAGAGGAAATTACACCGGTTTATGGACAAAACCATCACTTTTTAGAAGCAGCATAACTCTGAATGTAAGCTGGGAAACATGTTTTTATTAGCATTCTGTGCTTTTTGGAGGCTTCTGGGCATCCAACAGAGGCATGCAAACCCAGATGTATAGTTGCTCTCCTATTGCAGGCCTCTTCTGAAACCCAATCATTCTGAGATTAGTTTGTTGGGGTCAAGAGGTTAAAGTGCTTGATCTGGTCCGTCAAATCATATTGGTCTCTCCGCATGACCTTGAAATTGTTGCTTGGTCTGGAATATTAAAAAATGCAAAATGGGAATGCACAGAAACCTGAAGATAAAAGTATGTTTGGGGAAAGGATTCTGAATGGGTAGCCTGGCCCACTTTTGATGCCACCTGTTCAAGCTTAAGAAAGAAAGAGGAAAACTATATGTTATGCTCAACTGCGATGTCATACAACTTTACATTGATGCCACAGAATTCTGTTTTTCATCTTGATTTAGTCTGTTTGCCACTAGCTTTTCCATACATCGCTCATCCTAAAGACAGCAATGCATTTTGATTCCTCCTCATTTCAACATGATAAAATAAGCTAATGATATAAAGTGTTTTGCCTTTAGCTCCCATAAGGCCCTGTCAAGAGAGCTGATAGTAAGGAAGTGTGAAAACGAGGCCTTGGTTGAAACAACACAGGTTTTATATTATTCCTTCCTAACATCCCTCTGCTGATTCCTATGGCTTAAGAATATTGCATGGGCTGCAGTTGATCTCTGGAATGTGATGCAGTGATAAAAGTACGTTAAACAAAAGCAGGAAAATCTGTGTTCAAATTCTTAAATTTCATCAGTTGACCTGGTAGCCATCAGTCTATCTTTAGTATACATGTATCTATATGTATGGGTGGGTGTGTATATAAGTATATGTATATAGCATGAGTATATGCGTGTGTACACTTTTCAGAGGAGACAAGAGAATTTCATTGTTAATGTGTGCCAGTGTGCCCACAATAAAAAAATGTCAATAAAGGTTATCTATCTACCTATCAGCTGATACAGAGTGAAATGTAGCATGAGAATTTGGCATCCAGCATGTGTAGCCAGAGGGTGGAAATAGGTTTCTATGATGTTATAGCAAACACTGGGTTGAACTTTAACAGAGGCAAGACTGAAAGGAAAAGCTGGGTGTGAATGCTTATGGCTCTGAGTAGATTCTGAAAAGAGGTGTGGAACTCATAGAAGAAATGTGGCAAAAACACAGCAGGAAGAAGGACCCATTTCTGAATTGTCTGTGGCAGGCCATGCTGTCCTCATTTTTATGCCTAGCCATAAAGTAGCTTGGGATTAAATGTATTGTGTGAACCCAACCATCATGGCTTGTAATCTGTAGGGTTTTTTTAAAACATGACGTAGAGTATGGGCCCTGCCAGTTCTAAATCATTCATTTAACCAAGTTTAAATATATGTGTGAACCCAGCTACTGTCTGAATTTAAAAGCCTTTCTATGTTATCTGTTACTTAAGCATGAGAAAAAAAAGCTCTGTATATGCTCAGGCAATTTCTCCACTATTGACTTGTAACACCTTCATAGTATCCACAGCCATTGTTGACATGATTTGTGGTTTGTCACACAGTCAGCCAGATGTCCAGACTGGATTTGGCATTTCTGTCTGGCCATGTCAAGTCCTTCCAAAGATCTGGGACAGGCAGATCTGGATGTTTGATAGTGTTACAGATATCATCTCAGTGTGTAAGCTGTTCCAAGTAAGGCTACTTTTTTCAATTGTTGCTATTGTTGTTAATTTGGCATGATAGATGGATTACTCTAGAAGTGGCTGCAAGCTGCTAGTTGGGGGGAATGACCACAGCGAAGCATTCCCTTGCTAATAAGACTACATAGCTCCTAAGACTGATTTGGCTTCCTTTTTCTTCCTTTGCAGAGAGACCTTCCTGCAAGAAACTGGAGGTCATTTGGCCCCCTCCTAGCACTTCAGAGAACATTCAGGTGAATGGCCTCCACCAGGTAACAAGCAGGGTAGCCACAATTATCCTCACAGCTGTGACATGTCTGTGGAACAAAGCTAGATATAATAAGCTTTTAGTACTCCCAAATACGTGTGTGTGTGTGTGAGAGAGAGAGAGAGAGAGAGAGACGAGAGAGAGAGAGAGAGAGAGAACTATGATCCTATAAGAATGTGGGGCATAATCCTCCTGTCTCATTCATGTATTTATTTTAAAACATCCAGATAACTTTTTCTTGTTTTTTTCCAAAACTTCCCATGTTTCCCCACCATCTTTGTTTAATTATATATATATTTAAATCCCATTAATGAGGGTAATACTCATCATTCTTAAAGCACTTAAAGTCGTAAGAGATAGGTTAAAAGGGGAGATATTTGCAAGAGATATTAACCATGGCTCACCATATTCCATCTGGTTCCTCACAATTATTTCATACTGCCTTAAGCTCTCCTCTCAGGAATATAAGTGATTATCTTGATACAGGTCAAAATTCAGGTTCTTGGAGCCTTTCTCCATTTTCAAGCTGCCCCTTCCCCAGTCAATGGCCTGTAACAAGGGTACAAAATACAAGGATGAGAAGTTCCAACATTCATTTTGTGGCCTCAGAGCAAGACTAAGGTTTCTAGCTTTTTTCCACCGTTTTTGCAATTCTCCAACCTAATCCAAAATGATTTAGAGAAATTATTTTGATTGTGATCAGTCTGATCCCACCTTTTACTATATGGATCATGCTGTATTGTAGAAAAACTACTACAGCTCTGGAACCAATAGAAGTTCTAAATCTCTAAATTAGAGGCTTTCTATAATCTCTAACCTATCATTCCCTCCAATTCCAAGCCACAACATTGGTATTGTCAGGGGTAATGGGCTTTGCAATCAACATATACCTATAGGAAGACTAAAGTTGAAAGATGAGGCTGCTCTACTCTACAGCAAATTTTCCTGGCTACACTTGGA
Source organism: Hydrophis major (assembly GCA_033807585.1). Lineage (NCBI taxonomy): Eukaryota > Metazoa > Chordata > Lepidosauria > Squamata > Elapidae > Hydrophis > Hydrophis major. Next base: position 234,336,371 of record CM066329.1, read on the forward strand.
GATGCTGGGGGTTGAACCTGGAATTACCTGATTGCAAAGTATATAAATACTGTGGATGCAAAACCATTCCCTTGTTTTGCCTCCTACTTGTTCCTTCTCTTTGCCATCTTCCAGATTGTTAATGCTGTGATTCATTATTCCAACTTTCTTGTTCTTGTAACTTATTCTGCTGTTTCAAAGATTTGTATTTACTAAATAAACTATTTAAAATAACAATAAGGGCCTGCCCACTATTTATAGCTGACAGCTTTAATTTGTTTTTGCAATCATCATATCCCCATGGTCTTTCCCCATAACCCCGAACTTTATTGCAACCGATAGAAGCAGTTGCAGGATTGTAGTTTTGCTAAGAATCTGCTCCTTTGCAAAGATCAGATTCTGAAATTTCCTTTGAAATATATGAGAGGTTTGCTAGGGATATCTATGATTAGCCAAGTCCCATTTTATGACATGGTGTGAATGGAGATTGAATGAATTTATCAATGGATAGATGATCAATTGGCATGGGAGTCTAAGAGCAAAATGCAGCTCTGGGATTGATTGGTGACTTGAGCTATTCCTTCTACATTTTTTTAACTTTTGCAATTCTTAATTGTTAACATTTTTTAACTATACTTTTAATATTGTTTATAACTATGTCTCTTTTATGGTTTTTATTTACAAATCACCTAAAGTCACTTAGGTGAGATGAGTAGTGTAGACATTTAATAAATAAAATAAATGTAGAAGGGGACAGAGAAAACTGTGCTCCTTATCCTTTATGTGGTAAAAAAATGCAGCTAGGAGTGTACATGCTTAAAGAGCTGCAAATTCAGCTCTTCAATAATATGTCTGAATGTGCACTGTTTAGCTCCTTCTGTTGCATGTGTCTCTTTAAAAAAGACAAGAATGGCACGGTACCTAACTCATGTCTACTCATAGCTATAATTTATCATACAAAAAGTGGCTCAACTTTGTCACACTCTTATCTTTTGCAGATAGTTGCACAAGATAACCATTCTCACAAAATGGACCTGAATGCATTTCTGCAGAACACAAAACCCTTGCTGCTATTTAAAACAGTGGAAAAATGCTGACACCCCCCCCCCTTTTTTTAAAAACAAAACTCTTTCAATGGACTCATTGTTCTGCAATACATTTACATTTGTTTCCTTTGTCCTTGACAGCAGCAGGAAAATAATTAAACTGTAAAAGTAGTGCTGAGCTATTATTCTTAGGAGTTTTCACATCTAATCTCATGTGGTTGCAGATATTGGAAAGAAATTCACATGCTTCAGTTTCTTTTTGTCCTTTATTGTGATAATCTAAAACAACAGCAGTGGCCTCTCAGATTTTTCTGTCTGAAGTTCCAGTAAGAAGCAATTGACCAATTGGGGTTTACTTGTGTTTCCTTTTTATGCCTGGACCTCTCCCCCTTTCCTAGAAGAGGATCCTGGAATGGCCAACATGCTGGTACCAGCTCTTCAATAATATCTCTGTATGTGCACTACAAGCACTAGAGCAAGGGTCTCCAACCTTGGCCGCTTTAAGCCTGATGGACTTCAACTCCCAGAATTCCCCAGCCGGCTGGGGAATTCTGGGAGTTGAAGTCCACCAGGCTTAAAGCGGCCAAGGTTGTGGAGACCCCTGCACTAGAGGACATGATTACAAGCTGTGCCTTTGCTGGAACAATTTGGAGCTGATTTATTTATTAATTAACATATTTCTATCCTGTTTGATTTCAGTCAAGCCAACAGAGATTAATGTTAAAAGTACAAAAGAGCAACCATATGATTAAAACAATCACAGATTTTATAAAAACTTCTGGGTTTTTTTTACGCTGGGGCTGTTAGAAATACTGTCAAATGAAATAACACACTAGTCTGTACAGCTGCAGTCCTTAAACAAATCCATTCTATATTCTTCAGTGACATATCTGGAGCAGTGGGTGATATATAAATCCTCCAGATTTATTTGTTTCCTGCCTTTATTATTTTTGTAAACAACTCAAGGCAGTGTTGCATTGTGTAGACTTGTGAACTGGCAAATAGAAACCATGATTCCCAAACCACAGTAACATTTGAGTGGCATGATTTGGAAATTTTTCCCTTTTAAGCTTAGATCTAGGAAAAAGCTTGATTTGCAATAAAGCATATTATAAAGGGTATATTAGGAACATAATAAAGTTTTATGAATTAATAAAATTTTGAATTACTTTTTGAATTATGCTAGGATCATAATCATTGCCCAGTAAAGGCAACTACTGATGTTGACAGTGCAATCAAATTGTGTCCCTTGGAGGTTGGAAAAAATAAATATTAGTTCAATAGGGAAAATTATGTTGAGTGTTTTACTTCATTCTGAACTAGTCATGGCAGCATACTTGCACTTATAGTTTGCATACTTGCTTTTTTCATGTGTTGCTTCCTGTTCCTCCCCCCCCCCCCATTCAACCCCATAGGTGGAGAGAAGTCCTCGACTCCTGCGTCGCCAGAGGAGTGCCTTAATCCAGCGTTGGGAGTCTGGAGCTATTGGCAATGAGGAGAATCAGGATTAAGGGCTGCCACAGCCTGAAGAAGCAATGGGTTGACCTCTTTTCATAAGATATACTGGGGTTTCTCAAGGGGTGTCTCACACAAGAATAAGTGCCGCGTGCAAGCATCTCTCTGGAGCCTATCATGCACTCCTTCTATTCAGCCTTTTGATTTGACAGAAATGTTCCAAAGCCTGTCTGCCTTATGTTTGATCATAAGCAGAAAGGATGTTTATAGTTGGTTGCCTTCTGAGATTTAAACTGGACTGAGAAGGAAAGACTATAGTTAGACTACGAGCTGTTCTGAGGGCTTATATAAGCAGGAAAATGGGGGTATCATTTTAGTAATCAATAAATCAAATTAAGTTCCAAATCTAAAGCAGTGCAACTATTAATTTGTATTTATGTAGGGACATCTGGATGGACACTGATGTCTCATTTAAATCACTTTATATTCATAATTTTTTTCCTACATTTTATAGTTTTGATCCATAGGTTCCCACCACATGCAATTTTTCTCATGTAGATCCATGGATGTACACTCCGAGCAAGGTGACTCTCTTGAGGATGTCTAGGTACACAAGACAGAAGATTATATTTAGGTTTGGGAGCTTAGCAATTAACTGTTTGGCTCTCTGGGCTGATTACATCTCTGGATACATATCCTCAGGAAAGAAAAATATTAGATTACCAGTTCCTATGTGATTTATTTTGTCCTCAGGTTTGCTCATATTCAACATGTTGCATGTGGATTTTGCCCTTGGGTATTTTGCACAACAACATATGGTAGGAGTAAGCCCTTCATATTACTCCAATTCATAGGGGAGAAACTGTAACAAAATACATATACCTTTGCAAAGCTCCTTTCTGTTGCTCATTTTACAGGAGATTCTGGCTTCTGTTCATTTCTTTAAAATTAAAGATTATTTTGGGTATGAGTAACCCCAAATTGCTAGCTTTTATATATGCAGCAAGAATCCTGGTCCTTAAAATTATTTCTGTGGCCCTTAAAAAGAATTTTTGTCTGAAGTTTTTCCTCACTGAGAAAATAAAGGACAGTTGTTTTTCCCCCAGAGCTAAAGGCCATTTAAGGGAAAGAGTGAACTTGCTCAATTAACTGTTATTTTAAAGGCTAAATCTATAATAGCAATTCCTTTTGTAAGTAAATGGGATTTATTGAATTAACAGGGCATTTAATGCACAATAAAAGCTAACTGGCAGAGGAGTTCTCTGTCTTGACTATTGTGCCTAGGCTGTGTTTCTGCTTTGTGGCAACAGAGAAATGATTATGTCAACATCTCTAGTTTAAAAAGGTGGGGAGGGATCCTATTTCATCTGGCTGGAGTGAGAGTCCTCCACAAAGGCTTGGTCTGCTGATGTGACTTTACTCGTCTGACTCATAAAACCACATTTTATCAGGAAGCAACAGGTGGCTTAGAAATATGTACAAATTGATCTCATAGAAACGGAGTTTTGGTCACAGGTTCAGCACTGATCATTTTCTTCATTTGCCACACCCTTTGCTCATTTCTGATGCCTTTCTGGGATCTGAGTATTGGAGGCAGTATTTCATCAAGTAAAAAAGTAAATGATCCCCAACCAAAGCCATACTTTCAACCAGTAGATTTATTCCTAGCAGTGCCAAATCCAATGCTGTAAATATTTCTTAAGAATTTATGCTACCGTTTATAACTCTACTACTTCTTAAAATCAATGTGAAAGAATAACCTTTGTTAGTGTCACTTGTGTAACGCTTACTTGGCATCAGGACAACTTAGTAACCACACCCAAACTCTTTAAAGCACTTCTTCCTAAACTCCTTCCCTTTGGAAACATTATTTTTTTTACTCAGGCTTTTAAATGAATAAAACAATGACTGTATTATCTCTGTTATCTCTGTATGTTTTGCAAACCTCTCTTTGATAGTTGGCATTCTGTAAATATTTAAATAAATAAAAGGACATTCTGCAATGTAGAACTGAGAAAAGCCTTTTCCAGCCTGAAATGAGCTAACAGGTTGGAGTTGGGATGCTTAAACCCCAGAATTGCCACTCCTTCTGTTTTTTTAGTTTTTTGAGAAATCATAACCAAGGGTAATCTTTAATACTAATAATGAATCGCACAGCCTTGTCTCTCTACCTCTTGCCTCCCCTCCATCCCCTTCCTAGGTTTTCTGTACATGCGTGTTATGGAGAGAGAATCAAGAATAGCACTGGGAATTAAAGCTGGAGAAAAGTTTCTTGAAATGTTTAGAGTGTATCAGTCACAGGAACTATAGCTACCATGGGGAGAGGGTGATCCTGTCATAAAATGATGGCAGTAATGATTAAGAGGAGCCCCAAAGCAAAATGTGGAGCAGAGAGCTAACTGAGTAGTATGCCAGCCTTAGGAGCAAAGCAAGTGGATGACTGAGAAGGGAGGGACCAATGTTGTCTGTAGGGAAACAGAAGAAAAAGATGCCATCTTTACAAAATTCATGTATGTAAAATATATAATTTCAGACACAAATTATACATTTTTAACATTTATATCATGGCATTGTGACATATGTAATACTAATCTCTTTCATTAGATGCTTATGGGCAGGACTATGTCCTTTCCTCTCTTACATACAGTTATGGTTATTGTTTTAACCATTCAGTCATGTCCGATTCTTGGTGACTTTATAAGCAAGTGCTCCTCATGCAACCCCGTTAAACACAATTTCTTTCAATTGTTGGATATTCATCTTTGTATCAGTTTTAATGTTATCAAGCCAGCATGTTCTTTGTTTGCCCCTTCTTCTTTGTCCACTAACCATTCATTGACTTCTCCAATGAATTTGCATGCATGACATGCCCAAAGTAAATTAGATGTAGTCTTGTGATTACATCTATATCCACATCTATATCTATCTATCTATCTATAGAGAGATAGATAGAAATAGATATATCTATATATCAATATTGATACTGATATCAATATGTATAGATATATATAGATATACTCCATCTGTAGAATAATGCAGGAATGAATGTAATGTTCTGGTAGGTGTTCCTTCGCAAAACAGAAAATAAAAAAGTGTAAGTCTCTATTAGGCCTAATCCACTTATTTTACTATTAAAATAACTGGCAAAAGACATGCAGAAGTGTTTGATGAAATAGCTAAACTCTATTCTTTCTTCTAGTAACTTACTAATGGGAATAAGAAAAGGATAAGAAAAGGAAAAAAACCAGAGATAGGTGGAGGGAATTCTCAATGCTAGAGCAGCGCAAAATTTACTTTGCCTAAATAAACAAACACAAAGAGAAAGACCAGTTTATTACAGCACAAGAGTGTAACAGGACTGATAATGTTTAGGATGTTCATGTTCTTTCTGATATAAAATAATCATGCCTTCTACCATGATAATTGTGATCACAGTGATTTTCTGGCTGATGGAAAGCAGAGATAAGATTGGGGGTCTTTTTTCGTGGTGTTGATTTTTTTCCTCTAATTATCTAGACTTGGGCTTAAGCATCTTCTTGGTTCTATTCCCAATTAATTTTGGATTGTCACTGAAAATTAAACAAATTCCACCATCATTATACTGTATGTGTTGTGTCTTGCCAGCTGCCAGCGGAGCTAGCAGCAGACTCAGACAATGAAGAGGTTGGGAGGAACTTGGGCTGATCCTGGAGTCTGGGGAAGGCTCTGATGGATGCTCTATGTTGGAAGCAGAGATAGAGCCAGGGCCATCCAACATTTCCCAGCTGGCTTCGGAGTCGGAGATAAGTGGGGAAGAAGAACAGCTGGGGACTGTTCCTGTTGTGTATGAAATAAGATTAATAAAGTGTGAGCTTGGAGTAAGTGCAGGGTTCTGGCCCTGCACTTCTGATTGGCTGTTAAGTGGCCGGACAGGATTGGCCCGTTCCGGGGAATCCGATTGGCCCTTAACAGAGAGTTCCTATTGGTTATAAAAGCTAGTGTTCCCAGCTCGTTATTGGTTAAAAGTTACAAGGTTTGCCTATATAAGGTGAGTTTAACTATTGTTCGAACGAGGAAGTCACAATGTAAATAAAGAGCTGAAGTTCACCGTTCAGAGGCTTGTCTCCATTCTTTCTCGCCCATGCTCAAAACATAACACTGGCGACGAAGGTGGGATTTGGAGATATCTGAACCAACGAAACTTCGAAGAACACCGAGCATGTGACAGACGACGCCAATAATGGAACCATGTCTGGCAGCATCGTACCACCCGCTCCGTTCGATCCAACACAAGAAGACTGGGAGTCTTACATGGATCGTTTCCAAATGTTCCTAGAAATGAACAACTTAAAGGATGCCACAGCCGGGAAGAAACGGGTGGTGTTCCTAATGCATTGCGGTCCAACCGTATTTAAGATGGCTAAAGCACTAGCCAAACCCCGAGAAGTGAAGGCCATGGATTGGGACGTCCTCGAACCTCTCCTATGAGATCACTACGCCCCGGCCGTGCCTACACTCATGAGACGGCACGAGTTTTATCAGAGGAGCCAGCGAAAGGGAGAAAGCGTGGCCGACTTCATAGCAGACCTCCGAAATTTGGGAGGCCTCTGCGGATTCGCCGATTTAGAAGAAGCACTAAGAGATCGCATAGTTCTGGGACTGGATGACCAGGCGTCCAAAGCAAGCTGATGGCGAAAAGCGATATCAGCCTTGCCGACGCTATCGCCGATGCTATTGCAGCAGAAGCAACCACGAAGTCGGCTGCACAACTACGCCGAAACCGCGCTCTGGTACCTCCACCGACAAGCGACATTTTATCCAAGTCGGAAGGACAGCTTGCGACAACGCACCACGAGGACCTCTCTTCGTCATCAGACAGTGACGAAGAAGGGGTCCATCGACTGCGGTCAGACCAGGACCCTTACCCAAAGCCCTTATGCCCTTGCGTTGGCTGTGGAGCCAACCATGCCAGGTCCGAATGCAAATTCCGTGACGCACTCTGCCATGAGTGTGGGAAACGAGGCCACATCAGACGGGTCTGCCGCAGCTTGCCAGGACCCAGCCAGGCCTCAAAAAGGGCTAACTATCGCCAATCGACAGGAAACCATCCTGTACGGCAAGAGCCAGTAAACCACTCCTACAGAAATCGAGCTTTGCAGAGAGAAGAGGCTCACCATACTATCACTATCGGTCACGCCTCAACCTTGGACACTAAGAAAATCCGAGTCACGGTAGCCATCGAGAACCAGCCTTGCCACATGGAGGTCAACTCGGGATCGTCCCTCTCGATGGTGTCTTGGAAGACACTCAAGCAATTCATCCCCACAATTCAATGGCAAGATCTCCGTTTCCAACGCCTCATCCTCAAGGACTACCAAGGGAATCGAATCCCCGTCGTCGGTTCCTGCCGAGTCCGAGTCTCCTTCAAGAAGCACACAGCGTTCTTACCTTTAACGGTCATCGATAGAGATAGGCCTAGTCTACTAGGCCTCCAATGGTTCACACCACTTGGCATTGAAGTGGCCGGCGTAAACCGAGTCAGTGGCTGTGACTGGGAGGAAGACCTTATCTATGAGTTCAGGGACGTCTTCGCGGACAGCTTAGGCGAGTACAAGGGGACCCCGATTTCATTCAGCCTAGATCCAAAAATAGCTCCCATTCGCCTAAAACCCCGTCAAGTTCCGTTTGCCTTAAAATCGAAAATCGACGAACAACTCGACAAACTGATAGCTCAGGGGGTGTTAGAGCCCATCAATCACTCCCCTTGGGAAACCCCTATTGTAACACCCATTAAGTCAGATGGGTCAATCCGAATTTGTGGGGACTACCAGGCCACTTTGAACCACGCCCTGCAGCAGAACGCGTAACCAGTTCTGGTGATGCAGCATCTCCTCCATTCCCTGGGGGGCGGGAAAGTTTTCGCTAAATTAGATTTAGCTCAGGCATATCAGCAATTACCAGTAGATGAAAAAACGGCACAGCCCAAACTATTGTGACGCACCGAGGTGCCTTTAAACGTACCCGGCTGCAATTTGGAGTTTGTGTAGCCCCGGGGATTTTTCAGAGCCTTATGGAAAGGTTATTGCAAGGAATTAAGGGCGTGGTTCCCTATTTTGACGATGTATTAATTGCAGCTCCTACAAAAAAAATCTTACAAGACCGGTTAAAATTAGTCCTAAAAAAATTCCAAGAGGCCGGTCTTAAGGTTAAAAAAAACAAATGTAAATTGTGTACTGACAGTGTTGAGTTTCTAGGGTACCTGATTGATAGCCAGGGTATTCACCCTACCGAAAGTAAATTAAAAGCGATCAAAAATGCTCCCAGGCCATGAAACAAGGCCGATCTCCAGGCGTTCCTAGGCCTCATCAATTTTTATAATGTATTTTTACCACACAAAGCAACTGTCACTGAACCGTTACACTGGTTGTTAGATAAAAAAGCAAATTGGCTATGGGGTTACCGTGAAGAATAGGCATTCCGGAATGTTAAAAAACTGCTCACTTCTGACTCTGTACTCATGCAGTATAACGAGACTTTGCCGTTAGTTATAACCTGTGATGCATCGCCTTTCGGGGTGGGCGCCATTTTGAGCCACGCACTGCCTAATGGGAACGAAGCCCCTGTTGCATATTTTTCAAAGACTCTTTCAAAAACTGAGCGAAACTTTGGACAAATTGATAAAGAAGCCCTCGCAATTGTCTCAGCTGTGAAAAGATTCCACGAATACGTGTATGGCCGGGCTTTTACTATTGTGACTGACCACAAACCTTTATTAGGGATAATAGCCAGAGATAAGCCGACTCCCTACATATTATCCCCTAGGATGACCCGATGGTCAGAATTCTTAGCTGCTTATAACTATCGGCTGCAATACTGCCCGGGGAAAGCCATTCCCCACGCCGACGCATTGAGCCGAGCACCGCTTCCAGAGACTCTCGACGATCCTGCACCAACGGTAACCACGTTGCAAATCGAGGCACTCAACTCGCCGCCACTAACCGCCCGAGATATCGTGAGAGAAACCAAACGCGACCACACCCTAGTGCGAGTCCTAGGCTGGGTAGAACGCGGATGGCCATTGGACCAGTTATCAGATGACTTCACACCATTCAAGATTCGATAAACTGAGCTCTTCTCCCAGAAAGGCTGTGTCATCTGGGGCGATAGAGTCATTATCCCAGAACGACTCTAGAAAGCGCTGCTGAGAACATTGCACGATGGCCACCCCGACATCGTGCGAATGAAAGCCCTTGCATGAAGCTACGCATGGTGGCCGGGCATTGACAAGCAAATCAAACAGTGGGTTAAAGCTTGTCCCAAATGCCAAGAAGTCAGCAACGGCCCACCAAAAGCCATGCCTACTGAATGGGAGACACCACGTGGACCCTGGTCCCGAATTCACCTGGACTTCGCGGGGCCAACCAAAGGCCACACCTTCCTGCTTACCGTTGATGCCTACTCGAATTGGCTCGAAATCCATCGCATGACGACTACGGCCTCCGAGGCGGTTATCAAAATCTTAAACAGACTCTTTACAACCCACGGATTACCAGATGTCCTGGTATCCGATAACGGCCCTCAATTTACCACACCAGCATTCGAGCAGTACCTCGCTGACCGCGGCATCCGCCATGTGCTCACCTCGCCTGCGCACCCTGCGACCAATGGCAAAGCAGAACGCATGGTCCAATTTGTGAAGAAAACCTTGCAAAAGGTAGACTACGACAACATTGACGACAAGGTCAATCAAATCCTCTTCTTGCAACACATCACCCCACATAGCGTCACCAACAAAACTCCCACTGAACTGCTAATGGGACGAAAGCTCCGCTCCCACCTCAACCGGTTGCACCCAGCTTACGAACCGGAGAAACCACTATGATCCAGCGGCTGCTGTCGCACCTTCCAGGTAGGAGACCTGGTTTATGCTAAAAACCTATCGGGCGACCCGTTGTGGGTGGAAGCGACAGTAGTACGTGTAACTGGCCCCAGATCCTACCTGGTACAATGCCTTGACGATAAACTTTGGAAACGGCATATCGATCAATTACGATCGCGGCTTCCAGCGGCCAGTCTGCAACTCCCCTATGACCAAACTGAGGGGGGGGAGGTACGGAAGAAGATGAATTCCTAGGAAACCCGTTCGAAGAAAACGACAGGTTGATAGAAACTCAGGAAGTGGAGCCGGAGGGAGAAACGGTTGCACCTCAGGGAATTGCAGAGAATGTGGGCAACGACGTAGAAGTGAACTCTAAACCAGAAACAGCCCCACTGCTAAACAACGATCTACCTCAGCGTGAATGCAGCCAGCCAATACAACGGAAATCAAAGAGACTAATAAGACAACCGTCCTACCTAAGGGACTATGTAACTGCGCCCTGCAAATAAGAAGCCAGGGGAAAGGGGTGTTGTGTATGCAATAAAGGTAATAAAGTGTGAGCTTGGAGTAAGTGCAGGGTTCTGGCCCTGCACTTCTGATTGGCTGTTAAGTGGCCGGACCGGATTGGCCCATTCCGGGGAATCCGATTGGCCCTTAACAGAGAGTTCCTATTGGTTATAAGAGCTAGTGTTCCTAGCTCGTTATTGGTTAAAAGTTACAAAGTTTGCCTATATAAGGCGGGTTTAACTACTGTTCGAAGGAGGAAGTCACAATGTAAATAAAGAGCTGAAGTTCACCGTTCAGAACCTTGTCTCCATTCTTTCTCGCCCATGCTCAAAACATAACAGTTCCAGTGTGCATATGCGCAAAGCTGTCAGGAGAAGAGAACTGAGGAACAGGAACTTGGTGATTGTAGGAGACAACAGTTTGTATTTCTTTCAGAATATTTGTTTATCGTGGTTCGTGCCTCAGAGACTGCTTGCCAGGAATTAATTTACAGCGTTGCTACTGGAAGCTTTCAGCCTGGCAATTATCCAAGGACTGATAAGGTCTGTTCTTGCAATAAATCCTTGGAAAGATTATTGGATAGAGATGGCGGCGCGTATAGACGCAGCGGCTTATGGCTCTCCCGTTCGGTGCTCTTTTCGGTGCTTTTTTCCGCTGTTTGTATACGTCTTCTGGACTATCGGCTCTACGAGCCAACTCTATACACGATCAGATATTATAGACATTGGAATTCAATGCCAGATGTCTGTTTCGAGTGACTTTCATCGCGTCCATAACATCCCCGATGAGATAGCGAGACCAGCGGGCTCTCCGTGGATTGTTGTCGGGGCCAGGAGGCGGCGAAGACGGAGGAGGGAGAGGAAGCAGAAGCGAGGCTGTAGGTCTGGCGTTATGCTTAGGCTGAGGAAACATCCATTCAAGCCACCTCTTCCGAGTCTGTATCTCGCCAACGCCAGATCCCTGGCACATAAAACGGATTATTTACAGCTACAGCTCGCCGGTAACCGCTATGTTCGAGACTGCTGCGTCATGGTAATTACTGAAACATGGCTACATTCTGGGATACCTGACGCTAGCATGCAGCTGGCAGGCCGTACTTTTTTACGCTGGGACAGAACGAAGGACTGTGGTAAGAGCAGAGGAGGGGGGCTCTGCATCTACGTACATGAGAACTGGTGTAATAATGGGACAGTTATAGATAATCATTGTTCCCCGGATCTTGAGTACATGTCTGTAAGATGTCGGCCTTTTTTTCTACCGAGAGAGCTAACTGTTGTGATCGTTACGGCGGTGTATATCCCGCCCGACGCAAACACAGATAAGGCACTCTCTCTCCTGCTGAATACCATAAACGAACAGCAGCAGGCTTACCCTGATGGTGTTCATATTATTGCAGGAGACTTTAATAAGGCCAATCTGAAAACTGTACTCCCGAAGTTTTACCAGTATGTTAAGTGTGCCACGAGGGGAGAAAATACTCTGGATCATGTTTATACCAACATTAAACATGCATACAGAGCCATACCCCTCCCCCACCTTGGGTATTCAGATCATCTCTCCCTCCTGTTATCCCCAGCTTATACCCCCCTCAGACGCAGTAGCAGGCCCATTACGAAGACTGTAACGATTTGGCCTGAGGATGCACTTAGTAGACTTCAAGACTGCTTTGAACAGACAGACTGGAAGATGTTCCAACATCAAGAGTTGGAAATGCATACAAGTACGGTGCTGGACTATATCAAGTTCTGCATCGGAAATGTGACTGTAGACAGAAACATCCGGGTCTTCCCAAATCAGAAACCCTGGATGACTACTCAAGTCCGTGGACTTCTTAAAGCCCGTGACGTAGCCTTCAGGTCAGGCGATAGAGCTTTGTATACAGTCGCCCGAGCTGACCTGAGGAGGGGGATTAAGAAAGCCAAGATGGATCACAGGAGGAGTATTGAGTCCCACTTGTCTAGCCATAACACACGGGAGGTGTGGAAGGGCATACATGACATCACTAATTATAGGGGTTGTCACGGAACAACAGAACATCTGAGTGCAGCGCTAGCAGAGGAGCTGAATAACTTCTTTGCTCGCTTTGAAGTTTCACAACAGCGTACAGCTGCACCAGCCCTACTCCCTCCTCCAATTACATTCAGTTCTGCTACCCCACCCAGTATTTTTTCTGTGACGGAGGATGACGTCAGACGGGTGTTCCGAGCAGCGAACCCCAGAAAGGCAGCTGGCCCAGATGGAGTCCCTGGCAAGGTGCTTAGGGCATGTGCCCCCCAGCTTGCCTCCATCTTCAGAGATATTTTCAACCTCTCCCTGGCCCAGGCAGTTATACCATCCTGTCTGAAATCTGCCATAATCATCCCTGTGCCGAAGAAATCTCCCATCTCCAGCCTCAATGATTACCGCCCAGTGGCGCTTACTCCTGTAATCATGAAATGTTTTGAGAGGCTGGTGCTCCGGCACATCATGAATCATCTCCCCTTGGATTTTGATCCTTATCAGTTCGCTTACCGCACTAATCGGTCTACGGAGGATGCCATAGCCATAGCTCTGCACGCTACGCTGAACCATCTGGAGCAACGGCAGAGCTATGTCCGGATGCTTTTCGTGGACTACAGCTCTGCCTTTAATACAATCATCCCAGGAATTTTAATCAAAAAACTGGATACATTGGGTTTGCCCCCCCTTACTTGTGCCTGGATAAAGAACTTCCTGAGTGATCGGCCCCAGATTGTGAGGCTTGGTCCCCACCTTTCTTCCACACGTACGCTGAGCACTGGCTCCCCACAGGGCTGTGTGCTGAGCCCACTCCTGTACTGCCTCTATACCCACGACTGTAGTCCACACCATGATAGCAACCTCATTGTGAAGTTTGCTGATGACACCACGGTGGTTGGACTCATTTCGAGGGGAGATGAGGCAGCTTATAGGAAGGAGGTCCTGATGTTGGCTGCTTGGTGTTCGGACAATAATTTAGCTCTGAACACCAAGAAAACTAAGGAACTCATTGTGGACTTTAGGAGGCACAACACTGACCTGGCTCCCCTTTACATTAATGGAGAGCAGGTGGAGAGGGTCCATACTTTCCGGTTTTTGGGTGTTACTATTGTTGATAAGATCTCCTGGACGGAAAACACCACGGCAGTTATTAAGAAGGCTCAGCAGAGACTCCACTTCCTGCGAGTGCTCAGGAAGCACAATCTGGCCTCCAGCCTGCTGATTACCTTCTATCGTGCGTCCATTGAAAGCCTGTTGACATACTGCATTACAGTGTGGTATGGTCATTGTACTATGGCAGACAGGGAGAGACTACAGAGGATAGTCAAAACAGCTCAGAAGATCATTGGCTGCCCTCTTTCCTCCCTGTCAGACATCTATTCCTCACGCTGTCTTAGTAGAGCTGTGAACATCATAAAAGACAGTTTCCATCCTGGTAACGGACTGTTTGACCTGTTGCCCTCGGGGAGGCGCTATAGGTGCATCAGGTCAAGGACAAATCGTCTTCAAAACAGTTTTTTTCCCAAAGCTATAACTACCCTGAACTTACATATGCACTGACTTTAAGTCCTGTCAAACATATTGTAAATAATACTTTGGGACAATTGGGAAATTTTTGTGCAATATATCATGACTATTACTGTGCTGGCTGACAAGTGCAATAACTCCTACTGTGAATAGGCACAAATTAAGTGCAATAAGCTGGTAATTTTACTCATTTTATTCTTCTTTGTTGTTTTAGATATTTTTAGATATTCTTATGCACATTCTCTTTTTAACATGTATGGTTGTACTGAACGACGAGTCGCTTAATCTCACTGTGTATGCGTATGATGCAAGTTGTACACGTGGATAGTGACAATAAAGGTATTCGTATTCGTATTTCTGTATGTGAATGCCATGAATTCACAGTAACTAAATAAAGAGGGTTTTTTCGGGGTAGAGTCTGTTTCTTGGTTCTGCTAAGGCTGGATCAGAACAATGTGGCACTTTTCTGCTGAATCTGCACAGGTTCTGCAGGCCACAGAAAAGAGCTTTAGGAATTCCATTCTTGTTGGCGTGTATGTATGTATGTGTGTATGTGTGTATGTAAGTAACATTGGAAGGCACACACAGCCTTTTTCATGAGTGAGCAATGAGAGGGCCAAGATACTAGAATTTAATAGCAATTCTTTTAACATGGCAAACAAAAAAAAAGTCAGGGTATGTCTAGTTTAAGGAAGAGAAAGACTAAGGTGACATGATAGCAGTCTTCCAATGTTTGAGGAGGTGTCACAGAGAAGAGGGGATCCACCTATTTTCCAAAGCACCTTGAGGGCAGAACAACTAAGATAAATGGATGAAGGCTTATCAAAGGGAGATCCAATCTGCAACTAAGGAGAAATTTCCTGACAACGAGAACAATTAATCCGTGGAATGGCTGGCCTCAAGGAATTGTACGTACTCCATCACTGGAGGTTTTAAGATCTGGGATAGCCATTTGTTCAAAATAGTATAGGGTCTCCGGTTTCACAGTGGGCTGGACTAGAAAAGTTCCCTTTCAACTCTGTCATTGTGTGTTTCTTCCTGAGGCAAAGTTAAGTCATAGACTGTGAGCCATTCGGAATTTGGGTAATAAATAGTGCCAGGATGTAAGGCAAAGCTGAATATACTCCTCTAACCAATCACCCTGATTATATTCTTCAAACAAAGCAGGGAAAGGAATAATTCTTGGAGTAAATAGGTTTCTGGATATTATTCATATTCTTGAACAGTTTTCTCAATCTGGCTGGAAGTTGCAGTTGAAGTCCAACATACTTGGAGGCAATTAGGTTGGAGAAGAATGGTCTTTTTATAAGAATGGAGTTGCGAACACAAGTCACTTGCCAAACACTATCAGGGCTGGTTTAAGACAATCTGCTACTTTTCTGCTTTGTAATGAGTCACCAGGATAAGTCTCTTGCAGAGCAATTTTGCCAGAGATGCTGGACTCTACACTTTCATCCTCCAGAGCTCTATAGGCAGTTCTCCACATACAACCCAACTGGAAACAGAACTTCCAAAAGTAAGTTGTTAAGTGAGCAGTGCTCAATTTTACACCCTTTTTCCTATGTCCATTAAGTAATCCCAACTTCCCCCATTGACTTGGCTCGTCTAAACCCAGTTGTGAAGGTTGCAAATGGTCTTCATATGACTTCAGGGTGCTGTAACCATCATAAATATATGCTGGTTGGATGTGCCAAACACCCAAATCACAATGATGTGATCGTGAGGGATACCATGATGGTTATAAATGTGAGAACAAGTTATAAGTCAGTTATTTTTCAGTGCTGTGAAAACTTCTAATGGTTGCTAAACAAATTGCCATAAGCTAAGGGCTACCTATAATGGTGCTAAAGAAGGGCTGTCTTATATTTTTGAGGGTTTGGGACAAGGTTCTACATTATCCAAAGCTGGTATTTTTCTTGGACACAAAATCCAACCTCTCTCAACCAGCGCTGTCAGTTCTGATGTGGGCTGATGGGAGATTCACTCCAGCACTTTAAGAGGGCACCATCTTGAGGAGATATAGTAAAAAAAACCAGATAGTCATCATTGCACAACTTCATAATTTTATACAACTTCATACACAAAACTTTAAAAATTCAGATTTATTTATTGTTGTTTTAATAATTTCCAGCAGGCACATTAGTCAGGGGTGGTGGCAAACCAACAACAAAATATTGATGTATCTCCCATACAGTATTTTCCTCTCTGAAAGAGCAGAATATCTAAAGCAAAATGCTATACTAAAAATAAATACAGTACCAACATCTCTTTGCTTCAGGTTTTTTTTTTTTTTGCAATACTAGAAACATATTTGAAAAGCACATGATACACAAAGCTGACACATTGCATTCTTATATTACTTCCATATCAATGCAGTTGTGATGATTCCATTCAAGGAATGATTTGATGGGCATTCTCTGAATATATAACTACTTTCAGAACTAATTCCCAGTGCAATATGATATATTCATCGAGATAGAAACTGTTTTCAATTATTCAATTATTCAAAATAAAAACATTCCAATACTAATCTATAACCTTTGTGCCACAGGTTGAAAAGTATACAGATAAAAGTAATTTTTCCATACTGCCCATTAAAACAATATTGCTAAGACATCAGGTATAAATTAGAAATATTTCCAGTAATCATTTTTACAAATTGATTTTCAATTTAAGGTTCCTATGAAATTTCCAACAGCAGTGATAATCATTTGTGGTACCCAGTTTTTATTCTGAATTTGCTTTGGGAAAGTAGTGACAATATTATTTGGTTTCTCCTTCTGTTATCTGGACATTTGTTCTGCCACTGTATGCTATGGTATGCCTAGTGGCAGTGGGATAGTGAGCACTCTGTAATTAGCCAAACTGAGTATTGAGTAGACTGAGTACTCAAGAAGACAATTTGACAAAGAACTTTCTGAAGTTAGATAAAAGTCTGTCTTTTCAGAGGAATAATAAGGACAATTGAAAAACAGATTGAATGGGATAGCCACTGAAATGGCATAGAATGCGGCTTTGCTCCGCATAAGGAAGGGTTCTCACTGGGTGGTCGAATGCATCAAGAAAGACACCAGTCCGGTTCTATCTTGGGTGAGCTGCACCGATCACGAGTTCGGGAAGCTCTTTTATTAAAAACATACAGTGATACATCACAAGCGGTGAATTCTATCCAATCATTATGTTACATGAGTAAAAATATTAGTGCACACATAGTAGCATCAAATCACAGTGTTAGATGGTCAGTTTAGAGAGTACAAAGTAACCAATCAACGCCTGCAGTCCAGTTATTAGCCCATGGTGACATGTTGTTGATTGATGTTCTTTTGTTCCTGGTACACGCTTCCAGCCTACATGAGGCCTTGAGGCCTGGCATGTACCAAAACTGTTGAAGCTGATTTATTGCTGCAATAGAACAGTAAAATAATTTCCCCAGAACTCAACCAATATAATGGAAGTAAATTTTGTGGAGTTCTGAATTAAATATATGTAAGAATGAACTCCCAAATACACACATTGACTTTTTAAATCTGGATATAGCTAGTGTTGCAGTTTGGTGTGTGTGTGTGTCTGTTGGAAAATAACACCCAAAACAAAATGCAACTTTAGCAAAAGTCTTCTAATTTAATATTAATGGGACCCACTGCCAGAGCCACAAAATTGAAGAGCACATTGCTAGACCTGGGAAAATATAAATGTTTGCAGGTTATTACCTGCTGTTATGCAGATTTATTTGAAATTAACAGTGCAATTAGTGCAATTACTTTTTAGAATAAACCCTGGTTATACTGATTATAGCAAGCTGGGACATACAGTAGAGGGGGGGGATTGTTATTTTTGTACCCTAGTCTATTTTGACTACAGTAGGCATAAAATTTGTGCAGTAGGCATAAAATTCTGTTACAAGCTGAAAGTTGGGCTTTTTTCAAAAAGCAACTTCTTTCTCGATGTGCCTTTTAAAAATATGTTTTTATTGACTTCTTTGAAAATATACAAAATTATTGCAAACTGTCAAGTTTTAAAAACCCTTGAAGTTTGTTAGAAAAAAGGGGTAAGGAAGGACAAAATTATAGATTATTATCCTGTGACTGTTGGGTTCTCCTAAGAAAGAGATTTGTATATGTGTGAATTTGTGTATATTCATTCATTCATTTTTCTTAACTTTTGTCCCACTTGGTAGTAAGGTCTGTTCTTTTGCACTGCACTTGTCTACTCCACACAACAAAGCCATCAATGCATGATGCATGGAAAAGTTTTGCTTGTTAGCTCTCTTGTTGCAGAACCTGACCTCCTTGGAGAATGATTGGCCCAAGATCACCCATTGGCTTCCATGCCCAAGGGCAAGTAGAATCACAGTCTTCATGCTCCATGTCCAACATCTTTACTGCTACATCACATACACACAGGCTCTCAAAGGCTTAATGACTCAAGCACTTTCTTGGACTTTGGGTGATGTGCATTTCCCAGCTCCTCCTAGGACTTAATGAATACTATAAGCTTGTTTACTGTGATGCTTTACAAGGGTCTGCTCAAAGTCTACCCTGTTTATTGAAGATTGCCAAGACTTTTATAGCAGCTTCAGTTGCATGCAGACACTGACTTGCATGACATACTGTATCAGAAACTTGCTAAGCACATTTTAGCCTGTCTTATATGCACAGCCTGTACTGTATTCCTGTTTTACACTTCAATGTGTCTTGTAAAACCTAGAAATTTGGATTAACTAAGTAACTGGCTACATGTGTTATGGGAGTTATTAAGAGGCAAAAATGTTTATTCATAATTTATACAATCTGGTGTGCTCTGGAAATATTGGGATTTAATGTTCATAAACCACAGGTTTCATAAGATTTAGTGACTGAGGGTTAAATGCACTTGTGGAAAACTACACTAGCTGGATTTTGCACATCTCTATTTTTGCGGGGTTGAATGTAACTAGAGAGGAAGACAGAACAAAAAGGCATATTCTTGGTTCTCTAAAGTTCCATATATTGTATCTTGTTTTACTTTAGTTCCTCTCCAAGAGGTTAATACCATAAAAGAGGGGCATGAAATTCTTTATTACAATGTTCAGCATTCTTCCTTCCTATCAGCAATACCTTGTTTGAAAGATAAGATTGTTGCCTATGTTTGAACAGTAGGTATGTTTATATCTGCAAGTCAAAAGAAACTTTTTATTTCTAGTGTATTGGAAAGCCTCCTTCCTTGTGAAGGCAGCATAAAGTACAGTAACAGCAGTCTTTTTTATAGCTCATGAATACAGGCTATGGCAGCAAGCTTTGAATAAATTATTATATGTGGCAGAGCAGCATTTCAGAGGGTAGAAATCTCCCTTTATCACTCATTGCTGGGATGGATGTATTGCGATGTGAATTATGGGGTGAGAACAGGTTTCCAAGATGGAAGCCTATCTGTGAAATGTAGGAAGGCATATTCTGACCTTGATTAGAGACCTACATTTTGAATTATCACTGTGTTCTATGTCTGGACTGAATGTAGGACAAACAGGAACTATTGCAGAGTGAGAGCTTTTTTGTTGCTTTCTTTACATGGAATTGTTACATGAGGAGCAGACTGCACCATAATGTTATTTCCTTTGTCCTGGATTTGCAGCTAAAGAAAACAAGCATCAAGAATATCGCAGGCTTTTTGGCCTTGACCAACAAGGATGCAAACTGAAAAATGAATCCGAGCAGAAACAAGAGCGTTATAATATGAGGAATGATTGTTTGTAAGAGCCCAGCGCCCTCAGGGAAATCTTTAGAATATATAATATATAGAATAACAGAGTTGGAAGGAACTTTGGAGGTCTTCTAGTCCAACCCCCTCAGGAAACCTATACCATTTCAAACAAATGGGAATCCAATCTCTTCTTAAAAACTTATAGTGTTGGAGCATTCACAGGTTCTGGAGGCAAGTTGTTCCACTGTTTAATTGTTTTTTTCAGGAAATTTCTCCTTAATTCTATGTTGCTTCTTTCCTTTATTAGTTTCCACCCATTGTTTCTTGTCCTGCCCTCAGGTGTTTTGGAGAATAGCTTGACTCCCTCTTCTTTGTGGCAGCCCCTGAGAACACTGCTATCATGTCACTCCTAGTCCTTCTTTTAATTAAACTAGATATACCCAATTCCAGCAACTGATCTTCATGTTTTAGCCTCAGTCCACTAATCATCTTTGTTGCTCTTCTCTGAATTTCTAGAGTCTGAACATCTTTTTTATATCTTTTTCTTTTCTTGATTTGTTTTTAAAAAATTAACTTTTTGTCTAACTTTTTATCTAGAACTTTTTATCAAAGTTCTAACACAAGTTAAGATAAAATGTCCTGAATCCCTTCCAGTGGTGGGATTCAATTTTTTTACTACCG
This sequence comes from Hydrophis major, assembly GCA_033807585.1. Classification (NCBI taxonomy): domain Eukaryota; kingdom Metazoa; phylum Chordata; class Lepidosauria; order Squamata; family Elapidae; genus Hydrophis; species Hydrophis major. Next base: position 234,357,101 of record CM066329.1, read on the forward strand.
GATCTATGGGAGTGGCTCGGTGGGCATGACAGGGGAAGGATACTATGAAATCTCCAGTCAGAGGTGAGATTTGCTGGTTCTCCAAACAACTCAAAATTTCTGCTACCGGTTCTCCAGAACTGGTCAGAACCTGCTGAATACCACCTCTGATCCCTATTTTCTGGTTTAGATTCAGCCCATGCAGCAGCAATCATGAGGGAGATATAGGATGACCTATATTCTTCCATTTGATTCCTGGATTTCTTAGCAGATCATGGAATCTTTTGGGAGCACTGGAGAGAGTTGAATGTTAGAAGTGTTGCTTTGTAATTATTCTGCTCATACCTTATTGGATGCTATCAAAATGGGTTATTAGGAGATATCCCTTCAATCCTTTGGGGCTTCTTCCAGGGAAGAGTGTCCTCAAGATCTTTCTTATCTATAATATTATCAACTATCTATATAGAATTATTGAAAAGTAATTGTTGATATATGAGTTTGGAATGGTACACCACCGGTAAGGTACATATTTCCTGGAACTCTGACATGAGTATCTCCAGAGCACTGCAGTTTGATGAAGGAAAACTGAAGTTGAATTTGGACAAAATTCAATTGCTGCTAATTTCAGGGCTAGATTTCAGAGTTCAAGGAACCTGGCTATTTTGGAAAGGACTAAATTTCCCCTTAGAGAACAGTTTCCCCCACATTTGGTATTTTTGCTAGACAGCCACATAACATTTGTGGCAAAGCTGACCTTTTATCAGCTTGGTTGGTAAACTAGCTGCACCTTTAGTTAGAGAAGGAAGACCTACGGGAGTGTGATGTCATCACTTGTTGAAACAACAGCATTGATTGGTAGTTGTTTTCTGAGTCTAATTCAAAATATTCACAGATGTGCAGTGAATTTTTTAGGAATGAGGTCCAAGTTACTTGCAGTTCGCAATGCACTGTCGGGTCCCCACGGAACGCTTCTGCGGGGTTTGCATTTTCTGGGTATGGTTTTTATCGTGGAATAAACAAATCTTTGGAGTTGAGGAAGGAAAACATTGTGCACAACGAGACCGCAGACACGATTATTTATTGCGAGAAGAGGAACAACACCACAAGAAAGATTGCGGTCCTTTCTACAGATCCTTTTCAACTTTTACTTTTGAGTTCAACAACCATGCATATGGCTCATGTTCGCCGATACACATTAAATACCCTGTCTATAAAACAAATATTACAATAAATAAATTCTACGAAGGAAGATAGATCAACACGTACACGATAATCGGAGGGGGATGGCAATTTACATTTGTGAAAAACAAATACTCTTTTACAAAGGGAAGCCGATGAGAAAGCAAATTAATTAAATCGCATTAGCCTCTAAGCACTCTGGCACTACATATCCCATGATACATTGCGACGCGGCACATGCGACAGTTTGCGATTATACTCCGCCCCGCTTCCTAACACGTGGGAAGCATCAAAAGAAATATCTTCCGGGGCAGAATGCTGCAGAGAATCGTGGTGAGGGCAAATCCGTGTGTGGGAAGCTTTGCGGGAGCGGGTCCACCCGTATATGCGAGTGGCAATGACCTAGGGCGCTCGGATGGTGAAAACCAGAAGCGGGAGATGAAATGAATCTTAACCACCCCACCCCTGCCCCCGTAGTAAAATACACTGGATCGGTATAGTCATACTCTAATTATGCTGCCACATTATATAAAAGCTGGTACCTACTTTTTCCCTGTAGCTTTCTGTAGTTTTGTTTAATCTCTTTGAAGATACTCATCTAATGGTTCCCGCTTTCTGTGGCAGCATAGGTAACATGGTGCAACAAGTTACTTCTATTTTCTGTCCTGAAATTACACATCTTCAAGTATATAATGTGATTAGAGGTTGATCATTATGCAAATAGATAGCAATAACTTCTTAAATTACCTTTTCTCAGCTGTCACTGCAGATGAGAATTGTGGGAGTAATTTGATGTACATATGTATCATGTCAGACTATTCTTACAGGATGCTCTTTCTGATTTTATACAGTTACCCTTCTCATACTTTCCTGCCCTTCTAGATAGTAGGCCAGAGTTCCATTGGTAGGTTAGTTACTTTGGTAAGTCAGGTGGCATATAAATGGATTTAAAACAGTGCATTAGGTTTTCTAGATAAAAATCCAGAGAACTAATTTTTTGCTTAGCTCTTTGAAGCCTTTTCACGCAGACAAAGTATTTTGCTGTCTTGACTTTCAGGATGTAAATTTGTGTTTGTGTATACCTGGAGATAGAGGGGGAAGGCAAGTTTTTTGTTAACAACATTTGAGAAAGAGACCCAGCTAGGAATGAGAACCAGGCTGAGATGATACATCAAAAATGGTACACAAATGAAAATGTATTTAACTACTCATTCTTCTTCCTAGCACCCTATACGGCTGGGATGCCACAAGCTCTCTTTGTCCCAGAAGCTCCATCAAACTCCCAGGAGTTATATTCCTCTCATCCCTATTGTAGTGGAACAGACGGTAAGTGGACATCATTTTCTAAATATGATAAAGGAAACAGGCAGGAAACTAGACTTTTGGCAGGTAACATTTTACTTCAGGCACATGGGGAAAGGGGAAAGACTGGAAGCATGGTGTGGACACATCAATGCAAAATTAAAGGAGATCTAATGAAAATTCTTCAGAAAGATAGATTGATTGATCTGGCATTCCATTCCTTTTATATTCCTTGACAAAATGCTCCTTACTGAATGATGAGATAAATTATTGCCTGTATATTTTGCCTTCTATTGCCTTTCATTGTTATGAAAAGAAGAATCATGAATGAAACATTGTTACCAGAAAATGGACTAACTCTGCTTAAGAATCCTTTATAGTTGGAAAGCTTTGTTTTGATCATTGATCCTTCTTTCAACCCCCTTATACATAGCTCTGTTGATCTTTCAGGGCTGCTTAACTCTAATTCTAATTGAAGAATCTTGCCTCAGTTAATCTGAGCAGTAAACAGTTTATTTATATGTCAGAGTCCTCTTGCAGAATATCAGGATTCTTTTCCACTCTTGTATTTGGAATATACTTGTCCTGACCTTTAGTCTGTTTCAGGGCCGCGGTGAGCGAGCCTATGACATCTACTCTCGCCTTCTGAAAGAGCGCATTGTCTGTGTGATGGGACCGGTAAGTGTATGAAATATTTCCACAGTAAGCAATAAAGACCAGACTGTCCAATATTTTGAGGAATTTGTGCTGAAGAATAGGTTTCTACTATTCATAAATGAAAAATGTGTGAGTGGTACTTGTTGAAATCTTGCTGAAAAATAGCATGAGAAAGTTTCCTTATACCAACAGATAAGTCTTAGGTTATTCAATAACTAGCAAATCCAGAGGAAATTATGCACACTTAAAAATATGCGAAGTTTTGTAATAAGCATGTATAGTGCAGGATTTGGAGTATTTTTAACCATATTTTTTAAGCTCTAAGTACTTGTATCGGCTTTCCTTAGAAAATTGATTTCCAATTATTCACTTTTTTAAATGGCCCTTGAATTTTAAATAATGTTTGTCTTTGAAAGCCAGATTTGGGCCACCATCCTGAAGCCAACTTCTCTCTCTTTAGAGCAGGGCTGTCAAACTCTTGGGCTGGATGCGTCCTATACTGCTCATGCCCAGTTTAACAAAGGGAAAAAAGTCCCAATACATCATATGATGACGATGTGAGTTTGACACCCCTGCTTTAGAGGGACTGAGCTGGTGAGAGTTCCTTTCTGGTTTTGGGCTGCCCACTTCAAAGAAAGCAAAAAGAATGGGAAATTGAGTTTATTATTCATGCTATAATCTTTGTGTGATCTCTATACAGATTGATGATGGTATTGCAAGCTTGGTCATTGCACAACTGCTTTTCTTGCAGTCAGAAAGCAATAAGAAGCCCATTCATATGTACATAAATAGCCCAGGTGAGTGATATTCAACATGAAGGTGCTACAGAGGAATGCATTCTCTCCTTGCTAGCAACTCCACCTACTTGTATCTTTTGTTTTTCTCAAATACATAGGGTTAGTTGCTTTTTAACATAATGCCCTCCAGGTGTGCTGAATTACAACTCTTGCTGTATCTCAGCCACCACTGGTCATACTTGGCTGGGATGTAATCCATTTGGAGATAGCCAAGTCGGGCAAGGCCATTTTAGTCAACAGAGTTACAATTTTTAATTAACATTTTCCCAGTATGGCAGTGAATTCTGTGATGGAAACACAAACAATTGTGATCTGTTTTAATTTCTCCCTATTTCTTAAAGAGTGCTTCCCCATTATTGTCTGCTGTGTTTCAGTCAAAAGAGGCGAATTACTTACTGTGATCTTGTGTTTCTTGTTCTGCTTTAGAGTGCAGAACTCTTGCTACTGAAAAATTGTGAAGTTGAGATTGGAGATGCTCAGTTTTCTGTGTACAAGTCATCTCTCCCCAAGATATAGTAATAGCTATACCATATCATAAACTTATCACATTGGCTGGTTTTGTAGAGCACACACAAGCCATTAACTTTTTTTCAGCCTGGTATGTGTACAAATCCAGCCATGTTTCAAGACAAGCATGTATTGTCACAATCTTTCCTTACTTTGCATTCCTTTACAAATAGCCCTTGTTTGTTTAATGAACATTTGAAGTTACAATACTAAAAAAGTGGAACTGGTCCTCATCATAGTAATGGTCATATGATCAAAATTGGGGCAACTAGCATATATCTATGATGGTTACAGTATCTCAGGATCAAGTGGTTGCCACTTGTGATCTTTTTAGCCAGCTTCCAACAAGCAAGGTCAAAGAGAGAAGCTAGATTTACTTAACCATGGTTATTTGCTTAATAAATGTGGCAAAAATTGCGGGTGCAATTCATCACCTCGCTTAATGAAGAAAGTTCCAGTCTCAATTGTGGTTGTAAGTTTTATTCTGCTTATAAGCTTAGCTTATCTTCAAAAATGATGGGGGGGGGGTGTATGTAATTTTGAAAATTTAGGTTACTATAACATTAGCACTTAGACTTATATATCACTTTATAGCTCTCTCTAAGTGGTTTACAGAATCAGCATATTGCCCCCAACAATCTGGATCCTCATTTTACCCACCTCAGAAGGATGGAAGGCTGAGTCAACCTTGAGCCTAGTGGGATTCGAGCTGCCAAATTGCAGGCAGCTGGCTGTCAGCAGAAGTAGTTTGCAGTACTGCACTCTAACCACTGTGCCACCGAGTCTCTTCTACTCAGCCTGTTCTATCTTTATCTGAGAATCACTATAATGGAATAAACTTGGTTCTCCCTGTAGGTGGTACAGTGACATCAGGATTAGCTATTTATGACACCATGCAGTACATCCTGAACCCTATTTGCACATGGTGTGTGGGACAGGCAGCCAGTATGGGCTCTCTGCTGCTGGCTGCAGGATCACCAGGCATGCGCCACTCCCTACCCAACTCCCGCATTATGATCCATCAGCCCTCAGGTGGGGCCCGGGTAAGTTTGGCCTTGCTGCTTCCAATTAGAGATGTCTGTATATCCCCACATAGCCATTGTGATTATAACTGGCACTAGTCCCATGAAGTTAGAAATGGAGGTGGGCAGGTACATGAAAGATCATGATTCCCTCGCATACCTCTGGTCCTTAGTGATGATTAAAATGTGTTAGCAGGCAGCCATCCATATTTTCTGTCTGCTTCCACTTAACAGGGCCAAGCTACAGACATTGCCATCCAAGCTGAAGAAATCCTCAAACTGAAGAAACAGATCAATGGCCTCTACGCCAAACACACCAAGCAGAACCTGGATGTGATTGGTAAGCACTTTCATTCCCCTGAAGCAGTCAATATTCCACTGCAGGAAGAAGGGCTGGGGAAGAGCCAGTCTTGGGAGCAGTTGCAAGTAGCTGAGTATAGGAAGGCCAACCTCCTGCCTAAATTGTTCCCCAGTTTTAAAAGTCAGCTTGTTCAGACTGCAGTGTGATAAGACAGGAGCCCTTCGTTACACCACTTTCCATCTGTTCTTCACTTGGGCACCTAGATGAATTTCATGGTTTGGGAGAGATGCCTTTTCTGCAATTAACAAAGTTCTCCCTTCCCTTCTTTCCTCTCAGAAATTTCTGTCTTTCTAAAGCTGCCCAAATTTATATACTTAGCTTTGAAGGCTTGCATGGGAGTAAATATATATAGGCACATCAGTAAGTATACTTGTGAGTTAATGATTATCTGTATTTAACCAAGATCATGTTAAAGTGTGTTACCTTTACAGAGGCTGCAATGGAGAGAGATCGTTACATGAGCCCTGTGGAAGCCCAGGAATTTGGCATCTTAGACAAGGTGCTTGTCCATCCTCCACATGATGGTGAAGATGAACCGGAGCTGGTACAGAAAGAGACGCCACCTGTACCTATTATTTCCCCTTCCTCGGCTGAGCCCTGAGGAATCTGTAGCCTTGTTTAGATGCGTTGTGGCATCATGGATTATAACAGTGAAGTGGAAATGGGGCTGGTTGATCAAACTCACTACATTTGCCAGGGAATGTCCATCTAACTAGCTCTTCTCCTAAGGAATGCTCCAAAGAAGCCACTTGACAATGTTTGTAAAAGCCAGTCTCTTGACCTTTTCACTCTGGGATCCAGTTGTTATCCTATCCTTATTTTCTTTCCTAATTCATGGTATTCTTTAAATAGATTGAAATTAAACCTTGACTTGTATGGTGTGGATATTCTTTATCTTTATTTCTAAAAGTGTTCTGTAGCATATAAAAGCCTATCCTGAGGCTCTTCTCCCCCCCCCCCCAAAAAAAAAAAAAATTCTGGGTGTGTTGAGCACAGCTAGTTTAAAAATACAACTTGTAGATTAAAACTATTTAGGTCATAAGTTGCAAAACAGACCATTTGTACACATAATGTCCGTAGGAGAGTTTTTCCCCATTACCTTAATTAACTTCATCAGTTGCTCTCTAACTATTGGGCAGGTACCTTTTCTTGATCTGAAATAGGTCCTCACTGTCCTCACTTGTTGTCCAAACTCCACTCCTACCAAATTCCTGCTCCAGTTGCAACTGGAAAACTCTTAATCTGGTTTACAATTCTCTTATCACAGGCTCATATAAAACAGGTATATTTTCCTATAACTGCAAGTAAGGCTTTTATGAAGCAGTGTATATTTATTACACCTTGTGCAAATATTCTTGTGACTTACATAAGAACGTGGAGAGTCATGTAGGTACTCACAGAAAAGTAAAAATGAAATACAAAGGAAAGTGAATACAAAGAACCAGGATTGTTAGTTTCTTCTTTATTCCTATGGCATCAACCACAGGGGTTCTGTCTTGGCATACTTGTCATTCCTGAGTGATAATTGAAAAATAGTTCTGTTTATTTGAGCTTGCAACTTTGCATGGTCATACAGTACATACTGTCAGTTGCTCCTCCTAAGCTGTTACGAAAGAAAACCATTTAGTAGGAAATGATAAAAGTAAGTTGGGCAATCTACGATGGTAGGATCCTAATTTTGGATTAAACATAGAGTTTTCATTCAGCACTAAGTCACAAGATAATTGTTTGGTTTCTGGTTGATATCTTGTAGAAACTCAACTGATTATTGCTATCAGTTGGCTATGAATCAAGGTTTAACAAGATAATATGAACAAGGTTCTAGATGAATATTTGTCTTTGGATATATTGCATCAAGCAGTTGCAAAAGATGTCTGTAACAATTTACTGGCTGTACCTACTTGGTCTTTTCTCTGGAGGGTTGTCCAAGTTTAAAGCTTTTCCAGTCTTGGGCTCATGAATATTCTTGGAGCATGGCCAATGTTCTTAGTCCATTGATACAAGGTAATTTGGAAAAGCTGGATCTCAATTCATGCTGCAAATTGGGAAGTTTTAAGTTCACATTTTATGGATGTTAGTATCTGAGGTTTATTTACATCTCACCTTCATTATTTAGAGAGAATGCCCGTCCCAAAGTCACCCAGCTGGCTTTTAATGCCCAAGGTGGGAATAGAGCTCAGAGTCTTTTTATTTCCAATTGGGTGCCTTAATCACTATGCTATCTCATCTTTCATTTAGAGCAAGGTCCCCAAACTTGGCAACTTTAAGACTTGTGGACTTCAACTCCCAGGAATTCTGGGTTGCCACGTTTGGAGACCTGATTTAGGGGGTACACAGCATTTCCTCTTTTTATTTTTCCCTACAACAATCCTGTGAGGTATAATATTGAGCTAATCCTGTGAACCTGGGCCTTCCTAGTCTTATCCCCTGCATATACTTTTTGCTTTCAGGTAGTCTTAAAACCACAATTGAGCCCTAAATTTTTGTTGCTAAGTGAAAAATTTGGTAAGCAAATTTTGCCTCATTTTGTGCCACAGTGAATCACTGCAGTTGTTAAATTAGTAACATGGTTGTCAAGTGATTCTGGCTTCTCCATTGACTTTGCTTGTAAGAAGGTCATAAAAGGTAATCTCATGACCTCAGACACTGCAACCTTCATAAATATGAGTCAGTTGCCAAGCATCTGAATTTTGATCATATGATTATGGGGAAATACTGCAATGGTTGCAGGTGTGAAAAATCATAGGTCACTTTTTTTCAGTGTTATTGTAACTGAATGGCACTAAAAGAACTGTCTAGGTCTAAGTCTAGGACTACCTGTAATTGTTTTTCAGTAATGACCTTTATTTCTGCCCTGTGGTTTATTCTTTCATTGTTAAAAGAAAAAGACGTTCTTTAAAATAAATGGCGTCTAGTAGTTTAAAAATATGGCCGTGTATTCTCATCTCATGTCGTTCTAAGTTTTAAAACAGTTACTGCTATCTTGGCTCTTATCTTCCAAGTCCTTCCCTCCGCAGATTCGATCTTTAAACTCAAGGGTTTCTCAAAGTTATTATTTTGATTTTCTTGCGGTAGAGCAGATTGCGAAAATGCTGAGGTTGGTCGCCCCCTCCCCCCAGGCTGAAGGAAGACAATAAGCAGGTTGCTGTTTTCACGCTTTATGTACATCAAATCACAGATACCTAGCAAATCGATGTTGTTGAACTACACATCCCAGCATGCCTTTAAAGCAGAATCCCTCCCGAATCCGGACTTTATCCAATAGCGAATAGCGCGGCAGAAGGGCGGGGACTTTCGAAAAGGCGTTCGAAGGGACTTCAATTACAGGGTGGCGAGTCTCGGCTGGGGGACGGCGTGGTGGGCTTTTTTCACCAACCGGCATTGGGGGAAACTAAAGAGTCTAAATAGGACTAAATTATCATACTTCGCCGTTGAAAACTTATTGATAATTTCTAAGTCATTTCTACGGTTTTATTATTTTAATTTTAGTTTTCTTTGGACAATCTATAAACACTCGGCTATTTGGAGAACTAGTTTATAAGGGATGGGTTTAGAATAGACCCTTTTTGTTCTAGTATTTGTGTGTGTTGTATGAGCTAGAGTGGGGCGGGGAGGAGAGGACTAAAAGTTGTTTTAATTCCCTGAATATGATTTTGACTGCTGCCACAAATGTGGATTGTGACTGCTAAAATATAGCTAGCTTGTTACAGTTGTGTAAACCAGTCAATTATATTTTTATAAACTATGGTTAAACATTGGTTTACTCTAATATCAACAACTTAGGGTTCAGTTGGCTTTAAAGATGTACATGTGTGAGATATAGAAAAAGTGAATGGTTTCTCCTTCAAATTTTGGCCTAGATGTTTTCTGGTTAAGCCTTTTCATGCACAGATCAGAAGAAATACGAAAAGAAAAATATAACTTTCAAAATTTTTAGCTACTACATGCCAATGTATAATGTCGCTTTCACATTTTTGGGGTGAAGAAAAGCACTCATATTTGGATCCTTTAATATTTGTTCTCAAATTAATAAAATAGTTGGAAAAGATGGAAATCATGTTTCAATCTGATGCAGAGAGAATGATCAGATAAGGACTCTAAGGAAGATTTAGATATAAACCCTTTACTATTTGCTCATATTTTTGCTTTGTAAAATTTTAAGAGTTGAGATGTAAATACATTAAATAACATCAACACATAACTTGATCAATATGCATGCTATCATACAGCAGTGTGCTATACCTTCAAAGGAGACCACTAAATACAGTAAATCATATCAAGCAATATGTTTGTTATGACATACAGTAATCTGTTCAGTGAAGATAAGTTTCCTTTGAATGTAATCTGGATTATTAAACATTATTTAATGTGCTTACAGCCCAGCTTCTAAAGAAATTTAGCACAAATGAATAAACAGTAAATACTTAAAGGATTGACCCTCCTTGTTTGGAGTTGCCAGCCATCTTGTATCTCTTGCAGACTAGATCAAGTCCCCTTGGGAGGGTGACTTCGTGTAATGGATATGCCATAGAAGATTTTTTTTTAAAGCAATATTAGAAAGTAATTCACCATTTTCCCCTTAGGGAATTTTTTGGCTTCTAAGCCCTGGGATTTCCTATGGTCTCCCAATCACTCACTGAACTTAAACTTACTCAGCCTTTCAGTATCAGCCAAGGCCAGGTATGGGAGTATGAGCTTGTTTCAATTTGTCACTGTCATTGTTTAACTATGGGCTAGCAGGTCAACGGTTCTGAACTATGGGCTAGCAGGTCAAAGGTTCTAATCACAGCAGAGTAGAATGGAACAATGCAGTGAGCCCTAATAAAGCCACACCAGCAATTTAGTATTAATTACAAAAATAGGGATATATTCAAGTTGTTATTGTGTTGAAGAGGTTTGATAATTGATTCTTTGCTGATCTAAGCATGCTGGAAAGGAATGCATAATGTCTTGGGGTATTTTTTTGAAGGTGTCTGAATGAATGCTAAGGAGAAAATGGAACCTTTAAGCATCCCAGCCACACCAAGAGCAGAGTTGTTAGCAGGTAACTGTTGAATCCCAATTGGAAAGACATTTTAGGAGCAAATATTTGTTAATGTTTAATTCTCCATCAATGTTTGCTAATTTGGTCAATTTCTCCCTTTCTTTTGGAAGTCAAGAGCTATGTATGTTGACTGCTTTCTTCTTAGAATAATGAGATTATTCATAGTATGCTGAACTTCCACAGGAGTAGTCCTGTTATTCTGTTGTTGCAGAAATATGTACACAAGGTTCACACCTAATATAACCATTCCATTCATGGGCATTTGACTTGAGTACAGTATGTTATTAAAACCAGCTGTTGAGCTTAGTAAGTGATGGTTTAGATGAGCATGTTGTATGAACCCAAACATGTTTTGGTTTATTTGGTAAGTCAGGGCTGAATGCTATGTATGTATGGATATCTATAATCCTTGTCTGACATCTAATACAGCAAGTTGGCTCTTGTGTTTGTTGCTTTATGGTTACCAACTCTTCCTCCTCCTCTGACAAGAAAAAGGAGCATCACTGAAGTGTGTACATTATTATATATTGCATCTGGGAAGAAAGCCTAGTCTGATTACTGGAAAGCTTGGGGTTATGGTCTGCAGAATGCAGTTGTTCATTTCACATTCCCTTGATTTGCACTCAGCACTTGATTAATTTCATAGATATATCTGTATAATTTTCCCAATAGCAATGCAGAAATGATTTGTTGTTAGCTTTTTTAGAGGATCTTTTTCAACTGCCCATCTTTTTAGCTATTAAAAGTTTTTGAGTGCCCTTCCATCCAACTGCTAATTAAATGCCTAGCATTTTTGGATGGGGAATCCCTAACATTTGGTAGTGCTGCCATCTACTGTGCTGCATGCATTAGGATCTGCCCTTGGCTGTGTATTAGTGGTGAATCACAAATGTGTGGAACAAAATTAGTGTTTCTTGGTATGAGCAAGTTGCCTGGACATTGCTCTTCCCTACTTTGAGTCATTAGAAAATATTTCCTTTCTTAAGACTAACAGAGTTTTATGATTGGTACCCAAACTATGTTAACTGGCTTTCAATATCTCTGGACTCTTCTTTCTTCTTATAATGGTTATAACCCCATCTTGTTATAACCTTTTGTGTTTTATTTGTACTTTTCTTTGTAGATGAACAGTGCTTCATGAGCAAGTATATATCTGAGCTGGGTTTTTCACCAGCTGAGTCTGCATTCAGTCCAGCCCACTTCACTGACTCTTTGGAGCTACAGGGAAGCTTTCATGAGTTAGATAATGTTGTCTGTTGGAGTGATAACATGGATCACTGTATTGCCTACCTCAATAAGGTAAGCATCTTCTGGCCAGAGAAGAATATGTGTGAAAAGGCATCAAGTCTTCTGAATGTTGATATGTCTTTCCACTGCATTTGATTATGTCAAGTTCTCAAATATCAAAAGACAAAGCTTATCTATTCATATGTTATTTGCATTCAGAGAATTTTTAGATATTTCCAACATTTTGCTACTTATTGTTTTTGTTGGGGACCACTTTGAATAAATAGCAACAGTAAAATGAATACAAACTTGAAAAAACTGAAAGAATAAATAGAAAAGGTAGAAGACACGGAAAAGATAATGATTTAAAAAAAATCAAAAGAAAAGTATTTCCTTTGGGAAGGATTCTTTTTAATTTAAAATGTTATTTCAAATTTATCTGGACCCTTAGTGTGTGTGTGTGTGTGTGTGTGTACCCTGTTTCTCCAATAATACGGCCTCCACCAATAGAAAGGCCCAGCCTGATTTCTAGGCATGAGGTGAAATTAAGCCCTGCTCCCCAAATTTAGGCCTATTTAATCCATGGGTTTCCCCGCCATTTCTTACATTGTTCATTAAAACTACATGAGGTGAAGAGAAATGGGGGGAACAGGGGGAGAAAACTTGCCTTTAGGAGCACCCTGCACATAGAATACCCCAATCTACTACCGATAGAACATCGGCCAATAGAAGCTCCCTGAAGGCAGAGTCACCAGCTGCTTCTATCGGCCAGTAGAAGCAGCCTTGCGGTGAGCGCCCACATGCACTCCTCTCACCACAAAGCCATTTCTATCAGCTGATGGAAGCTCCCCAAAGGCAGAGTCATCAGCCGCTTCTATCGGCCAGTAGAAGTGGCCTTGGGGCGAACGCCCATGCACACTCCCCTCGCCACAAAGCTGTTTCTATTGGCCGGTGGAAGCTCCCCGAAGGCAGACACCAGCCACTTTTATCGGCCGGTAGAAACAGTCTCAGGGCGAGTGCCCCACACATACTCCCTTCGCCACGAACCCGCTTCTACCAGCCGAGAGAAGCAGCTGGTGACTCTGCCTTTGGGGAGCTTCCATTGGCCAATAGAAATGGCTTCGTGGTGAGGGGAGTTCATGTGGGCGCTCGCCCCGAGGCTGCTTCTACCGGCCGATAGATTTCCTCCCTCACGCGCACCCCCACCTAAAGCGGCCCATGCGCACTCAACTCTCCACAAGGCTGCTTCTACCAGCTGATAGAAGCGGCTGGTGACTCTGCCTTCGGGGAGCTTCCATCAGCCGATAGAAGTGGCCTCGTGGAGAGGTGACTGTGCATGGGGCACTCTAGGTTGGAGTGTGTGTGGGGGCGGAAATTAAGTCAGCCTCTAAAAGACATCCTAGCCGTTTTTTCGGGGCTCAAAAAAAAAAAAAAGACCTGGCCTTATTTTATGAGAAACACGTTGTGTGTGTGTGTGTGTGAGTGTATGTGTATATGTGTGTGTATATATATATATATATATATATATGCGCTTAAACTTGTAGTTAAAACTTCTTCCCCAAAAGATTGAAAAAAACTCACCTGGTACTGTAAAACCTGTCAGTCCAAAGATTCATAATAGCTAAAAATCAATTAACAAGGAATTTCTGAAAATGATTAGAACGTATGCAAGCTTAATGTCCTTTCAAAGACACTAACCATAATTTGAGCAAGATGTCTATTTCCCCACCTCCCAGAGCACTAAATCCACCAGACTGCTATCTTGTGTTTTCCTTGCAAGGACTTGTGGACAGTCTTAGGTGCTCTCATTGTCTGGAGTGGAATTAATTATTGAAGAACCAGTCCAATCTCCAGTCCCATGGTCATCACTCTCTTTTTCACCATTCCCCCCCTGAAAATCCCCCCCCCCAAAAAGGTACACATTTTTTATGAAGGTGAGCTGCTATGAAATGCCATAGTTGCCCACCCCTGGCTAGCCTCTTGATCTCTGGTGTATAGCCTTACCAAAGTGAGAAAGGCCTTTTTTTTTTTTTTTTGCAGTTGCTGCCTCATTCTGGGAAAAATACATTTATGTTTTGGAATTGTAGACAGGTTCTAAATGTGTATCTCCAGGAACTTCAGAGTATTTGAAATGGAAGTGCTACATAGCCCTAATAATTGAAAGTGAGCAACTGCCATGTGCCTTCTAATCATTTGCTGAGATCTTTTAAAATATTAAGAGTCTTTTTTATGTAACTTTGGGTATAAGAAAGTTAATTTCTAAGTGACTGTATCAGCTTGCTAAGAGAAAAGCTAGACTAAATCATCTACATGTAAACAGATCTATTGGTGTGGAATTTCACTCAATTTCACTCTTTAAGTATTTGTAATTCTGGTATTTTGATAATGCTGAGAACAAATCCAGATTGGTTAATGTTTTGAAGTCTCATAGTAAGCTGATCCTTCAGAATTGTACTGGTGCTTGGAAAAAGATTGCTTAAAAACAATGAGTAACTTGATCAAGGAGCAGCTACAAAAAGTGAGCAACTAGCTGAAAAATAACAAGGAGAGGAAAATGAATGGAGATGAGTGAGCCTTTTGTGCCTCTATCAACTCTTTAGGAGCTCTGGGGTTCTGTGGATTGACTTTGAGTTTTTTATGATGTGAGAAAAACAAATTTAATTGACGGATTTGCTCTGGGCAGGCTACTACATTCAAGCTAATGGACTTAGAAGCAGAAAATGGTGGATAATTGCTTGACCTAAAAAAATGTGGTTTGCAGTTTCCTTGTGCTTGGACATGAACATACCCTAGAGTGGGATGTCCTGCAATTATAATTTATAATGAGAAGAAAATCAATTATTATTAAGACCTTAAAGGTGACATTTTTAGATGTTAAGTACAAACTACCACACTTCCTTCTCTTTCTCTTCTCTCTCTCTTTTGTTTGGCCTGATGTTGAGGCCTTAAAACCTTGAGGCTGCTGTAGCTAATGGAAATCTTGTAACGCACTTGTGCATCATATAAAGATACCACCCTGTTTCTATTATGTATTTTTATGCTAGTTATTTATTAAGAATGACAATCACGTCTTTTGAAATGTTTTAGGAGCCCTGATGGCGCAGTGGTTAGAATGCAGTATCACAGGCTGACTCTGTCCACAGCCTGGATTTGATCCTGCCCAGGTCAAGGTTGACGCAGCTTTCCATCCTTCCGGGGTTGGTAAAATGAGGACCCAGATTGTTGGGGCAATATGCTTACTCTGTAAACCGCTTAGAGCAGGGGTCACCAACCTTTTGGACCTCAGGGACCACCAAATTCATAATTTTAAATCCTGCAGACCAGAGACCCTGGGAAAATCCCCCAAAAAGTCTGCAGGAAAATTCCCCACCCTGTTTTCCTACCGATCAATCATTCTTTATTTGGGATTGCAGAATATCGTCTCCAGCTCCATTCTCAGGGGGAGAGAGACTTTTGGCTTCATGCAAGGAAAGCAGCAGAAGCAGCAGAAGTCTTTCTCTCCCTCAAACTCCACCAGAATGGACAGCCTCTTGGAGCAGGATGCCTTGGAGCAGAGTCCCAAAGACTCATTTCTGGCAGAGTTTGGGGAGAGAAAGAAATACTTTTGCTGCTTTCCTTGCATGCAGCCAAAAGCAGAAGAAGAAAGAAGTGGAAAGAAGCAGCCCGGTGCCCAGGCAAGGTGTGTGGGGTGAGTGGGACAAGTCCCCCCTCCACTCACTACCTCGTGTTGTTCGCAATGCAAGCGACACAAGCCTTGTGTTCCCACGGGCCATGTGGGCAGTGCAGCCTTGTGTTCCTGCACAGCCTGGATTAATTGCTTTGGGGAGTGCTTTGGCGGTGATGTTTCTCTGCGGACCACCAAAATTTTCTCACGGACCACCAGTGGTACCTGGCCCACTGGTTGGCAATGTGAGGGGAGAAAATGAATACATCCATTGTGTATTGTATAGCTGTGACTCAAATCTCAAAACTATCAGTTGATACATTTCTACTGCAAAGGGAGAATTTGAAACATTGAACAATCACACATTGTGTTCTGGGAAAACCTGGGAGAATGTGTACATGTTAAGGAGGCATTTAACTTCCTGATGTCCCATATTAGGTAATGAATTGTATACTGAAATTCAATAGGTAGATTGTAAACCAAGCCATCCTTGGATGGGGTGGTAGTTCAGGGTATAAAATAGAATGCAAAATTTTGCTCGGGGTTCCTCCCACCTGCTAGGGCAGCAACCCGTTTCTGCAGAAATACAAGAAATAAAGCTGTTTTCCTTGGATTAATATCGAATCTTTGGTGGTTTTTCAAGCCCCCACCTCACAGCAACCACTGGCTTAGAGAGGGCTGGAAAGCACTATGAGGCGATATGTAAGTGTAAGTACTATTGCTGTTGCTATTTCTATTACCTCCTCTATGTTTCTATTGTACATTTGTCTAGGAATTAGTAGCACTGGGCTTCCCTGCCCTTTATAAGGATGATGGTTCTGGAGATGGTATTGAGCACGGCTTTGACCTCCTGGAATTGGTTAATGGGGCTTGCAGACTGTTGAATCTGTACCAAAGTGCATCAGCCAAGCTGGGTGACATGGAGGCAGAGAAGATACGGCGGGATGAAGAGCTGGATTATCTGAGGGAACAGCAGGGTAAACTCAAGGTCAGAACTTCTAGGTCCTGTAATGTATCAGTGACTAACAGAAGATGCTTTGGAATTCAAACATTTTTATAAAAAAACACCCCAATACCAATGGCAATGGAGCACAATCTGCCAAGAAATTTTATGTGCAATTATTTTGGAATGAACAGGAATTCATGCAGCAGAGTTCATCCTTTCAGATAGTCTGCTAATAGGAACAATCATGGAGTATTCCCCAATGTCTTGCCTGCCTGCCCAACAGCTCCACCAGACTACCTTTCAATTTACAATGTTCTAATAATTACCCAAAGTAAAAAAATGCAATATAAATGTGGATTGCTCAGATGTCCTTTTCATCATAAACTAGATGTATAAATAGAAGTAGTGTGATGATGGTTCTGGTTTTCTCAAACTGTCCACTGCTAATACATAGTGATTGTTGTGTAATATCTTTCTTGATGCTTACATGCCCTAAAAGGTGATGAATATTTGACATTCGTTAGAAGGTTTTGGACATATCGCAATCTGTTGGATTCTTCTGTCAGGGCACAGGGGTGGTGTAGGCTTTGAATATTGCTATGATCCTGCCCGCAGCCCCAACCTATGTAATTTTCTAAGCATGCTGGGTAAAGCTACGGATTTACTTATGACCACAGCATAGGTGAAGAGATAGGTATACTGTAATCCTGAATAATTAAGGAGATGGACAGTTGTTCAAATTCAACTTTAGCCCAGGTTGCTTAAAAGCCCCTTCATTTGCTTGATTACATAGATATTTGCGTACCATCCACCTAACCAGAAAACTTTTTCAAGTGTAAATTTTTAAAATTTATTCATTTATTTATTTTGTCAAGCATGCATTTGATAATATATATAAGTATAAACATGATTATTAATACATGAAATAGATATAGATATAATAAAAGGGAACATTAAGACACGCCCCTAACAGACCTCTTAGGAATGTAGTATTCCCTGTTTACACAAGTAAAGATATGGTATATTTATGGGAGTCACAACAAGAATGTAATTGCCTTTTCCCCCCAATTTAATTTTACTCATTACTCCAAAATATTATGAGATAATTTCTTGGGAGTACTTCAGAAAAGTAAATATTCATGCTAGTTTGCATCAAAATAGTAGTAGCAGTGAATTGTGACTATATTTGGCAATCATTGATATAGAGCAGTTGCACGTTTTGATACATTATTTCCTCTTCTGCTTATATAAATAAAATTATTGACATTCAGCTGATTAAAATGGGCAGATTTCCATTTCAAATTGCACATGATTTTTTGGCAACTATATTTGAACTTTGGCAAAGATAGTTATTAAAATCTTCCAGTATTTCGTTAAATAATAATTTGCCATATCTCTGGCCCTTTCCATTCTGTTCCTGCAATGCCTCAGTACAAAAAAAGTGAATATAAGTTTATTGTTGTCCTGTATGGAAAAAAAGAAAAATCTGGGATAGCAGATTTGATATAGGCACATGTTCCTTTATACAGTGTATGTACAGCAAGAATATAGAAAGTCTACACAACCCTGTTAAAATGCCAGGTTTTTGAAATGTAAAAAAAAAATCAGACCAAAAGAAAAAGCACTTCAGATTTTTTCCACCTAACACACACACACACACACACATATTGTGCAATATATATATTGTGCAAGCCTGATGATGGCAGATGAGATTCTGCCGAAACGTTGCTACAACTTTAAAAGCACAACTATAATGACGTGGGAAAATACCCAAACAAAGTTGAATGCCATAGATATAAATACCTGCGAAAACTTAAAAAAACATATATATATGTTATATGTTTATATACTGTATATAACATATAACATATACCATAACATATTGTACAATTCAATTGAAAAACAAACTGAAATCTTTCAGGAGGAAAAATAACAACAAAAACTAGAATAACAAAATTGGAAGGACCTCGGAGGACCTCTAGTTCAACCCCCTGTACAAGCTGGAGGCCCTATTCAATCTCTTCTTAAGAACCTCCAGTGATGAAGCACCCACAACTTCTAAAGACAAGCCATTCCATTTGTTAATTGTTTTCATTGTCAAGAAATTTCTCTTTAGTTTTAATTGGTTCCCTCCTTGATTAGTTTCCATCCATTGTTTCTTGTCCTGCCTTCTGGTGCTTTGGAGAACAGGTTGGCCCCCTCCTCTTTGTGGCAGCCCCTCAAATACTGAAATGTGGCTATCATGTCCTAGTCCTTTCTTTTCACTAGACTAGACTTACCTGATTCCTGCAACTGTTCTTCATATGTTTTAGCCTCAAGCCCTCTAGTCATCTGCTCTGCTTTGCATTCTTTTCAGAATCCCAAAATCTTTTTTATATTGTGATCAAAACTGGATGCTGTATTCCAAATATGGTCTTACTAAGGCTTTATAAAGCAGTACCAACGCTTCACCTGAACTTGATTCTATCCATCTGTTAATGTGATTGCATAAGTGTGCACATCCTTAAATAAACACTGAGTTGAAACTCAGCATTTTAACAGAGGTGTGTAGACTTTTCATATCCACTGTATGTTCTGACCCCAGATTAGAGAAAAAACATCCTTCCTCCAAGCCTGGAATTACTGCTGATGCTGTTCCTTTTCTCCAGTGAGAGTTTCATTCCTAGTAATTCCTACACTAATGTCTTAGTTCTGTCATACAATTAATGAAGTAATTTATATTTTGGGGTCTGTCAGGAGAATTATAATAATTGAATTAATTATTTGCTATGATTCCTTCTCTTGTCTGTCTTCCCCACCTTACCCTTACAGGAACGCGTGGAAGTACTTGAAAGGGAAATTGCAATTGTGCAGAATAAGGAACAGCAGCTTCAAAGCAAAAACAAACACTTGAATGATATGCTAAAAGAAGAGAAGGAGGAGGTGAGTGAAGCAACGGAAGAATGACTGATTCAGTCCTTCTAATATTGAAAGCGTTGAGTCTATTGAATGTCTTCTCTCTTGAATTAACATGGATGCAGCCTGCTGAGAACTGTTGGGTCACCAAAAAGAATGGGAGCAACACAAAAGCATCTCTGAGGAATGGGCAGGTCAGCCTCCCAGAAATTGCTCCACTCTTGATCCTTCTGGAGTTAAATTACAGATAGTCTTCAATTTACAATAATTTATTTAGTGGCTGTTCAAAGTTATAACGGTACTGAAAAAAGTAACTGATGACCATTTTTCACAGTTATGACCTTTGCAACATCTCCATCAAAATTCAGATGCTTGGCAATAGTTTCATATTTACGACCATTGCTGTGTCTCAAGACCATTTGATCACCTTTTGTGACTTTGACAAGCAAAGTCAATGGAGGATCCAGATTCGCATAATAACCAGGTTATTAATTTATCACCTGCGGTGATTCACTTAACAATTTAGGCAAGAAAAGTCATAAAATGGGGCAAAACTCACTCAAATGTCTCACTTAGCAACAGAAATTTTGCACTCAATTGTGGCTGTAGGTTGAGGACTACCTGTACTGCAAATCCTTCATTTTGAGCTCTAGGTACAATCCCATCTTCTAGTTTTTATTTAATATTTTTTATATTATTAATGATTGCTATTGAACATTTTAAGACAAACTTCCTGATCCTGTTGAAATGTGTAGAGCCTAGAACAGTGGGAAGTTCTGGGACTTTTAATCCAACATATCTGAAAAGCACAGGTTAGAGAAAAGGAGTGTAAGAAAACAGACTAACATTTGAATTACTTTAAATGCAGTACAAGTATGCACAGCAAAAGAAGGTGTCATGAAATTGGGTTTGACGTGACCTGTACACTCAACAGTCAATTTAGACAAGTATATACACTGTAAACACCTTTTGGTCTCTCTCCATAAGTATAAATATTGCCAAGATTTAACAGCTAAGATTGTATTTATTCTAAAAGAATGAAGATCTCTCAAGATCTCTCTTGTGTCTCTTTTGTAGAATAGGAAGAGGAAAGTGCGTTGGAATTATTAGAGAATAATAAAGGTGGGAAACAAGCAAAACAAACAAATGCTGATGGATTTGATTTTAAAATATTTTAGTTTGAATGTCTACAGTTTTATTTGATAACTGTTACTAATCAATGACTTTTAAATTGTCTACAATTACATTAAAAAACCTCATAGAAGCATGCTATGCTCGATTAATATGTGATGCCTTTTCTTCCTCCTTTACCCATAGTTCCCCCTACCCCCAAATACAATGCTTTTTTCATTTTTCATTTTTTTCATATAATATATCAATGTGGTCTGAAATTTGCTGGCCTGTAGAGCAGTTTATGTCTTTTGCTTGTATATGAGAGAGAAAGAAAGTTGATAGTGATCTATTAAAGCAAAGACTGCTTGGATTTCTGGAATTGTGGAAAGACCCTATCTACTCTCCTAGCTTTGAATCTAAGTGTGATTCTCCCAGCAGATCACCAAGCTCCTCAGTTCTCTGGCTAATCAGAAGAACCAGCATGGTCATGAAATGAAGAGGAAGGAACAAGAACTGCTTCGAGTGAAAGACAAGATGAGCCAGATTTTAACTAACAAGACAGACAGGAGAGGAAGTAAGTAAGCAGTTACAAGTGGGGAGTAAAAAATTGCAGACCCTTTTATTATTTGCTGTTACAGGTACCAGAACCATCTGGAAACCCTGATATGGCTCCTGGATCATGGGACACCGATCTTATCTCACTCATATTCTAAGATGAACTTGTGTTGATCTTAGAATGAGCAGAAAATAATCAACTTTTTCTGCTGAAGTCTTCACAATGTGTATAACTCCACCCCCACCCCCACCCCTCCATTTTTGGGGAAGAATACGTATATGATCAAACCAGCTTTAATCAGTTATGAATAGATTTCCAAGACTTGTACCTGGGAAAAATATAAATGCAACCAGCTATTCATAAGCCAGCCAGAAGACTCAAAAGTATTCTTCTCTCCCTTCCCCAAATGCACTTTATTAGCCACTTACCAAGCCATGATTTTTGTACTTCAAGGATCTAAGATATGATAAGGTTTACTAGTGAGGAAAGTTTTAAATTCAGCAAGAGTCTTTGCTGGAAGATGTGATCTTAAGGATATGCGTGATTTCTAAAATAATACTGCATAAAATAAAGGCTTCATTAAAAAAAATAAATGTTCATAATATTATTGATGGATTCAGAGCCCAGCTATCAATGAGTCTAACAGACATACGTTATGTTTGAAGTAAAACATAAACAATAGAATAGAATAGAATAAAACTGAATTGAAAGGGACTTTGGAGGTCTTCTAATCCACCCCACCTGCTCAAGCAGCAGAACTATACTATAACAAACAAGTGACTGTCCAGTCTCTTGCTA
This sequence comes from Hydrophis major, assembly GCA_033807585.1. NCBI lineage: Eukaryota > Metazoa > Chordata > Lepidosauria > Squamata > Elapidae > Hydrophis > Hydrophis major. The sequence goes on from CM066329.1 coordinate 234,379,148, forward strand.
AAAATCTCCAGTGATGGAGCACCCCCAATTTCTGAAGGCAAGCTGTTCCACTGGTTAATTGTCCTTACTGTTAGGAAGTTTCTCCTTAATTTCAGGTTGCTACTCTGTTTGATCAGTTTCCAATTATTATTTCTTGTCCTACCTTCTGGTGTTTTGTAGAATAATTTGACTCCCTCTTCTTTGTGATAGCCTCTCAAATACTGGAAGACTGGTATCATGTCTGTTCTGTCCCCTCATTTGAATTCTTGAGATCCCCGCGCTTTGATTGGCCAAAGCGCGGGGTGATCGGATTGGCTAGGCGAGCCGTGCCGATTGGCTCGCTGAGAATCTCCCGCGATTGGTCGATTCGAATCGCGGGAGATTCAAAGCGGTGCCATTGGCCGCCGCCGCCGTGGCTTGGAAATAAAAAGCCGCAAAGTTTTCCTTTAGCCCCAGTTTGGTTCCTGACTAAATAAAAGAGCTTGATACAAAGTCACCGACTCCTGGCTTCCTTCCACGCGGACTTAACACTGGCGACGAAGGTGGGATCCTTATCCTGAACCGAAGCACGTGTCCGACGGAAGCCAGCCAACCGACGAGATGGCCAGCATCGCGCCACCAACCCCCTTCAACCCCGCCAGCGAGGACTGGGAATCTTACATGGACAGATTCCACATGTTCCTCGAATGCAACGATCTGAAGGATGCCACGGGACCGAAGAAAAGAGCCATCTTTCTAACGCACTGCGGGCCCGCAGTGTTTAAGATGGCAAAAGTGCTAGCCAAGCCCACCGATGTTACTGCGATGGATTGGGCGGACCTCGAGCCATTACTCTGGAAACACTACGCTCCAGCCGTACCCATTCTCATCCGACGACATGAATTTTATCGGCAGGACCAGCGGTCGGGCAAGAGTTTCAGTGATTTCGTTGCAGAGCTGCGGCACCTGGGAGGACTATGCGAATTCTCCAATATGAACGAGGCCCTGCGGGACCGAATCATGCTCGGCCTTTGGGACCCCGTTCTCCAAAGTCGGTTGATGGCTAAGGGCAACATCGTTCTCGTCGATGCTATCTCCGAAGCCGCGGCAGCCAAAGCAACCCGACAATCAGCAGACCGCATGCGGAGACCGAATGCCGGGGACCACACTGCAAACAACAACCCTGCAAGGTCAACCGAGGCCCAACCTGAAACTACCACCCACCAGGGCGAACTCCACTCCACCTCGGGCACATCAGACGAGGAGGAAGACATCCACCGTCTCCAGGCAGGCCATGACCAGCGCAGCCGGCGGAGTCGTAAGTCAAGGACCGTGTGTGCCGGTTGCAGAGGCGACCACCCCAGATCCGAATGCCGGTTCTTCGAATCCGTTTGCAGGCACTGCGACAAAAAAGGCCACATAGCCCGCATCTGCCGCCTCAAGAAAACCCACAGCCCCAGACGATGGGACCCGAGTGAGCGTAAAGGAGAGAGCCCAACCCCCAGAACCAGAGACCGCCCAGCAGACAACCGTTGGGAACGGAACGGACGAGCCCAACAAGGGGGCGAGAGCCGGTGGAGAGAAGAGACACATCAGACGGTCACTTTCGGCCACGCAACTACCACAGACACCAGAAAGATATACATGGAGATAGGCATCGAAGGCGAACCCTGTAAGATGGAGGTGGACTCCGGGTCCTACCTCTCGATGGTAGCATGGCAAGAAATTAAACGGTTGGTGCCTACCATCCAGAGGAGGGAACTAGAAAACCAGAGACTAATCCTCAAAGACTACCAGGGAAACCACATCCCTGTAGTCGGAACAGGAAAATTCACAGTGACATACAAGGGGCACACCGAAAGACTTCCCCTAACCATCGTCGATCGAGACCGAACTAGCCTGCTGGGATTTCAATGGTTCGCACCGCTAGGCATCTCAGTCACGGGCATCGACCACATCGCCGAAGCCGACTGGGAGCAGCAACTGGCCCGGGACTTCCAAGAAGTGTTCGACGGCACCCTAGGCAAGTACTGAGGGCCCCCTATATCCTTCAGCCTAGACCCAAACGTTCCCCCGAAATGCCTAAAACCAAGGCGGGTACCTTTCGCACTCAAACCGAAAATCGATGAGCAAATTGACAAGCTCGTCAAACAAGGGGTCTTACAACCCATAGACCACGCCCGGTGGGAGACCCCCAAAGTCACCCCAATTAAGCCTGATGGGTCAGTGAGAATCTGCGGGGGCTATAAGGCCACCCTAAATGGTGCCTTGCAGCAAAGCGCTTACCCCGTCCCCGTAGTGCAGCATCTCCTACACTCACTGGGAGGGGGCAAAGTTTTCACGAAACTCGACCTGGCCCAAGCATACCAGCAACTGCCGGTCGACGAGGAAACTGCAGAGGCGCAAACCATAGTCATCCACCGGGGAGCCTTTAGATGCAACCGCCTCCAATTTGTAGTCAGCGTGGCACCTGGAATTTTCCAGAGCCTCATGGAAAGACTCTTACAGGATATCAAGGGGGTGATACCATACTTCGACGATGTACTAGTATCGCAACCAACCAGGCTGAACTAGAGACTCGCCTAAGGGAGGTGCTAACGAGGTTCAAAGAAACCGGGCTTAAAGTGAAGAGGGAAAAATGCCAGCTGTACACAGAGCGGGTCGAATTCCTAGGATACCTCCTAGACCGACACGGCATCCACCCCACCAACAAAAAAATTAAAGCCATCAAGGAAGCCCCCACACCCAAGTCAAAAACAGAACTGCAGGCGTTTCTGGGGCTACTTAACTTTTATAATGTCTTCCTGCCCCAAAAGGCGACAGTGGCGGAGCCCTTGCATAGGCTTTTGGACAAGGCGGCTACCTGGATTTGGGTGAAACGCGAGGAAGCCGCCTTCAGGGAAACCAAGGACCTGCTCACTTCGGATGCCGTCCTCATCCAGTACAACGAGACCCTACCACTAGCCATCACATGCGACGCATCACCCTTCGGCATCGGCGCTGTCCTGAGCCACACTCTTCCCGACGGAAAGGAAGCACCCATCGCGTTTTTTTCAAGGACCCTCACCAAACCGGAGCGGAACTACAGCCAGCTGGACAAAGAGGCTTTGGCTATTGTCGCTGCAGTAAAAAGGTTTCACGAGTACCTCTATGGCCGGACGTTTACCATCATCACCGACCACTGCTAGGAATCCTTGCAGGGAACAGGGCCACCCCGAACATTCTGTCTCCCCGAATAACAAGGTGGTCCGAATTCCTGGCTGCCTACAACTACGGACTCACACACCGACCTGGTAAGACTATCTCCCATGCGGACGCCTTAAGCTGCTCACCGTTACCCGAACCAGACACTGACCCAGCACCCACGACGACCACCCTCAGCATAAAGACTCTACCCAACCTACCCACAACTGCGTCAGACATTACCCGAGAAACTAATAAAGACAAACGTCTGGCGCGGGTGTTACATTGGGTAGAGAAAGGGTGGCCGGAAAAGGACAACGACGAGTCTGTCAGGACATTCCGGAACCGGCAAACGGAACTCTCGTTACTAAAAGGGTGTATACTATGGGGGGATAGGGTGGTCATCCCGGAAAAACTACAAGGGAAGGTTTTGGAACTGTTACACGAGGGGCACCCGGGCATCGTTAGGACAAAAGCCCTGGCCAGAAGTTACGCTTGGTGGCCAGGGATGGACAAACAGATCGAGGCCTGGGTAGCAAGGTGTCAACGATGCCAGGAAACTAGACCAAGCCCACCCACAGCACCCATCCTAGATTGGGAAACCCCCAGGGGACCGTGGTCTAGGATCCACATAGATTTCGCCGGGCCCACAAAAGGACACACTTTCTTTATAACCGTAGACGCTTACTCCAACTGGCTGGAGGTAAGCAACATGAGAACAACCACCACGGAGGCCGTGACCAAAGAACTCTGCAAACTCTTCGCAACACACGGCCTCCCACAACGGGCCCCTCGTCTCTGACAACGGGCCCCAATTCACCTCGCTAGAATTCGAAAAATTCCTAGCGGAAAGGGGCATACGACACGCACTGACAGCCCCGGCGCATCCAGCGGCAAATGGTAGGGCGGAATGGATGGTTCAATTCACAAAAAAAAAACATCCAGAAAATAGACCACGGGGAGATCCAGGACAAAATAAATAAATTACTTTTCATACAGCACATAATCCTGAACACCACAACAAATAAAAGCCCAGCAGAACTGCTAATGGGGAGGAAAATAAGGTCCCCACTCGATAGATTACACCCCACTTACAGCCCAGAGAAACCCCCAGACTCCACCAGCAAACACCGAACCTTCGCACCAGGCGACACCATCTACGCGAAGAACCTAAACGGAGACCCATTATGGGTACCAGCAATCATAACACAGCTAACAGGTCCACACTCGTACCGGCTACAAACAACCGACGGACAAGCGTGGAAGCGCCACATCGATCAGTTAAGATCGAGGATGACCACACAAGACACCACCGACACGCAACCAAGCAAAACCAACCCCCTCAACACAAACCAAGAGGGGAGGGGATACCCCGGGAACCAAAACCCAGAAAAAAGAAACCAGCCATACTCACCTGCAAGCAGCCAGCACGAAACCTTGCCAGGAAGAGACAGCCAGGCCAGCTCAACCAACCCGGGAAGACCGAGCGGGAGCGGCGAAACCCGCAGCTCAACCAACCCGGGTAGTCCAGGAGGGAGCTGCGGAGAGCAGCCCGGCCAGACAGACCAGGCGGTTCCCACGACGGAGTCCAGAGAAACAGAGACCCCAACCGAACCGGCCGGGATCCAACCTACGACTGACCTGCGCAGGTCCAGTAGGCAAAGACGGAGCCCCGCCTACCTACAGGACTACGCTACATAGGACTGAACCAAGAGGGGAGGGGTGTTCTGTCCCCTCATTTGAATTCTTGAGATCCCCGCGCTTTGATTGGCCAAAGCGCGGGGCGCTCGGATTGGCTAGGCGAGCCGCGCCGATTGGCTCGCTGAGAATCTCCTGCGATTGGTCAATTCGAATCGCAGGAGATTCAAAGTGGTGCCATTGGCCGCGGCCGACGCGGCTTGGAAATAAAAAGCCACAAAGTTTTCCTTTAGCCCCAGTTCGGTTCCTGACTAAATAAAAGAGCTTGACTCCTGGCTTCCTTCCTTCACCGACTCCTGGCTTCCTTCCATGCGGACTTAACAATGTCACCCCTAATTCTTCTTTTCTCTACACTAGCCAAACCCAAATCCTGCAGCTGTTTTTCATATGTTTTAGTGTCCAGGCTTTTCATCATCTTAGTTGTTCTTCTCTGAACCTTTCCAAACTCACCATCTTTTGTAGTATGGTGATCAAAATTGGTTACAGTATTCCATGTGTGGTCTACTCTTACTAGGGCTTTATAAAGCGGTACTAATACTTCATGTGAGATTGATTCTTTGTCTCTATTTATACAACCCAGGATCATATTAGCTTTTTGGGCTGCTTGCTCATATTCAAGTGATCATCCACTAGAACTCCAAGGTCCCTCTCACAGTTACTGTTTTTGAGTCAGGTCTCACATAATCTATAGTTATTGATTTTTCTTGCCTAAATGTAAAAAATCTGCTTTTCTCCAAATTAAAATACATTTTGTTGGATAGGGCCCATTGTTCAAGATCTTTTTGGATTCTAAACTTGTCTTCTGGGGTGGTGGCTATTCCTGCCAGCTTAGTTTCATCTGCAAATTTCATGAGTTCCCCTTCAATTCCCTCATCGAAGTAATTTATGAAGATATTTAGGAGTACAGGGCCCAAGATGGAGCCTTGTGGTATCCCACTGCTTACTTCTCTCCATGTGGAAAAAGTACAGTTGAGTACTGTTTGTCAGCCAATTACAAATCCATCTGGTGGTGATGTTGTCTATTCCACATTTTTCTATCTTACCAAGAAGTAGGTTGTTGTCTATTTTGTTAAATGCCTTACTGAAATCTAAGTATACTATGTCCACAGCATTTAGCTGGTCTACTAATTTAGTCACTTTATCAAAGAATGAAATAAGATTGGTTTGGCATGATCTGTTTTTAACAAACCTGTGCTGGCTATTAGTTATACCTTTATTTGCTTCTAGTTTGTTTGCAGATCTGTTTTTTGATTATCTTTTCCAGGATCTTTCTAGATATTGATGTTAGACTGATTGGTCTGTGGTTTCCTTGGGTCTGTTTTTCCCCCTTTCTTGAATGTATTAAGTGAATAGGTCAGGAAAGCCCTACCACTGCCTCAGCTGTATTCTGACAATTGGGAAACACAGACAGTTTCTTAACCACAGGCTAGATTAGAAGCCAGCATAATGACGGTTCTGAAATATTAAACTGGAGAAGTTTCTTTTGCAATTTAAATAGCGGAAATGAAAGGAAGAGGTGTTGAGCTTTTGCTAGCAGAACTTGAGGGCAAATGTTCACCTCTGATTTTTGGGTGTGAAATCTGGGAAAGAAGGCTGGGGAAAGTGAGTGGATTCATTACTTAGGCATATGGCTTACTATTTCCTAGCAATTGAAATTCTCAATGTTCTTCCTCGGATGGATGGCAGGAGGGCCACTTGGAAAACTGGGAGATCCCTGGGGAGGTAAGTTGCTGGCATTTACCTCCACCTCTTGTTCAGAAAGATGTTGCTGTGCAAAACCTTTGAAAGAATTTGGCTTACCAAAGGGAGGACAGAACCTGAGATTTAGGTGGCATGAATATCTGTGGTAGAACAAAGTCAAAAATCATTATGGGAGATGTGCCATACTGAGATTATGGAATAGAGAATGATTATGTCCCCAAACACTTTTGTGGCTCTCAGCATGAGAAGCATTTTATAGAAGAGAAATAACCTCTGAAATTTATAAAGAAATGGACAGCATTATGTGTTTCTGAGATTTTGCTAAGTTTCATCCATCATAATGCATTTTCAACTAGACTTTTATAACATTCAAATCTAGTAATGGTGATTCCTAAGGACTATTCTAGGAGTGGCATGAAACTACTATGTTTGCACAACTGTGGCTATTCCTAGGGTGGTGAATGACTAATGATAAAGTAGATGATAATGCTCCAACAAGTTGTTATGCAATCAGTTTTGGAAAAAGCTGAATGGAATCTGGTTAGTGCTTGGATGGGAAATGGAAAAAAAAATCCATAGCTATAGCTGAACCTGGTAAGTTGGGAAAATCCAAGAAGGCAACAGCAAATGGCTCTCATATAATTGCCAAGAAAATGACTTATGTTTCCATCACCAGGAACTAAGCTCACATTTTGTTTAAGAGACAATCAAGTACTGAGCTGAACCATGTGACACAAACTACAATGGAATGCTTTAGAACAGGGGTCTCCAACCTTGGCTCCTGGAAGCCTGGCGGACTTCAACTCCCAGAGTTCCAAAGCTGGCTGTGGAATTCTGGGAGTTGAAGTCCACCAGGCTTCCAGGGGCCAAGGTTGGAGACCCCTGCTTTAGAAGCTTCTTTTTTCTTTTTCTTTTTTTGCAAAAATTAGTGATTAAAGAACATTTTGCTTTATGCTGACAATATTCCAGCTGTATATTTCTGTTTTCTATTGTTGTAGAAAGGAGGAAGAGCTCTATCGCATCCAATTGGCCAAGCAGGAACAACGGGAACAGGGCCTGGCTTTTGAGAATGCCAAACTGAAACAGTTACTGAACGAAGTGACCCAAGATTTGGAAGAGATGCTGGCCACCGATGGGGGCAGTGCCAGAGTAAGGGTGTCCTGGGGATACGTCTAGCAGTTGGTAGCTATATAGGTAGTCCTCAATGTATGACCACAATAGGGATCCAAATATTTATTGTTAAGCAAGATATTTTGTGATCACAACTTACAACTTTCCCTGCCAACTTACCTGTTGGTTTTACTTGTTGCAAACTGCCTGAGAAGGTTGCAAATGGCAAACATGTGTCTGCAGGATGCTGTGACTGTCATGAATGTGCAAGAGTTGTCAAGCTCCTGAATCATGATCATGTGACTCTGGGAACGTATAAGTTGTATGTCACTTTTCCAGCACCATTATAATTTAAAGCAGTCATTAATAAATAGTTGTTAAGCAAGGAGTATCTGTTGCTTTACCTGTTGGTTAACCTCCTTTAATCTTTTTGGTGGGTTTTTTTTTTTGTCTCAAGGGCACAGAGCAAAGTTGTCCATATAAGTCCTTCCAGGAACAGTGGGGTAGGCTCAGAAATACCATAAAAGCTGTTCATAACCAAGGTACAGTAACTCCCACATCATACTCTTCAAAGAGAATTTCAGTGCTGTTATCACAAGACTCTAAATGGGCTAACTCTAAAGGCAATTGCACATATTCGTGGAGGTGATATGAGATAAGAAGGTATACTTTTTGCAATTTGTTTGTTTGCCACTTTGAATTATTTATTTATTTATTTAAATTTATTGGCCACTTAAGGTCTGGGTGATGCACAAAATTAACCCCCCCCCCCAGAAAACAGTTACAAATATTAAATCAACAGGCAACCTGGTGATCAGAACAAGCCTGAGGGAAGAGTCAAGCATATTATTAGTTTGAAATCTCTTCATGTGCACAAGAGATCTAAGTCCAGCCTTCCTTGAATTCCCTTGACTGTTGTCTATCACCAACTTGCCTTCGTCACTGGTAATTCGGATTCTTGTTTAGAGGTAGCATGGGAATAAACTTGTACTAATTTTGGACTCAACCTTCACTCCTGATTTCTTGCACTTAAACTTGGATTAAAGTGCTCCAACAATATCATTCCAAAATAACAATAAATTGCCCTAAAATAAATAAGAACAATAAGCTTGATGAGCACATAGCCAAGCAGAAAAAAGACAAAGAAGACCCTTTTATGCTTGTTTGGGAGCATCCAGGGGTGGCATTTGGTTCCTAGAATAGAATGCTGACATCTCTGGCCTGTTCAGAAAAACAGGTCTTGTTCTTCCCTCTATTTCTACTATAAGCTTGGTGTTTAGTTAATCAAAACAGTAATATACATACAAATACAGAGGATATAGCAGCACAATAAATATATGGAAAGGAAGAAAGTCCAAAGAGGAGAATTCCCAAAATCTGAGCTATCCAACATGTTCCATTACAGAGGTAAACTATGTGCCGGCAAGGCAACAGACAGCAGCTGGAATCTTGAAAATTAATGCTTCATACTGTCATATTTTGTGGTATTCCATAAATAATTTAACAGCAATATATATATAAGCTCAGATCAACTGTAAAATATTGTATGGTGTTCTGGAATTGGCACTAAAGTGATGTGTGACTATTCTCCCCTTGTCTTGAACTCAACTCACAAAGGACCTGTGAAGGGCAGGTTTTGCCAGGTTGACATGGCATATGACTTACTCTTTTTGTTTTGGTGAGCCTTGTTTCTAGTTGGATCTAATCCAAAAGCAACTTAAACTCAAGTTCATGAGTGAACAAGCCTCCAATTTAAGCATATTTACTGAAAACAAATAGCTGCTTATAATCAAAACATGGCCCAGGGTTCTTGATAGGCTACACTGTGACTTAACAGTTGTTATGAAGCAAAGGCATGGGATGGAAGACAACCAGTTAAAAACTGGTTGGCAAGCCATCAGATTGTTGTAAAGAGTTTAATATCACCTAAAAAGGTTGGTTGTCTGCAAGGTTGGCATTTTAAAAAAGAATGTATAAGATAAATGCTCGTTTCTGATTCTATTTACAGTTTTACAATTTGACCTAGTTTACAAGCCTATAAGGTAGAACTCTGATTGTTTTCCAACACAAAAAAAGATTAGAGATAAACATTAAAAGGTGTAGAGCCAGCTTCCCAACTCTCTTAACCAAGTTATAATGGTAAAGGTAAAGATTTCCTCTGTTTAGTTGTGTCTGTCTCTAGGGCACAGTGCTCATCCTTGTTTCCTAGCTAAGGGAACCAGCATGGTGTGTATATGTTTCCGTGGTCATGTAGCTGGTATGATTATACACTGAGGCTGACAGCATGCTGTTACCTTCCCACCAAAGTGGTACCTAGTTATTTACTTGCATTTGCATGCTTTTGAACTGCTAGGTGGGCAAGAGCTGAGGCAAGGACGGGAGCTCACTCCATCATACAGTGCTTGGGTCTCAAACTGTCAGCCTTCTGGTCAAGAAGCCTAGCGTCACCATACCCCATTACAGACAAAAAGTACATCAAGCAAATCTCTATTTTTATCTTTCTGCCCAGCTCTTGATTGCCAAATGTCTGCGGGAGATGGCCCAAACCCTGTGGTCATTGTGACAGATCATGACAAAGAAATAATGAAACTAAAGAAAGAGATTGAAGAGAGCCGAGGGCTGATTGCATTGCAGCAGCAGTGCTTCCAGGTAAATGGCTGCTTCCAGGTGCTTTGCTCTCTCCTGGTACTCCTAGCCATTTGTGCAGGTGGGATATTGAAGGCTGGTAGTTAGAAGGAAAACTATTTGTATTTGTCATTTACTCCCTAATTCAGAGAAAGCAGAAAGCATCTCCTTACCAAAAAACGACCTGATGGGTTAATGTTGATGTTTTGAATTTAGATAAGAGGGGGGTCAACCTATTCTCCAAAGCACCTAAGGACAGGACAAGAAGCAACACCTGGAAAATTATCAAGGAGAGATTTAGTCTAGAATTAAGAAATTCCTGACAATGAGAAAAATTAATCAGTGGAATGGCTTACTTCCAGAATTGTGGGTGCTCCATTACTAGAGACTTTTAAGAAGAGACCGGACAACCTTTTGGCCAGAATGAAATAGGGCAGTGATGGCTGACCTTTTTGGCATCGAGTGCCCAAAGCGCGTGTGTATCTCCAAAATGCAATACAACCCCCTGCGCATGCACCCCCCCCCCACATGCACAGCAGAGACCCGAAGACCAGCTGACCGGCAGGAGGCATGCACAGATGTGCGGCAGAACTGACCTGGGCCATGGCTCATGTGCCCACAGAAAGGGCTCTGCGTGTCACCCAGGGGTGGGCTGCTAAATGGTTCACACTGGTTCAGGCGAACCGGTTGTTAATTTTATGGCTGGTTCAACGAACCAGCAGATTCCACTCCTGGCTGGCCCTGTCCCCCCAACCTGCTAGGAGGGTGGAAAATGGACCTCCTGGAAGTTCTGGAGCCCCCGAAGTCTGGGGAGGCCATTTTCGCTCTCCCAGAGTTCGAGGAAAGCCTCTGGAGCTTGGGGTGGGCAAAAATGCCCCCCACCATCATGGTGCAGGAGGATGACTAGGCCACGCTCACCATGGCCATGCCTACCCAACAACCAGGCAGAGAACCAGTTAAATTTTTTGAAGCCCTCTCCTGGTGCCACCTGTGACATGCATGCCATGGGTTGGCCATCACAGGTATAGGGTTTCCTGCTTGGATAGAAGGTTGAACTAAAAGACTCCAAGGTCCCTTCCAACCCTATTATTCTATGCTCTGTGGTCTACTCTGCATTAGTTTGATATCGTCTAATTGCATATTCAGTTACTGAATTAACAAACACATTTATTTGCATATAAACGGCCTTTCTGAATGAGTCCAAGAATATTTGTTTTTAAAAAGCGATTTAGCAGCACAGTAAGTAAAATACTGCTATAAAACCTACCATATTTGCCGGCGTATAAGACGACTTTTTTACCCTGAAAAATAAGCCTTCAAGTGGGGGGGTCGTCTTATACGCCGGTATATCCACTGCTGGCTATCGGATGCTTGTGGGACGCTGTGAAGGCGCCTTTGGCTTCCCGGATCCCCTGCGTCGCTTTCGCCAAGAGCCTCCCCGCATCGCTTCCGCCAAGAGCCTCCCCGCGTCTCTGAGTCAGGTTCGAATCCCGCTCACCTCGCTCCGCCCAAGGCTGCAGCGACTGGGGGGAGCGAGAGCATGGGTCGCTCCTGTCGCCCCAGGCAAGGCCATGTGAAGGCTGCCCGCCTTCCTGCTCCTCCCATGGCCCCTGGCACTCCGCCCTGCCGCTGCAGCCCCGGGGATTTCTGGAGGGCGTTTCTGGTGACCCCGCTGGGATTGTTTGGCTGACCAACACAGAATAACATGCACACTGTGTAAATATTGGATGATTAGTTACCAGAGGGGGGGGGGTGTCATCTTATATGCCGGGTCGTCTTATACACCGGCAAATACGGTAATTAAACACTGAAAATACCTTTAGTTCTCATAATTGGGGCATTTCAAAGAAACTCTCATTCTTTTTCCTTTTGTTAGCCATCTAGTTCCCTCTATTGGTTCATGCAGCAAAAGACACTCTATTCATCTAGTTAATAAACTTGTTGTTCTTCCCAAAAATGCTGTGAGAGACCCACTTCACTCTTCATGGCAGAATTCTAATCATCCTCGTCAAAGTATACATCTGCTGGATTTGCTAAGGAAAGTTGTAACAGTTAAGCTATTGTAAAGCAATAGCATAACTGTAGGTCTGGAACAAAGGCTTGGCCTTAATGAAAAAATCATGTTTTTGAACTCTGTGGATCTGTCTGTACATTTAATTCAATTTTTCTTTCAGGAGCAATTGATGTCTGCTGCCAATTCAGAGCTGCCTGCTCACTTGAAGGGCTCCTACTTCTTAGAGGAACAACAGCTGCTACAGAAGGAGCGAGAGCTGTTTGAGGAGCAGAAACAAACGTTTGAAGTGGAACGGAAGAATTTTACTGAAGCAGCCATTCGACTAGGATGGGAGGTAGAGAGCTGTCATCATCCCCCCTGCTTCCTCAAGGCCAAGTTGATACTTTTATATTATAGCCAACACCAGCAATTCCTCTTTAAAACCTACAGTAGATTTTCATCTGGACTTCTCCCTTTGTGTTTGGAGTATCGTCTTATGGTAGTCCATAAGAAAAAAAAACCATCTTTGTTAAAAGCAACCAATATTATGGGCAGAAGAGAAACAGCTAAGTAACTTGGAGTAAATGAGGGAGAGATAGAACATTTAGAGCCTTCTTTTACATGGAAGACTTTTAGTGACAATGCTCCCTGGTTATTCTCAAATTTTGAATGTTTGTAGGCCCCAAAAGAAACTCCTGAAGGTTGCCCTCGAGTTATGACATTTCATTTAGTGACTGTTCAAAGTTACAATGGAATTGAAAAAAGTGACTTATGACTGTATTTGTAGCATCTCCTTGGTCATGTGATCAAAATTTGGATACTTGGCAAGTGACTCGTATTTATGAAGCTGGCAGTGTCCTGGGGTCATGTGATCAACTTTTGTGACCTTCTGAGAAGCAAAGTTGATGTGGAAGCCAGATTCCCTTAACCATGTCACTAACTTAACAACTGCGATGATTCACTTAAAAACTGTGGCAAAAAAGGTTGTAAAATGGGGCAACAAAAATGTTGCTTATCAAAAGAAATGGGCTCAACTGGGGTTGTAAGTCGAGGTTTACCTATACTGCTTAAAAAGTTAGCAGCACTTATAGACAAGATGAACAGTAATGATGGTTTATTTTAAATTCTACCAGTGGGAGAAGTGTAGCAGAGGGATTTCTTATTTTAGAGGCAATAGGACAATGCAAACAAGGAGAAGAAATCTAGAAACCATGCAGAGGGAGCTTTTTTTAATGCACTGCACTGCACTGGGCTAGGTACAATAACTCAAAAAACGTATTGAGATAGAGGTCCAATCAAGCTTTGAGGGCAACAGAAAGAATTTTAAACATATGCTTGTGATAAAGTCAGAGTTAGGCTTAGGTTAGAGTATTGATTTGATTGAACAATGGGAAAGCAGAAAGGGCAATAGAGATTAAGAGAAGGGACTAAGAGAAAATGAGAAGAGACTTCTCTTTTTAAATATATGCTAGGATACAGTAATAACAGTGAGTGGCTGGGTGTCACTCAGTGTATCATTCTAGGTATCACTCAGTGTTCCCTCTTATTTATTTGAATAGATAATGGCAGCTCAATATTTGAGATTCTGCTTCATGCGATTCAACAGCATGCACCCAGAACATATAACTGTATTTGCAGCACCTTAAAGCCACGACATTAGCCTAGGAAAAGACAGAAGTGATTTAAATTATTCTGGGCAAATGCTACCTGAATATTCCAAAGCAACTTTTGAGGCCTGAATGCAAAGCTCTGCACAATCCTAATAAGTATATTCCCTGTTTATTTCTTGATAGAGGAAACAGTTCGAAGAACAGAAGGCTCAGTCCCTGAAGCAAGAATTTTTGAAGTCATTGCCAAAACTAGACAGGAGAAATACTAAGTGGCGACTTTCTGCACCACTTCCTCTTAGAGAAGAGCATGGTAACTATATTGTCCTTCACAGGGTTGCTGTGGGAAAAATGGGAGGAAGGAATGCTATTTCACCACTTTGAGTTCCCGAAGGGAAGGCAGAAGCTAAATTGAACAAAGAAATAAACAACAGTGTATCTTCAAATAGTTGCCTGTTTAATGTGGCAATGACCAACCTACAGTCTTTCCTAAAACAAATATTTACCAGTATTTATTTGTCAAATTTAGGTACTGCCCATCTCATTCTCAGAGTGACTTTGGGAGTTGTACATCTAAAATATAAAAGCATATAAATGACATAAAAAGACAAAATATCAATAAAAAAAGGAAAAATGGGTGAGAGCCAGTTAAGCTTGGTTGTTAAGTCCTGGCCTACAAACCAGGAGACTGCGAGTTCTAGTCCTGCCTTAGACAGTCAGCTGGGTGACCATGGGCCAGTCACACTCACTCAGCCCAACTCACAGGGTTGTTGTGAGGAAAATAGGAGAAAGGAGCATTATGTTTGCACCTTTAATTATTTATCAAAAATGATAAAACTGGGATAAAAATCAAATAAATAAATGGAGTGAGGTTAAAAAAAAAAGAATATAACTTTTTAAAGATCGGGGAGGGATTTCAAGGCACTAACCCTAACCCTAGAGTTGTGTGTCATTCTGTGATCCCCTGGCAGAACCAAGTTTTCAAACTGTTTCAAAAGGCCAGGAGTGTGAGGGCCTGCTTCACGTCCCGGGCGGGGGGTGGGCGGGGGGAGAGGTTTTTCCAGAGGATAGGGGCAACAACAGAAAAGGTCTCTTCCTTGACCCCTTCTTCAGGCACTCTCTCATGTGCAGCTCCTGTTGTGTGAGCAGTGGGTGCTTGCATGCATGTGCAAAGCTCAATTTGTGCGAGTGGCGGGTGCGTGCATCTACTGCTTGCATAAATGGAGCTGCATGCGCTCATGCGCGAGCCTGCCTCTCACACAGAACCATCCCTTCTCCCTTCCCTGCCCCCACCAGGCTGCCAAGACGAAAAGATTGGGGACCGCTGCTGTAGAGTTTTGCTGAGAGAGACTCACATTTCTTGGAATATTCAAGGTCTATGAATTCCAAAACATGGAGCCTGGATTAGTAGTCTAAGATCTGTTAGAGGTTGCAATTTACCTTTCTCCAGATCCTTTGCAATTGTTGGAGGACATGCTTCTGCCAAAGGCAATTATAGATGTGTTCTGTTTCTACTTTGGGTTTTAATTTTTGGGGGAAAGTGAAATTTTGCCTTCCCTCCAAGTCCTGTATAACCTGCAAATAGGAACAAGGGCATCTCTGCTCTATGTGGAGTTTACTCAGTATCTGTGAAAGGAGGCATTTCACTTGAGTAAAGCATCTGTTGCAGAAGACTCCCCCTGTCCTCTGCAAATCCAGTATAAAGAAAAACAATATTCTTCCCTCTCAATATTAATTGCCATTTCTGAAGAATTTTGGGAGAAAGCATTTGATGGAGTCTTTCCCAGCCTTCTATCAAAATGTGTTAGACATTCCTTAAGCTTAGTATAGCATGGCTATTGGAAGGTGTGTAACAACAGATTTGGAAAACACTACTTTGGGGAATGTCTGTGAGAAGTGGTGACTGATGAATCTCCAGGATTCCAACAATCGGAGCTGCAAATGATTAATATATCTCTATCCGATCTGCACAAATTGTTTCCACATTCCAATTCTGGAAATTCCACAAGCATTGCCCTCTTGATAATAGTAGTTTTAGGGCAATTTTTGTTTACTTTGGAGGAATAAAAAAATTCTGTTCTTACTTATTTTACACTGTGCATAGTCCCTGCCTTATTCCCCTCTTCTCCTTGTTTTTGTGTTGCTTTCTTTTCTACTCCAGAAGCTGGTCATTTTTTCTGAAGCTGTTGTAGTGGCTTCTCCATTCTAATTTCATCTCAGGTCTCCAGGGGATAAGATGTTTTATTGTGTAATGTTCCAAGTTTTTGAATAACATACTCATTTGTTTCAATAGAAAGGGATAGGATCATTTTCCTTACAAAAAACTAAGAAGATCATTTCCTTAATTTATTATAAAAATTGAGTGTGGATATAATGTACATAAAGCTACATTTATTTGTTTTTTGTTTGTTTATAATTTAAATTTATATGGCTGGCGAACTCACCCACAATTTTATTACAAGAATAAAATCCCAATACAAAAAAACATACAAAAAGTAATAACCACCCCACCTCACTGTTGACAACAATAAATGATTGACTGCCTCCCTATCATTCTGGGGTTCCTATGGTCATTGGCAGAACCATGTCTTTTCAACCTTGTGAAGAGTATCAAAGTGGGAACCAATCTTATCTCTTCAGGGATGATGCAGAGGGAGGTATAGGGCGGGAGCCACCATGGAGAAGGCCCTTCCTTTTGGTCTCAGCAGATGGATCTCTTTAGAATGGGGACTGATAGCATTCCCTGCTCCTGCACTTTGGTGGGCTGGGTAGATCAGATTGGGAAAAGACACTCCTTTAAATAACCTAATGCAGACAATATACTTTTTCATATGTAATGCTAGACCTTGGATGTTCAAACTTATTTATTGGTCATAAGTCAGGAGCAATATAATGAAATTTGCTTTATATAGAACACAGCTTACCTTCTGAAATGTACTTCTATAAGGTGTTGTAGCCATAGTTTTAGGTTGGCTTTTTTTTAATGGACCAATTCTTGGAGACAGATCTAAAGGCAATTTACAGCTAAGGTGGGCAACTCCCATGCTAACAAATGCCTTCTATTTTGCAATTGATTCTCAGCAACTTAGATAAAATGTCTTGTCATAGCAAAGGATCAGAAATCTTTATTCTTTATTGGCCAAGTGTGATTACACACACAAGGAATTTGTCTTGGTGCGTATCCTCTCAGTGTACATAAAAAGAAAAGATACATTCGTCAAGAATCATAAGATACAACACCTAATGATAGTCATAGGGTACAAATAAGCAATCAAATCATACTAGGAAACAGTCAATATAAATCGTAAGGATACAAGCAACAAAGTTACAGTCACACAGTCACAAGTGGGAGGGGATGGGTGATAGGAACGATGAGCGGATTGATAGTAATAGTAATGCTAATAGTAATATTATAGTGTTGAGGGAAATTCAAAAAATGGAAATTTGTCAAATCAAATATTTTGATATTCAGATATTTTGAATAGGATCTTTTAAGAAATGGATAAATTTTATATAATGTCCTTCAGAAATATTTTTGATTGATGTAGTCATTTGATGAGTGTATATGTATGATGGTAAACATATCACCGTATAAAAGTATGCTATCTCTCTAAATTGTTTTTGAGTTTCTATAGCTTTTGGAAGTTTCCAGTTAATCATTTTTATCAAGACACATAACCTTCTGTTTCTTTCTACCATGCCTCTTTTATGATGTTTCTCCTTTCCTTTTTTCACGCTAACTTGCATCTGCAATGTTAGTGAATGCAGCCATTGGCCCGAAGAACATCAACTAAGCTTAATGTTCATTAATGGTAGCAGCTTACCATTACTATGTGGAGTCAGGCGGTGGTGGTGGGGATAAGAAAGCTCTGTTTGTAAGGTTACTTGAGAAATCTATCTGCTGCTAGTGGCAACAGGATGCTAGACAAAATAAATCTTTGATCTGACACAGCAGACTTCAGAACTTCAGCTTTTTTTCTCTTTGACTACAGACTGTGAAGAGTCACCCAGAGTAAAAAAGTGGGCCAGACCCATCTGTACACCATACCCCAAGTTTCGTATCACACCATGCCGCAACCCAACAGACCTCTTTAGAAAAAAGCAGCTTTCCTATAAAACTAGCAGCCCTGTAACAGGCAAGAAGCATATTCTTTCAGATAACTGGTAATATTTTATATTTTTTCCTGGTCTTGTTGAATAACACATTTAAAGTACAGGAAGTGCTCCACTTACGACCATAATTGAGCCCAAAATTTATGTTGCTAAGCAAGACATTTGTGAATTTAGCCCATTTTATGACTTTTCTTGCCTCAGTTGTTAAGTAAATCACTGCAGTTGGTAAGTTAGTAACACGGTTGTAAAGTGAATCTGGCTTCCCCATTGACTTTGCTTGTCAGAAATGGCAAAAAGTGATCATGTGACCCCAGGACACTGAAACCATCATAAATATAAACCAATTGCCATGCATTGAACATGACCATGGAGATGTTGCAACGGTTATGTGAAAATGGTTATAAGTCACTTTTTTCAGAGTTGTTGTAACTTTGAACAGTCACTAAACAAATAGTTGTAACTCAAGGACCACCTGTGACTTTAAGATGATAACCTTTTCCTTTTTAGGAATACTTTCTAACTCCTGTGTATTACAGATAGTGTATCAATTTATAATTAAGATAATACATCTGTACCTGATCTCGGTTGGTTGTGTCCATGTTTCAAGTTTGCTGTGGCATTAAAAAAAAATCTGATTTTTAAAAAGTTCTTAATAACATCTTTAATAAGTATATATAGTAACTTGGAATTTGTCAATTTTCCTTCCTCTTAAGTTCAGTTAATTTGGGGCGTATTTCTGTGGCATATGAAAGAGACACTTTCTGGCAATGGGAAGAAGGAATGACAGTGATGAAGTTCATATACTGTATTAAATAGGATTGTTTTTAACCATGGTATTTTTAATAAACCAAGGTCGGGTTCAGATTCACATTAAAATGAAACCAATTATTACATTATAGCACAATACATAATATATAGTAGTTTATCAGTTAATTGTACTGACAAAGACTGATTTAGGATTTTAAAAAATAGATATTATGGAATAATTAAATTTTGTCCCCTCTCTAGATTTGGGGGTATCCATAAGGAAGAGTAGAAGCACATTTATTTATTTATCTATTTACCCTTTTTTAGGCCAAATTCTCCACAACAGCTCAGCAAAAGAAGAGAAACCTACCAACATACAG
Source organism: Hydrophis major (assembly GCA_033807585.1). NCBI lineage: Eukaryota > Metazoa > Chordata > Lepidosauria > Squamata > Elapidae > Hydrophis > Hydrophis major. The sequence goes on from CM066329.1 coordinate 234,398,263, forward strand.
CTTGCCAAACAGAAATAGTTATGAAGGATGATCTCCAGAATGACAGCTTGGATCGCTTCCTTAACAGTTTCTTCTAGGGATTTCTTTCACCACACTCTTATTAATTTAGTTTCAATGCATGTTGTCATGAAGGCTGTATCAAAATTTCAATATTCAACTAAAATTGAAAAACGTATTTCCTTCTTTTAGTTGTATTCTAGACGTAACATATTGCTTCTACTTTAAGAAAGGTCAACAGAAATAAATGCCTATAGTGGGAACTGTTGTTTGACATGCAACTGAATTTTATTACAGCACAGAATATACAAGTGAAAATAGTCTTCATGAACATGCTGGGTTAAATTTATTAGACTGTATTTGTTAACATTTGTACCTTTCTAAGCATGTGGAAACAGGGACCAAAAATGAAGTAGATTTCTTTTGGGTGTTCCTATTCTTTTAATAAATATACATATATTTTTAAGAATGTATGGTTTCGATTCTAATTCAGTTCTGTTCTATTGACTATTAAATTCTTATAACCATTCTTTTATGTCAGCACCATGAGGAGGACAAAATTCCAAGTGCCTTGCCTAAAAATCTGTGTTATGTTCTGAGCATGGGTGCAAGGATGGAGACGAGCCAGTGAAACAGTGAACTTCAAACTCTTTATTTACATGTTAAACAGCTCAGCCCGATGGCCACGATGGGCCCCTTTATATAGGCAACTCTTAACTTATTTAACCAATGAAACACAGGGAGCGCTAGCTCCATTAACCAATGAAAGAGGCTCGTTAATAACTAATCAGATTCTCCTGAACGGACCAATCCTATGTCGCTATTATCAGCCAATCAGAAGTGCAGGGCCAGAACCCTGCACTTTATTTCAAGCTCTTAATTATCTTTATTAAGCATTTATTGATTCACAACACCCCTTCCCCCCGGGTTCCATTTAAGGGGTGCGGTCACGTAGTCTTTGAGGTAGGCAGGTTGTTTCGATTGTCTATTAGATTTTCGTTGTCCTTCTGGCGTTTCCCATTTGGTTGGGGTTGCTTTCGGTGGGGCGTTGCTTAGTTCCTGGCATTTACGACAGGCTTTTACCCATGTCTCTATCTGCTTGTCAATACCCGGCCACCACGCGTAGCTTCGTGCAAGGACTTTCATATGCATGATGCCGGGGTGGCCATCGTGCAAGGTCCTTAGTATCGCTGGTCGCAACCGCTCTGGGACGACAACTCTATCACCCCAGATAATGCAGCCCTTTTGAGAAAATAGTTCCATTTGCCGATTTTTGAATGGGGCGTAGTCGTCAGATATTTGGTCTAATGGCCATCCCCGCTCGACCCAACTGAGGACTTGTGCTAAAATGGGATCGCGTTTCGTTTCCATCGCGATATCCCGGGCCGTTAATGGCGGCGTTTGAAGTGTCTCGATCTGCAGCATTGTGACTGTTGGAGTGGGGTCATCAATAGTCTCTGGAAGAGGTGCACGGCTCAATGCGTCGGCGTGGGGAATGGCTTTCCCAGGGCGATGTAATTTGTAATTGTATGCCGCCAAAAATTCTGACCAGCGGGTCATTCTGGGAGATAATATATACGGTGTTGGCCTATCTCCCGCAATTATTCCCAGCAAAGCTTTGTGGTCAGTCACTATGGTAAATGCTCGGCCATACACATATTCATGAAATATCTTAACCGCGGAGACTATAGCAAGGGCCTCCTTGTCAAGTTGACTGTAGTTGCGTTCTGTTTTTGATAACGTCTTTGAGAAATAAGCAACAGGGGCTTCATTTCCATTTGGCAAAACGTGGCTTAAAATGGCGCCCACCCCGAAGGGGGATGCATCACACGTGATCGTTAAAGGCAAAGTCTCATTATACTGCATCAGGACAGAATCAGAAGTCAATAAATCTTTTACATGTCGAAATGCCTGTTCTTCTCTACGTCCCCATACCCAGGTTGCTTTTTTGTCCAATAAATGATGTAGGGGCTCAGCTACGGTTGCTTTGTGAGGCAGAAAAACGTTATAAAAATTGATAAGGCCCAGAAAAGCCTGGAGGTCGGCCTTGTTCCAGGGTTTTGGGGCGTTCTTGATCGCTCTGAGTTTGTTATCGGTGGGGTGAATGCCTTGACTATCAGTTAAATATCCCAAAAATTCTACGCGATCCGTACATAAATAACACTTGTTCTTTTTAACTTTGAGACTGGAGTCTTTAAATCTCTGGAGAACCAACCTCAGGCGTTCCTTTAGTATTTTCTGGGTTGGGGCTGCGATTAACACATCATCAAAATATGGAACAACACCTTTTATCCCTTGTAATAGCCTCTCCATTAAGCTTTGAAAGATTCCCGGGGCTACACTCACTCCGAACTGGAGTCAGTTACATTTAAACGCGCCTCTGTGCGTAACGATTGTTTGGGCCTCTGCTGTTTTTTTGTCAACAGGCAGTTGTTGGTATGCCTGGGCTAAGTCTAGTTTAGCGAAGACTTTTCCGACCCCCAGGGAATGGAGGAGGTGTTGTACCACCGGTACTGGGTTGAAGGGCGTGGTTCAGGGTGGCTCGGTAGTCCCCACAAATTCTTATTGATCCATCCGGCTTGATGGGCATTATGATTGGGGTTTCCCAGGGAGAGTGATCGGTTGGTTCTAGCACTCCCTGAGCTATTAATTTATCAAGCTGCTCGTCAATCTTTGGTTTAAGGGCAAAGGGAACTCGACGAGGCTTAAGGCGGATGGGAGCTATTTCGATATTGAGGTTAAACGATATCGGGGTCCCCTTGTACTCGCCTAATTTTTCCGCAAAGACGTCCTGGAATTCGTGGACGAGGACTTCTTCCCAATTGCTGCTATAGGTTCGGTGAATGCCGGCTACTTCAATTCCAAGCGGAGTGAACCATTGGAGGCCTAACAAACTAGGCCGATCCTTGTCCATTACAGTCAGGGGTAGAAATGCTGTACGGTTCTTAAACGATACCCGTACTCGGCTGGATCCAACAACCAGGATTTGATTTCCTTGATAGTCCTTAAGTATGAGCCTTTGGAACCGGAGGTCTTGCCTATGGAGTGGGGATGAGCTGCTTGAGGGTCTTCCAGGAAACCATCGAGAGGGATGATCCTGAATCGACTTCCATCAGGCAGGGCTGGTTTTCGATGGCCACTTTCATTCGGATCTTTTTGGCGTCCAGAGACGAGGCGTGACCAATCGTGATCGTTTGGTGAGCCTCTTCTCACTTCGTTGGGTGGTTTAGGGTTTTGTTTCTGTAGGAGTGGTTGTTCCATTGGTGGTTCACGGGTTCTCGCTTCACGGAACGGCTTCCTGTCGGTTGGTGGTAGTTAGCCCCCCTTGAGGGCTGGCTGGGTCCTGGCTTGCTTCTACAGACCTGACCTATATGGCCTCTTTTCCCGCACACATGGCAGAGCGCGTCGAGGAATTTGCATTCAGACCGGGGGTGGCGTGCTCCACACCCGGCGCATTGGTACTGTGATTTCTGGCGTTGGTCCCATTTGGACCGAAGTCGATGGACCTCTTCCTCATCGCTGTCTGATGACGAGTCGAGGTCCTCGTGGTGGACCATTTCTAGCTGTCCCTCTGAGGTGAAATGTTGCTGGCTCGTTGGTGAACCGATGCATGTGTATGGCGCATTTGGGCAGCTGACTTCCTGGTTGCTTCTGCTGCAGTAGCTTCAGCTATGGCGTCTTTAAGGGTAATGTCGCCCTTTGCCATTAATTTACTCTGAGTGCCTGGTGCATCTAATCCCAGAATGATTCGGTCTCTTAGGGCTTCTTCTAAGTCGGTAAACTCGCATAGGCCTCCCAGATTCCGGAGATCCGCGATGAAATCAGCAACGCTTTCGCCCTTCCGCTGACTTCTCTGATAGAATTCATGCCTTCTCACAAGCGTTGGCACGGTTGGTGCGTAGTGAGCCCTTAGCAGTGGTTCAAGGACGTCCCAGTCCATAGACTTTACTTCTGTCGGTTTTGCTAGTGCCTTGGCCATCTTGAATACGGTTGGCCCGCAATGAGTTAGGAATACCGCTCGTTTCTTTCTGGTAGTGGCATCCTTTAAATTGTTGGTTTCCAGAAACATTTGGAAGCAATCCATATGAGTCCCAGTCTTCTTGTGCCGGGTCAAATGGAGCGGGTGGTATGATGCTGCCGGACATGGTTCCGCCGTTGGTGCGTTCAGCCACGTGCTCAGTTATGGTTCTTCATCGTTCAGCAAGCTCTGATGTCTCCACATCCCACCCTCGTCGTCAGTGTTATGTTCTGAGCATGAGTGCAAGGATGGAGACGAGCCAGTGAAACAGTGAACTTCAACTCTTTATTTACATGTTAAACAGCTCAGCCCGATGGCCACGATGGGCCCCTTTATATAGGCAACTCTTAACTTATTTAACCAATGAAGCACAGGGAGCGCTAGCTCCATTAACCAATGGAAGAGGCTCGTTAATAGTCAATCAGATTCTCCTGAACGGACCAATCCAATGTCGCTATTATCTGCCAATCAGAAGTGCAGGGCCAGAACCCTGCACTTTACTTCAAGCTCTTAATGATCTTTATTAAGCCTTTATTGATTCACAACAATCTGCATAAAAAATATTTGCAGTGGTTCAAGTATCTGGAGGGATGTCAACTCTCCATTCCTTTAAAAATTGTGATTTCCATACTGATGAGATTCTAAAAACAATATACTTGATTATAAAACTGAGCAAAGTCTTCTAATTCAATGGCATGTTTCTGTTTTCATAATGCTGTGTGGGACAATGAAGAGCAATTGAGGTCTCAAGGGTTTTTGCCTTGAATTTTACATTCATTGAAATGAAGTTGATCTGGACTTCAAATTGTCTGCATGAGAGACTGCTCAAATTTACACACACCTATCCAAAATTTACAAAATATATAAATGGGCTAAAGAAGATAATTGCAAAATCCCTGCCATCAAATATATGGCTTGAACCTCTGGCTCTTCCCACAAAATAAAGCTGGTCCCCCATGGCTTAATTAACACCCCCCTTTTTTTTAACTGAATCCAATTTATTTATTTTGTCAAGCGATTATTAGATAACAGGTATAAGTATAAACATGGTTACAAATACATGAAATGGACGCGAATAAAAAAAAAGAAACATTAGGACAGGGACAGTAGGCACATTGGTGTGCTTATGCACGTCCCCTACTTATTACAGTAGGCTAAAATAACACTGCCCAGTTTACATTGTGTATCATGTGAATATATCTGTAAGGTAGCTCTTATAATACTGGATAAGTCCAGGTAGTCCTCAACTTTCAACAGTTTGCTTAGTGACCGAAGTTACAATGGCACTGAAAAATGTGACATGATTTTTCACCCTTATGACTTTTTGCATCACGTGTTTTACATTCAGATGCTTGACAACTGAATGTAAATTTGTGGCTTCAGTGTCATGTGATCCCCTTTCTGACAAGCAAAGTCAATGGGGTAGCCAGATTCACTTAACCTTGTCACTAAGTTAACAACTGCAGTGATTCACTTAACAAATGCGGCAAGGAAAGTTGTAAAAAATGTGCACAACTCAACTAATTGCTCACTTATCAACATAAATTTTAGGCTCAACTGTGGTCGTAAATTGAAGTATGCAATTTAACACAAGTCATATTTCCTGGACAGTGAAGACTAGCATCTCCCACACGTTCTTTTCAGTCCCATAAAGGTAGCAATGGTTACTGATTTACCAAGACCTCTACTTGTTCTAAGTGCCAGGCTGAATAGGCCAAACGTCGCCTCCTCGTGTGACACGTAGACACAAACCACAGACAACTTTCCAGCAGCTCTTCTGAGTCCAGGTAGAAAAGGCACCTTGAAGGACGTTTTGCACCACGCGGCCTCCTTTGCTCTTATGCCAAAGCGGAACGTCGTATGCAAATGAACGGAGGTCGGGCCCATCATGCACCGCGGGCGCTTTAATTTCTCAATGCCCTACCTGCGATGCTGTCGCGCGGTCAGATCGCCGGGCGGCGGTTGCTGGGGCTTCTGTGGCGGTCCCCGCCAGCGCCTCGGGCCTTCTGCGCAGCGGAGGAGGTGCAGCTGCGTCCATGGCCGGCCGAGGTCCGTGCGTCGAGCGAGGCTCTCTGGCGAAAGCTGCAGGCCGGCGGCGCTTCGGTGACGCCGGACTTCATTAGCGAGGAAGAGGAGGCGTTGCTGGCTCGGGAGCTGGAACCGCAGCTGCGCCGACACCGCTATCAAGACGAACACTGGGACGGGGTGGGTGGTTCTGCGTGGCTTCGAGGGAAAGGATCCTTGGCTCCCTTGTTGAAGCTGAAGTGTAGTTGGCTTGGCTAAAATCGGCTTCGTGTTTTGTGTGAGTCTGGCCTTTGCGCCGTTTAGGATTGGAGTGCTTATTCAACAAACCACTAACGGGAGTGAACCTAAGTTTTTCAAGCTTCCCAGTTTAAAACATATTTGGAGAGAGACCAAGTAGACTTAATGGACTTAACCCTAAGCATGCATATGGGTTCCCAAATTAACCACATGTTCTGGGCTTACACAACATACTATAATAAACCATAAACAAGCCTTTTCGACTACTTTGCCCAATACATTGGGTTAAAATGATGCTAGCTAGTTTGTAGTTTATTGTGTCTTGTACGGACAACGAATATTGTGTGGTCACAAAACGGGAAAATGGGCATTCTAGTTTTTGTAAGATTGTGGGACAATATTACTGTGTGGAACAACATAAGTATAAAGGAAATATCTTGCCCCTCCCTATTTAAAAATAGTATGCTTTGTATCCCAAAGAGGATACAAACAGTTGTATTCTACTGTTATATAGCCATTCTAGCCTGGTATTGTTTTTACTTGTTTCTTTTCTGACTGGAAGTGGTAGGATTGAGTTTGAAGACATCTGTAGTCCGGGCATGTTATACATCCTCTGAATGTTGATTTCTTGCATTCATCCGCTACCCAAGAGCTGCTGCTACTGGCTGCTGCTTGGTGAAGCTACTGAAAGTTGTTTGCTTTGATGGCAATATGCTAACAAGTATGTCTTTGTTGCTGGTTATTGAGATGGTACAGCAGGAAACTATGCATATCTTGTGGGCTTCTCAAGGGTTCTTGAGGTTGGGAAGTACTGGGAAACTGCACTCAACATTCTGCACAGTTTTAATTTTGCTTGGGTTAATGTTTCCTTATCATTTGTGGCTTGAGAGATGGACAATATAAACAATAGTTTACTTAAGGTTAATTCAGAATAATCATAAATATGTCCAGTCCAGATGTTGTGCTGTTCATGGATTAGAAGTATAAATATCAACTGAAAGGGGGTGGGATATGGGAAGATCCAACTTATTAACTATTGCACCCAATCTTGCCTATGCAATAAGTTTCTTCATTGCTTGATTTAAATGTCCTTTTTAATGAATTTGGCTCAGATGTTTAATTGCCATTCGTTTGTGAACTTGAGCATATATTAAGTCAGTGAATAGAATTTTAACTTGGTGATGTATTTCTATCCTACTTTAATGTTTATGTCATGTATCCTTTTTATGTGAAGTACAGGTAGCCCTTGATTTACAACAGTTCCTTTAGTGACCAAAGTTACAACTGCACTGAAAAAAGTAACTTATGACTGCTTTTCACACTTATGACAATTGCAGCATCTGCCTGGTCACACGATTTATATTCAGATACTTGACAACTGACTCACATTTATGACAGTTGCAGTGTCTCAGGGTCATGTGATCACTTTTTGTGACCTTCTGGCAAGCAAAATCAATGGGGAAAGCAGATTCAATTAACCATGTTACTAATTTAACAACTGCAATGATTCAGATAACAAATTTCTCACTTAGCAACATAGATTTTGGGCTCAATTGTGGTCATAAGTTGAGGACTACTTGCATTTGGAAAATACAAATTGAGCAATTTTATATAAACTATTAAATAAAATAGATCTGGGCTATCTTATTGGTATGAATTAGCTCTTTACTAATAAATCAGGATGTGAATATTAAATCTAAATTTTGTATTAAATCTAAATTCCTTTATTGGAAATTTATTGTTTTAATGTTCATTTGCAAATAACTGTTTAAGATCAATTCTTTCATCTGTATTTTCCCTCTTTCTCTTATATCCTACCCATCTTTTCTCTTCACAGTAAAAACAGCTTTTTAAAATGGCTCAGTAATACATAATTCTGCACTTTAATCATTTATTATAATGCTATGTTCATTTCTTGCAAACCATACATTTGTTGGCATTTGATCGGTCAGTTTAAAGCAAAACCTGATAGTTTTGGTGCAGTTTATTTCTATAGCAAAGATTATTATTTTCTATATTTCCCAAACTACTGGCTAAAGATGATATAAAATTTGGTTCATGGAAAAGCCCAGTGCTTGACTGAGTTCACACATGCTAAATTATGGTTTGTTTAGAAATAGTTTAATGAAAAAGCTATGTTGTTAGGGTTCATATTACATAATAAACCATATTAACCAAAGTTAAACCTCAGCATAGTAGGATGGGAATGAATGTTAGATGAACACTTATCAAGTTGTCCACTTTCCTCATCTTTCTTTAGAAAAGATGGTACCATATTCTCAAACTGATTACTCAATTTGATTATGAGCTGTTTCAACTGAAATACATATGTAAGGCAATATAAAAGGTTATCCATGATACTTGGTGTTTTACCTCAGTGAGTGCATATATATGGGTGATCAAAGTTGTAGATGGCTATCTCATTTTCTTTCCAGATATTCATGCCATCTCTTTCTACTCCTGTAGGCTATTCATAAGTATCGGGAGACAGAAAAATCATACTGGAGCAAAGAATGTAATGAGATCTTACAACGAGTCCGGAATGCTGCTTTTCCTCCCGGAGTGCCACAGCTTGCTCAAGTCCATGTTCTGGATTTGGATAAAAGTGGCTATATAAAGCCTCATGTAGACAGTGTCAAGGTAAGATAGCATAGAATCTATAGATGCCTAGAAAGTGTTATTTTGTAGTTTTTCTGGTAGTTTCGTAGAATTGCATGATGGACCTTGGAGGAGGACTTGATAAGTTGTTGCACATACAATAAAATCTTTTTATTGCAATTTATTTCAAAATGACTTTTTTTTTTTTTTACTATTCCTGTGAAATTTTATTCTTTAACTTGAATTGTTGATTGTTAAGAAAAATTTCTCATTGGAAAAAGGTGAATCCGTTACTTTGGGAAAGTTACATAAAAAGCATGTTTTGGTTGAATTTCCAGAACTTCTTCCAATATTAAGCATCAAAACATTTCTTCTGTAACCCTAGTAGACTTCAGGATAAGCAAACATGTTTGCCCTGAAGCAGATGTAGGCATCTGCCTTTTGAGAAATAACATTTAGCTGAGATGCATACAGCTTGACCTCATCAAGTTGAAAGTTTGTTTTATAAATTTACTTGCCAATGGAAATGTGTTTTAACCTTGATCAGAAAAACAAATGTAAAATGAAGGTATTAATCAGATTAAGAAGAGTTCCCAAAGATGCGCTATAAATTGAAGAGATGATTCTTGAAGGTAGTGCACGAATCCATTAATTTTTAGCAGTGTCCTTAAATTTAGTTTGTCTCTGGAGATTCTCAGTCATCCAGGTCATGGTGGTCCAAAGTTTTCAAAGGCAACTGGACTTTGTTTTTCCTTCAAGGGATTTTGCTTCTCATCCAAGAAATTCGTTCAATTTTGACTTGAATGGTGGAGGATGGAAGGATTTATATTCCTTGCAGTCATCTGGTTTCTAGTACTGTTTCTGAGAATCATTGAGGACATTTGGAGATTTATTTGTGCCCTTGGAATAATTGAAATTATTGTGTTGTAAACAGAAGATCGGTAGTGTTGTATCCCTCCCCCTCTATTGAGAGAGGGCTGTTTAATTTTATTGTAGATGGTCTTTTTAATCCCTCTTTCAATCCAGCAGTCCTCTCATCTAGAATGTGGACTTTGCTGTCTTTCAACACTGTCTTTATAACATAATCCTTTCAGCTGTTCCAAAACGGTTCCACACCCATTTGTGTTATCCACAAGACCCTGAAGGCACAGATAAAACTCCAAGTGGCTTTAATCACTCTCAGAAAGAGTTCTAACAACCAGATGACCACAAGGAATATAAACCCTTCCAGCTTCCATTCTTCAGTCATAACTGAAGGAAAAACAAAGTTCAGTTGCCTTTTGACAAAACACCTTTGGGACTTAAATTCAGTTTGCTTTTTAATGAGAAAAGCAGTTGGCTTTGTAACTATATTCATTTGTACTAGTGGCCCTTAGTTGTTAAGATAAAGTAGTAAATTTGTAAATTTTTATGCAGAACAATTCCATGAAATGCAATATTATCTCTGTAGGAAAGAAAGGTTCAAGCTGGTAATCTTCCTTATATTCCATATCTGTCTGTCTCTACAGAATTTAGTAATGTGAACTTCCATATGCAACTTCAATGTAGTCAATTTTTGTAAACTTAAAGAAATCACATTGGCAACTGCACTCATCTATTCCTCTGTGGACTTATTGGTTCCTATGAGAAATTGATTGTTCTGATAAGGAGATTGATGTCTATGAAGCCTTCTTCCATAATAAATCAACTGTGCAGTTCTATACATGCTTACACAGTAGTAAGCCCCATCTTTGACAGCATGAAAATGTGATTCAGTCACTGGAAAAAGTCTTTTTAAATTTGGTATCTTGCTCCTAGTATTCATGTCATGAATCTGATGGCAAATCTCCACAATGTCCTAATACTGTTTTTTTCTAGGTGATAGAAAAAGAATATCTGTCCAGTTGCAACATGAGACTCTGGACAACTTGACGTCCTAATATTAGTTAATAAGTGATAGATAATTTGTATTATTCTAATCCCATAATGTTTATATTTCCTTTTGCTTAGTTCTGTGGCTGCAGCATTGCAGGCCTGTCCCTCCTGTCCACAAGTGTAATGCACCTGGTTAGTGAACAGAATCCACAGGACTGGCTAGATCTTCTGCTGGAGCGCCGATCTCTCTACATTCTTAGGTAATAAAAATTGCTCTGTTAAATAATCAGGTTAAGTGGCCATTTAGTCTAGAATCTTGTTTCCCTATAGTGACTAAGTAGATGCTTCTGTGGTTATAGTTTTCAGAGATACACCGTTTCTATATATGGAGTCCTGTGTAACTATTGTATATATCAGACTAATTGTGATATCCTTCACCATCATTTTTTTGAACGTATTCTGTTCCCAAGATCAGTCCTGGGTTCCATATATACTTTATGCTGCAACTACACAAATTCTACTTTTTATTGGCTCAAAGAAATTCTTTGAGCAATGCCTGTTCATCCATCAGTTGGAGAAGTACTAACATTAAGTAGAGATTTCACTTAAGAATCATGAGTCAAATGCACTAATTTTTCTTCATAAACATGAGACATAGTTTCTGTCATTGCCATAGTTATAAAATACCTTATTGAACCTGGCACTCTTCTAATATTTTAGATTACAACTTCTATCAGCCCTGATATCTCATCATATTAGTTATGTTTAATAGGAGTTATGTTCAGTTAATTCAGAGGGTATTACATTGCAGGAAAATGCTGTTAAGCATATGGAAAAATGAGTGTGTGTGTATGTGTGTGTATTAATATTAATTAATTAATATGACAGGTATGCAGCTTCATGAGTCTTGAGCTTATATACTGCATATTTCCCTCCCCTATTGCTAAGATAAGATTGGAAATGTCTATTTCTGTTGTTAATAAATCATGGTGCCCTGTTACACCAAAACCTAAGGAAGACTGGTTTGTTAGAATAAAATAAAATCAAGCTGTAGTTTCACATTTGGGGTTGTTCTGTCAGATTGCAATTCCCTGACTTTGAAATTAATGGAAATTTGCTTTGTTTAATAAGGAGGAGTTTGTGTTGTTTCCTTACAGGTGCTTAGTAGTTAAGACTTGTCCATGAAATAGGAAATATCTAATTTGATTATAGCTTACAGAAAATAATGAAAAGCTATAACTGTTCATGTGCATGAAATAGTCTGGATATTTGCTGAGAACAGAACTAGAGATATTTTTAAGAATTTTGTTTCTGAATCATGAGTCTTCTTTTCAGACTCTTAATTGTGTATGGCTTCAGTTGGGACAAAATTCTTTTCCAAGATATGGTAACTTACTGATGTCTTCTCTAATGTCTTTGAATAAAGAGGGCCTGCTCGTTATGAATTTACTCATGAAATTCTTAAAGAAGAAGAGTCCTTTTTTGATGGAAGGAAGGTTACCAGGGAGCGAAGGATCTCTGTCATCTGTCGAAACCTGCCCTTACCAGAAGAATCATCCTAGAACTGCCAGGTGATACTGCGAAGGCTGACTGTTGCTCCCAGTGGAATTCAGTTTTTTGTCTAACTGACATGGTGCTCTTTCTAAAGAAGTTGCTCTGACCTACTGTTCCACAGAACTTTGGTTTTCTGTCCAACAATAAGTGATGAAAGCTTTCCTCCATGCAGTAAAGGGAGCCTAAAGTGTACGTAGTCTAAGAAAGTGCTCTGCCTCTTGCACTTAACAGGTAAGAAGAAGGAACTCTGCAACAATTTGAAAAGTAGATCTAACTAAAATGAACCACAACACTGTTAAACTCAGGAAGTAACATTTTTCTGTAATGTGTGTTGCTACGATCATAGGTAGAGATGAAATTAAGAATTGAAACATATAGATTTGTTTTAAGGGGTTACTAGTGTGTTGTAATTTTTAAATTATCCTTTAATTGCTTTTCCAGTTACTGAACTATTGAACATTGTTCTCTTCTCAGCTGAGTATTCAAATGTATCACACATGCTGAGCCTCAAAATAGTGAATCTGGCAAAGCAGCTATATAGTTGTTCTCCAGTGCTATGATTTCTTTCTATAAAAGAGATTGGCTAAAAAAGAGAATTACATCTTTGATGCTTACAGCTATCAAATATGTAGATGAGAGCAGGGCCTAAGCTAATTACACAATTTTTTCTTTATAAATGTATTGCCAATTTTTCAGATGGTAAAAAAAGTACTTGAATTTTTAATTTTCTCACAGTTGATGTTGCAACTGAATATGTTGTCATTTCTGTGAATTAAATAATTTCAGAGATTCTGATAGGTGTCATAAGCACAAGATTAGCTTTAACATTTATGTATCTAAAACTAAATAAAGCTAAATTGGAGTATCTCTAAATGAGGATTTCACTGTGGTAGGTATTCAGTGAGTGGGAATAAGAGAAATTTCCACATTTTGACTTACAGCATCAAAATGCTGAAGAGAAAAGAGGTAAAGTGAAGAAGCGGAAGATAGATGAAGAGTCATGATTATAAAAAAGGAAGTGTTGAGGAATGTGAAAATAAATAGTACTTATCTAATCTTGGAAAAAATTGGGATGTGGTAAAATATGAAAAGTCTAGGGCTGAATCTGTGGTCTCCTGTTGCTAAGGACTAGAATCCAGTTCTATTTACAACCCGGAAATTTATACCTGACTCTGTATGACCCTATCTCTTCTCTGTGTTTTTTTATTATTCCTCCCTCCATTTCCTAAAAAAAAAAATAAACCTCTTGAAACCCTGTTATATCTCTGCAGTATTCTTGACAATCCCTTATGCTGATAAACAAAAAAAAAAAAAATGGCTGAGACAGCTTTGTTGGGATTAATGAGTGATATTTTGTTTTTAAAAAGAAGTATTATATATCTTTTGCTTAAAATTTAGGCATGTGGCTTTAGTCTGATCTTGACTGCTTACCTTCATGATGGTTTGAATGACTATCAGTGATCAATATTAAGATGTTTGGGGCATCAGTAATGTAAATAATGTAAAAAAAATATTTCCCAATGAATGATCCTGACCCCAGAACCGGAGACACTGTTTTTGTCCTTGCTTTACTTTTATTTCATTGATACCAGCATGTACATATCAATCAATCATTCATAATGCAAATTTGGAACTAATAACTTCAGCCTCCCAAGAAAAGAAACAAATAAATTAAACACAATAACAAGGGGAGCTCTAATTGGGAAGGAATTCAGGAAAGAAAGAATTTAGAAATAATCCATAAACATTTTTGAATGGTTGCCCGAGCGTTTCAGATCTAATTTAGACAGGATTCCATCAAGCCAGCAATGTGTTTAAGTGAAATATATCTGGGAAGAGTGTGAAAAGACTGATAGATTATATGCCCAGTTCAAGAACATACTACTTGCTTTCTGCTAAGTAGGAGTCATTCTGTAGAATTGTTCTGTGCTTGAAGTGAAGGATGTAGACATCACATGGTAGAGTTTTTTTGCAATTCTTCCTCTTAAAAGCTTGTGTAAGTGCTGAGGACTGGATTGAGATAAAATAATAGAGCTTTGTTCTATAGCTAAACATACAATCATGCTTTGCTGCTGCCATATAAGTCTGCATCCATTCCCCCCTCCATAACCATCAGCCCACACAACTGCACGCAGAGGCTGAGAGTTTCTCCACTTCATGCCACTGGTAGCTGTCGTCCAGAAAAGCTACATTCTCATAGTGTATAGGACGACAGCAGGGGTTTCCCAATGCTGGGATCTCACTCTTCTGCAACAGAATTGAGAGGGTCAAGTCGTGGTTATTATGTGCCTTGGGACAGGTCCCACTACAATACTTGAAAAGGATGGTCTCTTCAGAGTTGTAGCCCAAACTTAGATCTTTGATACGAACCAGCAGACTTCGTAATTGACATTCCTGTTCCTCTGGTCTCTCCCACGTATGCCTCTTTGGCCGAATCCTGGTTGGGCCAGAGAACAATGGGGTTGGGCGATTTGAAGGCTTGTTCTGGAGAGTAGTGGCACTGGTGAATGTTCCTTTAAAGAACTGTGTTTCTGTAATGAGAAAAAGAGGAAGCACTAACATTAAAGGAAGAATGGGCATTATCTTACATAATCCTGTATTGGATCTACTTTGAATAGGAGCACTAGCCATTAGTAGATTTAAGCAACTGGAATGCTTAAGCTTTATGTCCAGGAAAGGATTGTATGTGTATTGTTCTGAGAGTGTGCAAGTGTGAGAGTTGCAAATAATTCATCTTGTGTGTATATAATACATCAGTGTTTAGCCCTTGCTTGGTTAGATTAAAATAACCAAACAAACCTAATTCAGGTTGGTAGACTCAAATACAGCATTTTGATGCTTGCAATAAAAATCCAAGTTCTCTTCCCTTTGCACATTAAATATGAATAAGAAATGGAATAAGACAGAGTATGCTTCTTTATCACGCACTCCTAAAGTTACTAATTATATGTTTTACCTTTTCATTATTGTCTACTTTGTGGAAAAGAAAACTAGAAAAAGCTAGGAAAAAAAGAATGTTACAAATAGAACATTTGGTCAGGAACAACATAAAGCAGTATGATTGTATCATAAATAACATCTGGCAACACCTTTAGAATTTTCCTATTAATGTTAGTGTATTCATACACTACACTAACATCAATATAGTTAGTGCTTTCTTAATTTGTGGTGAATTACTGTTAATATCTACTATCTCTGAATAAAACAGGAAACACAACAGAGAGGAGCAGAAAAAGATTATGAAGAGCCGATGCCTAGTAGTAATCTGTGTGATCCAGTTATCTCACCTAGGGTAATGCAGTTTATATGCCCCAAAGTAGAAATATTTCGTAGATTAATCCATATGCACAGACTACTTTAGAATTGCTAGTGAAGATGTCTACGGAGAGTCTCAGTCATTCCAGGTCCAAAGGTGTTTTTTCCAAAGGCAACTGAACTTCCTTGGGTTTTTATTGTTTTTGTTTTGTTTTTGAAGTAGCTTCTTCAGCTTCGGATGGTGGGGAATGGAAAGATTTATATTCCTTGCAGGCAGCTGGTCATTTGCATTCTTTTAGAGGGTCATTGAGGCCATTTGGAGGCTTCTCTGTGTCCTAAGGGTTACCTGAGTAGTGCAAATGGAGGTGGAGCCTTCTTGGAACTGCTGAAAGGACTGTTGTAGGTGGAGATAGATGATTTCTCCATTCCCCACTCTGTTGAGAGGGCTGTCAGCTCTCAACAGAAAGTGAGGGAGATGTCATTATCTCTAGCTCATGGCTCAGTTCATGGATCTCTCTTTCATGGCTAAGATAAGATTGAAACAAGGACTATAAACTAGAACCAAGGCTGGTATGCCAACAGGAGTTCCAGGTATTTAAAAAGGAAGCTACTCAGATATAAAACAAGGGACATGAGTGGATCCAGTTTTGTAAAAAGAGAAGCCATGGGCTTTTCAGCCTCTTTTCCAGTAGACAAGGTCTAAAAGAATAGTGCCTAGAGGAAAAGGCTGGTGATGGACAACGAGCTGTTGTTGCTTTGAAAATCCACACCATCTCAGTTTTCATGTCATTGGACTGGTTTACATTTCTATCATTTTAGCAGTAGTCCACTTTATCAAAAGCTGTCAGTTATCCTGTTAATAATATATATTACACCTTATAAAATGCATGTACTCGTATTCTGAACTGTGAATAATGGATATCAATACACATCTTCCAAATAGAGAGAATATCACACAGTGCATGCTTTTCCCTATATACCAAACATTTCCTTCAACTTTGTCTCTGCCTAAAATTAATGAAAAAGGCAAAAACAAGCAAACAAAAGATGACCCTTTGTCACATTTCAAGAAACCTGTGGTGCCTCAGATACTAAATTATATTTTTTATCATTACTTACTATGCTATAAAAACCAATTCTAATTCAAGCAATGCTTGGGTGTGTATGTGTTTGTGCATTCCATATCTTTCTATTCCTGAGAAGAAGGTTAGTGTAGTAAGATTGTTCAACAAGAAGGAAAAAAGAGAGAGATCTCTCTTCCTCCCTCATCTTCTAAGTACCCTGATAAAACAGATAGAAATCTTAATGTATGGATGACCTAACGCACAGATATATCTTAGGTGTTGGATGCCTAAAACAATTCAATAATTTTGTTTTGTAAGATTCTGGTTACTGATACGCTGATGCTAAAAATTCATTTGGCAATTGATAGCCTTTTCTTTCATTTATGCTATTTTTGTTCCATTTACATTATCCTCCCACATCTAGCCACGATGTTCCCAACCTCCTTGATTTTCTTTACTCTATTCCATTCTTACTTGCCCTTCCTTTCTCCTTCACCTGCCTCTTCTGAAACATCCTTCTGCTTTCATTTAATGCAGCATTTAGAATTGTTGCTATTACTATTTATGCCCACTGTTTACCTCTCCATGCCACTCTCTTTTTCCAGGAATCTCTCAGCATCTTCTGTGATTTGTAAATAGAATGCACCTTTTGGATTTTATACTCCTGTATTAGGACTTCAAAAATCTTCTCTGCAACTGCTAATGTAGATAGACTTCTGTAAAACTCAGAACATTAGCAATGTTCTGGAACATTATAGGAATTGAGTTTACATGATGTACTTACTTTGGTTACTAAATTAATCCATTTCCATGTACATGCAACACATTAAATACACTGTAAGTTGCCCAATACATTATATCGCAGAAAACTATAATAAAGTTTAAAAAAAAATAGCAAGCTGTAAATTAGGGAAATGGAGCCTCGTGGTCGTCTTTTGACCTGATTTAACATGATGCACCAACCCACCCTGGAAATTTGCAGAAGAGTAGGTATTTAAACCTAGGCTGCTTAAATATAAGATTAATGAGCTATAGTCTGTCAACTGAGTAACCTTTTATCACCATTGCTGGTGTCCTAGTGCATGGCAGTTCCATGTCTTGATGAATCAAGTCAGTAATAGCAGGAGTCCTTAACCTATTTCCAAGCAGTTGTTGTCATACCTAGTTGTCTCTGTAATACGTCTCTGATCCAGGTGCCTGACTTTTGCATCATGTTGCCATCAGTGAGTTGGGAAGAAGTTGTTTGGATCAACAGGATGAGAGAGAGACCGTAGACAAGCTGAGGTGTGCCCATTCCTTCCCCAGTAAGCAAGGCCAAGTTCTATAGGGAAGATAAATCTTTCTCTTCCTTTATATCTTCTTTGAAAGAGTGGGTGGGAGGAGGAATTGCCTGTAGACTGGTTGGAACAAAAGTATTAACCCATGCCCCTTTAAACTGTTACAGATCATGCAAACAGGGTTCCTCCAAGCAGGCTTAAGACGCTCAATACATAAATCATAATGGCTTTGATGAGATGTGTATTCAGGACAAGCTTTCCAACAGCCTGTTAACATTTCCTCTAGATCACTGTGAGAGCCTCTCAACCAAGAAACAATTGATAGCCATGCTTGAACATGGCAAACATCCACTGCAGTCTCCTTGCCAAGAAAAAGATTGAGCCTGCCTGACAATGTGCAAAGCCCAAGTGATCACCTGAAGCAGCAGCAGACTTCATGATATCCCAGCAAAGAGATGCTGTCTAGGGTATGGTTGGATAAGAGGGAGCATGAAGATCAAGAGGTTCAGGAGGGATGCTCCCTACATTATCAGGATGGCAGTAGGAGAATGCTACTTTCAGACTTGCAAGATTCTGTTAATGTAGCTTTGCAGTTACTAGTTTATTTGGCCATATTTCCTGTGTGGTGTACTGCCGTGATTGCAAACCTATGACCCACATGACAAAAGTGGCATGCCACAATCTTTCGAATGACATGCCAGTGTTTATCAACCCCCAGTAGCCATATTCTCACACAATTTTTGGTGACTGCAAGAATGGAGTTTGCTTCTCACGGGCTCTGGACCCTCCAGAGGTTGCACAAAAGGAACATGCTATCAGGCTTCTTCCGAAAATGAATTTGTTTTACGTTTGATTTACATGTATTTCATTTTTGAAACTATCTGATTCTTTTTATATAACCACATGTGATTAGACTGTATTTTTTAAAAAATGAATATGTAAATAATTGTTTCTCTTTTGTTCAAAGGGTGGAGTACATGACATGGCAGCAGAGTCAGGTTAAGTATTTTCTGAGTGTTGGACATGCTGAGGCCAAAAAGTTCACCATTACTGATGTACCTGATAATGCTGACATCTGCAATATCTTGAGGGCGCACTAAAAAAAAAATGTCCTTTGTAATGTTACACCAATTTGAAGTCATACACTGTCCTCCATTTCCTCTCCAGATATTCCGGTTGCAGTTCAGATGCTGTCTTTCATTTGTGGCAGTGAAACATCTTTGCCTAATCCTGCCCACAAATAGTGGGTTTCACATTTTGGAACTCTTGAGTTTTTGTCAAACATATTTTATTCTGAAACAGTTAAATCTTTAAAAAAAACATGAATCCTTGAATGGAAATTCTTGGAGTTGATTATGCCCAGACCTGCTGTGTTGAAATGCCTTTGAAAGGAGTTGGGGTATGTGTGGAGGAAAGAAAGGCTACTCCATAAATTATGCATATATGGAACATGCTGAACTGACTTTCTTGGCCCTAGCTTTAGAGATACAACTTTTGTGAGATATCCTGAAAGAGGGACTCCCTTTTCATGCACAGATGGTTGGTAAAGAGATGGATCTAGGCCTTCCTCTTGAGAGAATTTGAAGATAGTGATGATTTTTGCTTCTGATTGGAAAGCATATACTTCCTGGTGTGCACATGATGGGACACTGAACTGGACAATGAAGCGCAGCCACATGGTTTGAAAGGAAAATGTATCCAGTTGTTAAATAAGTTGCAGAGCAGTTGTGATGTTCCTTGATTCTTTGTACGGTTATAAGACCATTGAAAAATATAACTTTCAGATGCCTTAGATTCCAACAGAAACTTGTGTTCTGATGCACCATCTTTTAGTACTAGATACCAGGAACATGGAAGAAAGAAATATGGGTGACTTTTGGTTAAAATATGTTGTTCTGATATAGTCCAACAGAAACCATTCTACACACTTTTGAAATAATTAAATTAGATAACCTGCTATAATAAACACTTTCTCTGTAAAGTTTCAGATCTCTTCCAAATACTGTTCAAAATGCATTCCCAGACATTTATTTTTCAAATTTAATTTTCTCCCATATTTTCCTTTTTAGCTTCCTTCCAATATCTTCTAAAGATTTTTTTCCCTTTTACTTCCAGTCACTTCTCATTTTTTGTTTCATGGTTGAAGCATGTTGGCCTTCAGTGTTGTCTGCTTGTATAAAGTCTCTGTTCTCTCACCATTAACATAAAAAAAGCAGGATGTGGGAAGAAAAATTCAAGATAGAATAGAAATTGTCTAGAACCTACCCAGATTTAGGTGGTGAATAAATTTCATAAATGGAGTAAAACGTACTTAGAGCTATGAGATTTCCTTTAATAAAAAATACATAATATAAAGACTGTTTCAAATAAATAAGCAAATGCTATTCTTTCCACCTCTGATATATACCCTTTTAGAATCTGATATATCATTTGGACTTAGCTGAATAGGAGTATAGCAGTGAATTCCATTGTACTCCATTTCATTCAAATGACATTTCTCAAAACCTATGTTTTAGTGT
This sequence comes from Hydrophis major, assembly GCA_033807585.1. Taxonomy (NCBI): domain Eukaryota; kingdom Metazoa; phylum Chordata; class Lepidosauria; order Squamata; family Elapidae; genus Hydrophis; species Hydrophis major. The sequence goes on from CM066329.1 coordinate 234,418,661, forward strand.
TTATCTGTTTGGGGTAGATAAAATGTTTGTTGAATATTTTTGCTCTTTTTGAGGTTAGAGCAATAGGAACTATGTACTCTATCTCAAGCCCTGAGTGGAGCTATTCTATTCATTACTCTTCTATTAACACTTCCCTGGCTACAACATAATGGAGACAACCTATTGTGGGCATTGCCGAACATCATATACAAATTTGCACCTAAGTTCTTTTGTCCTTAGTTCATTAAGGGAACTATACATATTCTCTCAGCTCTCTGGATGAGTGAATTGGAGGGATGTATCAGATATGGGGTCTCTGAGTTTGCAGACTGCACACAGCATAGTGAATAGGACAAAATGGACAAATGGCTCTTTCTTCATGTGAGAGCTGCAAAAATAAAATACGTTGTTGCTTTTTATATATCCTGAATGTCCTTAACAGTCCACATTGGAAAAATCACCAATGGTCTTCACATCTACATCATCATAATCAGCCATGGAATTCAGATCAGAAAAATCATGGACCCCTATTTTGGAAAAATCTCTAATAATTGGCTGATTAATATGCTATGGATATAGAGTCCATCAGAGATTTATCTGATGTGGACTCCGTGGCTGATTATTATATTGTGGATATGGAGTCCATCAGTGATTTTTCCAATGTGGACTCCATGGCTGATTCAACAGATATGGATTCCACTCTTGATATCTTGAATCAGACACAGAATAGTAAGGAATGGCCTGCAGTGGCATTGGAAGCCAACATGGGATGCAGAAAGCTTTGTATTTATGTCTTGATATGAACAGCTGTCATTTGTAGGATTCTATAGAAGTCGAGGGGGCCTCCAGGAGCAGCAATCTGGAAGATATGGACTTCACTAATTGTGTTGAAGTTGTATAGTCCAGTTGACACAGGAAGAACATTTCTTCTTATACCTTTTTAATGATAGTTCCAATGTCTCTATTTCCAATCCAGGAGATTATAGAACCCCAAAACTTGAAAGACTCTGTTACTGATACCTTGCTGTTAAATATAATTAAGAGGGGCTAAAATAGAAGGGCTCATGCTCAGATTCTAGAAGGAATCTAAGGAAGTCAATATAACTCCTGTGATGTTGGTTCCACCACTTTCCAGCTAGATCCTTGCCCCTCATGGCTAGTTAAGGCCTTTTATGAGATGATGGGGTTAGATCTGAGCAGCAATTAAACACTTTTTTATGGGGAGGGAGCTGTTTCCCTCTTCTGTGCCACTTGCTCAGGAAGCCTTCACTAAGTCCAATTATTTTGGACAACGTTAGTCTGATTTCTAATATTTCTTTTTAGATAAGTTTGTAAAAAGAGTTCTGATGCCAAAAGGCTAGTAGTTACCTTTAAGGCCCTACACCTGGCAAATTACAGGACCACATTTTCCTGTATTTTTATATCTCTGATCAGATTAATAGGATCAACATCCTCCAGTCCCATTTAACTGAGAAAGTCACCTGAGAGAACATTAAAGAAATTGTCAACTGCTACCCTGATGCTTTGGAACTGCCTCCTTATGGAGATTGGGTCTATTCCTAATCTCCCAAGTTTCAGGAAAGCAATGAAAACCTGACTAGTTTATTTACCTCAAGACATAAGTATGTTGTGATTATTGGGTGAACTAGCAGGTATATGACTGTATAATTCATTCTTGTAATACTCTTTTTTTTGTGATCTGTTGGGATTGATATTTTTAGAGTAGATTTATTACTTTTTGAAAATGTTCTCTTTTTTATTATTTATCTTATTGTTTTTAGCTCAGAAGTTCAGAACATTCAATTTGTGCCATGCAAATAGAGTAGGAGAATGGTGATGGTATCTTTCCTCCAGTGGTCTTGGTCAGTGTTCTAGGAGATATCGTATCATATAGCATGTCTGGAGAGGGAGAGAGACATGGTCACAATTAAAAGGCAGCTACTGAAACTAGAGATGCTCTATGGCTTTTGTGCTCAATTCTGCTATGAGCTGAAATTCTCTAGTTGCTAAATTCAGAACAGACTCACCATTGTCTGTGACTAAGAAGTGGTTGTTATTGGTCAATAGCTGCTGTACCTTCAAGAGCTTCTCCTTGGTGTTTTTGATAGGCTTCTTTTACATTCTGAATCTGCTTCCCCCGTGGCTGCTAGCGTTCCTGAGATGCCGAGGTAAAGGTCAACAAAGGAAGAAGAGGAATTTGGGGTAGGCGAGCTGTCATCTGATTGTCAGCTTAGCCCTGTGGTGTATGGAACATCTTCTTGAGCCTTAGTGAAGCTAGGAGGGCTTGTATGTGGCATGGTAGAGCCAATAAATCATCATCAGGCTGACACAAGAAGGATCTCTGCTGTTTGCGTTCGGTCTCTCCAAATAGTACATTCCTTCCACTCGGCATTGCACATACCACAACAGGACCCAATGGAGGCTTAGCAGGAGTGGAAACAGTCTGGAGGATCATAAGAACAGAAGAACAGACTGGAAGTTAGGTGGATTCTTATGGTTAGGCCAAGGGACCCCAATCTTTTGAGCCAATGGGCTCATTTGGAATTTTGAAAATGTGTAACGGATGTTCCACAAAATGTCTGCTATTGTGGGTATTGCCAATTGTAACATCACATTTATCAAAAGACCCTACCTTTTTATCCTCTCAAAATACTTCCTACACATTTGTTTTTCTTTAGAAAAAATGACAGATGGGTACACTTTATAACAAAGCATTCAGGCTCAAACTATTATCATTTCCCCCCCTAAAGATGCCTCTTGGGTCTATATAGAATCCAGATGTAAATTCTGATACATAGGATATGCTTGAACTTTGCTTTGCAGGATATTAGCTTCCCCTTCATTATTTTTAAATTAAAATAAAAAGGAGGTGGAAACTTGTTAACTGCCAGGAAATGTGGCCTTTTTGGACCCAAAGGTTTGGTCTGATGTGGAAGGAAAGTTGGATCCCATCTTCTCTTGTGGAAAGCAAAGGATAACCTCAGTTTAACTGGAAAATCAGGTTCTAGAAGACAGTTTTTAAAAGTATCTAGAAAAATCCTGGCTTTTCTCAGGAGTTCCGGTCTGCAGCGCTTCGGGGCAAGCAGGAATCCGCGACTGTGCGCGGTTTCTGCCTGCGCTCGCTGCCGGAGTGCCCTGAGCCACCCGGCTTCAGGGCTAGCCACCTCCGTAGAAGGTGGCGAAGATAGGGGGGATCTGGCAGGGTCGAGAGATAATGCACCTCCCTTCTCTAGCTGACTAAACCCCCTTTTCCGAAGGCAGCTGAGCGGCGGTCAGAAATGGCCACCACATAGAAGCGCTCAGCCGGAAAAAGAAAGTGCAGGAGGAGTTGGGAAGAAGTGAAACTTTTTTTGCTGACCGGGACAAAGCAACAATGAAAGTACCCTGGAACCTAACATTTGCGAAAGATACATCGTTTCCAGAGATTTACAAGTGGCGAATGGAAGTTAAAAGGGAAAGTTTTTCTTTTTTTCACTCTCCTTCCTAACGTGACAGTGAATAGAAATGCAAGAGAAATTGGAAAAACCCGCATTGGCACTGATAGGTAATTAAATGCTAAAGGGATAAGGATTTCTGAATATTTTTAAAAAAATTGCTGTAAGAATTGGAGCAGGATTTGGAAATAAGGAGGAGATTGCCTAGAATTTCAAAGAACTATTAAATACTAACAAGACTTCTACAAGATATATTTTAACTGGAACTTTGTAACTAAACAGTAAGCCCAGAAAGAGAAAGTGAAGAAAGAAGAAAGTGTTAAAAGAAACAGCTTATTTGGGTTGTTTGGTGACTGGGACTTTTGGGAATTATCTTTGACTAAAAATACTTGGGTGGTTGTTTTGGAAAAACTTTTTCTTTCTACAATGGCATCACTTGTGGATGAATTGAAAATTGAATACAAAAAATACAAAGAAGAACAAGAAGGGAAAGACTCTCTTGGCCTGTCACCTTATTAAGCATCCTCTTCAATGTGCAGGCTATGTTCTAGATTACAGGTGAAACTTGAAAGATTAGAATATCGTGCAAAAGTTTATTTATTGCAGTAATGCAATTTAAAAGGCGAAACTAATATATGAGATAGACTCATTACCTGCAAAGCAAGATAGTTCAAACTGCGATGTGTCGTAATTGTGATGATTATGGCTTACAGCTCATGAAAACCCCAAATCTACAATCTCAGAAAATTAGAATATTACATGCAATCAATAAAACAAGGATTGTACATAGAACAATCTCAGACCTCTGAAAAGTATAAGCATGCATATGTACTCAGTACTTGGTCTGGGCCCCTTTTGCAGCAATTACTGCCTCAGTGCGGCGTGGCATGGAAGCTATCAGCCTGTGGCACTGCTGAGGTGTTATGGAAGACCAGGATGCTTCAATAGCGGCCTTCAGCTCTTCTGCATTGTTCAGTCTCATGTCTCTCATCTTTCTCTTGGCAATGCCCCATAGATTCTCTATGGGGTTCAGGTCAGGCGAGTTTGCTGGCCAATCAAGCACAGTAATCCCACAGTCATTGAACCAGGTTTTGGTGCTTTTGGCAGTGTGGGCAGGTGCCAAGTCCTGCTGGAAAATGAAGTCAGCATCCTCATAAACCTCGTTTGTGGAAGGAAGCATGAAGTGCTCCAAAATCTCCTGGTAGACAGCTGCGTTGACCCTGGACTTGAAGCACAGTGGACCAACACCAGCAGATGACATGGCTCCCCAAATCAACACAGACTGTGGAAACTTCACACTGGGCTTCAAGCATCTTGCAGTGGGTGCCTCTCCATTCTTCCTCCAGACTCTGGGTCCTTGGTTTCCAAATGAGATGCAAAAGTTGATCTCATCAGAAAAGAGGACTTTGGACCACAGAGCAACAGACCAATTCTGTTTTTCTTTAGCCCAGATAAGACGCTTCGGACGTTGTTTGTTGTTCAGGAGCAGCTTGACAAGAGGAATACGACATTTGAAGCCCATGTCCAGGATCTGTCTGTGTGTGGTGGCTCTTGATGCACTGACTCCAGCCTCAGTCCACTCCTTGTGAAAGTCCCCAACCCTTTTGAATGGCCTTTTCCTGACAACCCTCTCCAGGCTGCGGTCATCCCTGCTGCTTGTGCACCTTTTTCTTCCACACTTTCCCCTTACGCATAACTTTCTATTAATGTGCTTTGATACAGCACTTTGGGAACATCCAACTTCATTTGCAATTACCTTTTGAGGCTTTCCCTCCTTATGGAGGGTGTCAGTGATGGTTTTCTGCACAACTGTCAGGTCAGCAGTCTTTCCCATGATTGTGATTCCTACTGAACCTGACTTGGAGACCATTTAAAGGCCAGGAACCCTTTGCAGGTGTTATGGCTTAATTAGCTGATTGGAGTGGGACACTTTGAGCCTAGGATATTGAACCTTTTCACAATATTCTAATTTTCTGAGATTGTGGATTTGGGGTTTTCATGAGCTGTAAGCCGTAATCATCTCAATTATGACAAATCATGGGTTGAACTATCTTGCTTTGCATGTAATGAGTCTATCTCATATATTAGGTTCACCTTTTAAGTTGCATTACTGAAATAAATGAACTTTTACACGATATTCTAATTTTTCGAGTTTCACCTTTATATGTTTTTGTACAGGCTGTATTGAGGACCAGCAAACCTTCACATTATATTGTAAGGACTGAATATGATGTAGAGACTCACCACCTATTCCATGCCACAATCTTCAGAGGTTTCACATCTCTCCCACCCCACCCCCTATCGCTCTTTCACACACACACACACATATCAAAGGGCAAAAAAAGGAAAGATCGATTTCTGCACAGGCGAATTTGGATTCAGTTAGGCCTACGAAAAGAATAAGATTCAGAATCTGACTTTACCAAAGGATATCTTCAAATGACAGTCAAAACTATCAGATTTTTATGCTCTTGGACGCAGGTGAGTCCTTGAAGTTCCTTGAAATGTAGCATAGAAGTTTGTGCTGCACCTAGCTTTTTCTTATATTCCCATGTAATATACATATTCAGAGATGAACACAGAGCGATTACATTTTTCAGTTTTTGCCACTCTATGATTGATTAAATGGGAATGAGGGAGAGTATTTCCCCAAGACACTTGGAATTAGATGTTGCCTATATATTTTGTGGTACAAATTCCATTACCTTGGGCAGCAGTTGACTCTGCTGGTTGAAAGGCTAGTTGAAGTCTAGCATGGACAGTCTACAGCTTCCAGAGTGGACTTACTTTAAAGCAATCTCTGTAAGAAAGAAGGAGTTGTAATAAGCAGCTACTTGCCCAACCAACATCTCATTGATTTGCAATTTTATTAATCCTCTTACAACTTGACCTGCATCTCATTAAACTAAATCAGATTACAACAATTTCCTTAGTGTTCTTCTTTTGGTCCAAAATACATTTTGAATCAGCAAAATGTGGCACCTTTTTCCTTTGTTTATTTGTCTGTACCATTTGATATGAAGGATATATATTACTCTAATTATTTTAGTTAATAACTGTTACTAGATTAAAAGCATAAATTTTACCTAATTCAAATTTCTGATGCTCTCCATAGGAACTCGGGAATGTGTAATTCAACACATCTGAAGATAGCATGCAGAAATTCTAATATTTTACAATAAAAAATCTTTTTTAAAAAAGGCAACCAACCTATTTCCAGCAGAGGCCTTCTTGGAAACCCATAAATAGCGCATGAAGGAATGCTTGAAAGAAGGGCAGCCCTTTGTTTTTAAAAATGAAAAATTCTTTTCCATTGTGAGTATGTGCTTGGCTTCCTCTAGTTTCTGAACAACATATCCTGGTTTTATTCCATTTATTTCCTGGTTTTCATCCATTCCCCATTTTCAAACTTAAAAGTAAGAAGCTTGCTACTTTCAGAAGAATGAGTTGCAGCAAGTAGATCTGCAAGAAAATGTCCTCTTTCTTGCTTCTTCCTGGTACTTGGCTACGAGGAGGTAGTTATTTCTAAGTATTGGTGTGAACCTAGAAATATTGTGTATGCCTCTTAAATACAATGACTTGCTTCTTGCTTCTTTTTCTTGCCTTATAAGGTCAAGCAAACTTTGCAGACAAGGATGTCTGAAGATGCTTTTACCATATGATATATGCTGCTGGACAGGTAGCCCTCAATGTTTGACCACAATTGAGCCCAAAATTTCTCTTGCTACACTAACTCAGTTTTGCCACATTTTACAACCTTTCTTGCCACAGTTATTAAGTGAAACACCAAATGAATGATTGAAAGTTGAGGACTACCTATAATTGTAAGGCTGTTTTCCCACCGGAATCAGCTCAAAGCAAAGTATTCTCTAAGTGCTCCCACCTTCTGAAGTTCAGCAAACAGGATGATTAGGAGACTGGAGGCTAAAACACACAACGAACAGTTGCAGGAACTGGGCTTGGCTAGTCTAGTAAAGAGAAGGACCAGGGGAGACATGATAGCAGTCTTCCAATATTTGAGGGGCTGCCACAGGCAGGAAGGGGTCAAGCTATTTTCTAAAGCACCTGAAGGCCAGTGTTTCACTTAATAATAGATGGAAACTGAACAAGGAGAGATTTAACCTGGAAATAAGGAGAAACTTTCTGACAGTGAGAACAATTAACCAGTGAAACAGCTTGCCCTTGGAAGTTGTGGGAGCATCATCACTTGAGACTTTCAAGAAGAGATTAGACTGCCATTTGTCAGAAATGGTGTAGGGTCTCCCGATTGGGCGGGGGGTTGGACTAGATGACCTACAAGGTCCCTTCCAACTCTGATTATTTGTTATCTGTTATCTGAGTGGTCATTGTAGAAACAAACTTGTTGATCAAAGCATTCAAATTCAGCAGAAGACTTTAACTGATATTTACATTTATAACATAACACAACATAAAATTATAACATATTTCCTTTTATATTTATTCAGTGCCAAATGCAAACCATTGTTTTCTGAATCTTCTTAAAATACTGATTTCGTGAGTTATTCTGAATTCCAGAAAGAGTAGCTGAGGGGCAATTGGATGGTTCTTTCAGCATTCATGAGTGAGGCTTCAACCTCTGCTAGTATAGACAGTGGGCCTGAAAATCAGAAGGTATGACTGAGCCTCTACAGTAGCTTTGCTGATTTGGTATTGGTGAGTTTGTTTTTAACCTTGAGTATGATTTACATGTTTTGAATTGATATGAATGAATGAATGAATTTATTTTAAGGAATTTGCAATATTTTATAAAGTGCTTTTATCAATTTGAGATGCTCTTAGTTTCATCACTGAAAACTAAGTATGGATCTACATATAAATCTTGGTAGTTACAGTGTATAACTATATAGGACAAGCAACATTACTTAATAACTCACCATCATTATTGTCCAGTTAAGACCTCACTTTGCATAGAGCCCCGCATTCCTTTTGACTGATGTTTAGGTCTTTTTTATTTGACAGTTAGATTATTCTAACAATATAAACTGCAATATAATTTTTTTTTTTTTTTACAAAAAAAGAAGTCTGGTTTAGGTGCTGCGAGTACTAAGACCCACCAATATACTTGTGCCATTTTAGGTTGTTTCTTTACACTTAGAATAGTCATAGTGAAGTTCAGCTTAAATTTTGAAAGAATCTTTGCAGGGTTAGTCAGTTGCAGTTGTTGGATTTGCCCTAGAAAAGGCTAGATGGCTGCATGCAACTTAATTTTACTGACTTTAATACAGAAGGAGTGCAATTCTGTCTTTGAAAGTCCATGAAAACTACTCTATTTACAGGCACAGTGACCCACTGGCTGACACTCATCTGTAAGCCTGAAGCAGCTAGAAACTCTTGTCTCTGTGCAGGTGTTATCCCAAGCCAGTTATTTTTAGCTTGGACATTTATAAAGTTGTTGTACTGCCAGTGGAGACCACAGTAGGTATTGGCATGTAAGGAACAATGTGAGGAATGCTGCTACTGTTCCAAGCTGGGAGATAGTGATTTCCTAACATAAATCAAACTTGGGACGTTTGATGCTCCTGAAGTGATAATGGATGAAGACTTGATATTAAAATGGCACTAAACCATTTTAGAGGAATCACCACTGCTGTTTATGTGAAAAAACAATAGGAGGAAAGAAAAACCACAGCTGTAAAAAGACCAGGTCAATTTGGGAATCTGCTAACTTGGATGATTCTCCTTAATGCCCATTGTGCATAGACATAGAGCTGCAATCTGCAGGAATCAAAATAATTGCTATGAGTTGGTAGCTGGTACCAACTGCCAAATAATGTTGTAGGCATATACTTTTAGAAGTATTTAATTTTTTAGGCAGCAGCATTTTAAAGGTTTTTTAGGGAAAGCCAAAATGCAATTCACATAAGAGGCTTTACATATTTTGTGTCTTCGGCTTGTGCAAACCATGTTATTGCTTTTACCAGTTTAAGAGATCATGAAAAGGATGAAAAAAACAAACACTTGCTGGCTTGATTTAATAATTTATTCTGTAATTATTGGTTAAATTAAATAATACTTCTTACTCCTACATTATGCTGTTGTAGTATAAGGTAAAGGTAAAGGTTCCCCTTGCACATATGTGCTAGTTGTTTCCGGCTCTAGGGGGTGGTGCTCATCTCTGTTAGAGCCAGCACTGTCTGAAGACATTTCCGTGGTCATATGGCTGGCATGACTAAATGCTGAAGGTGCACGGAATGCTGTTACCTTCCCACCAAAATGGTCCCTATTTTTCTACTTGTATTTTTACATGCTTTTGAACTGCTAAGTTGGTAGAAGCTGGGGCAAGTAACGGGAGCTCACTCCATTACACGGTGCTAGGGATTCGAACAGCCAAATTGCCGACCTTTCTGATCAACTGAATCCCTTTGTTGTAGTATAGTATATATAATATTTTAGCATAGCTTTCTCCAACTTGGTGTCCTCTGACTACGCTGGTACATATAAATGGAATGCTAGCTTGAATTTCTCTAAGAATGGGACTTAGTTTGTAATTGCTTTTGGTTTAAGTTCTCACAAAACTGGAAAAGCAGTAGTCCCTTATAGCCTCTCAGTGCCCTCTTTGTGGGCCTGAGTCTCCCCAGAGTGGATAGGCCTAGACCCTTCAGCCCTTTTATGGATTTGCTAGACAAAATGGGCCAATAACAATTTTCAAGGGCTTGAGATATGGATTTCCATCTTTTGGAACTCTCCAAAATGATTGTAACCCCCATCCTCTTTGGGGATGTGACCCTGACTATGGCACAAGGACATTGTACATCAGTGGAAGTTGTAGGAGAAGGGCGGGGGGGGGGGTTTCCCATTCATCAGAACTGTCATCCTTTCTTCCTCCAAGAACATATACACATAGTCTTTTTAGCAGATATATTACAATTAGGCTACTCATCCCAGAGACCGTTAGCTTAGATGGTAGCAAATAATGATGCAAGACTGAACCATAGAAAGTGGCAAAAGTGTGACTTTTGACATAAATAGATGTTCAGGCAGTTGCTTTGCTGAGGTGATCCCTACAAAAGGAGTGGCCAAAATATTTGCCTAGAGAACTGGTCTTTACAGAAAGGAAAGAGACTTTGAGTACAATATATGTTGAGAGGGTTAAGTTTAGCCTCCTGGCTGATTAGATTAATACTTATGTGCAGATGGGCCTCACATCTTCAGATCTGGATAGGCTGTAGGATATAGAGGGCTGCATGTATGCTGGATATACCCAGACACCATTTGGATTGCAACTGCTCCATCAGAAGTGGGAGAGCCAGCAAATATAACCAGTACTGCCAGCAGCCTACCAGTCCATACATTTATGCCCATTAGACCTTCAACACATAGCTATGCAGAATGATTCCATCTTCACTGCATCCATATCCATTACACTTGAAAAGTATAATCTAGAAGGGTGCACAAAATTAATTATACTACACTTAAGTTTCAAGTCAAATTGTATGACAGACTGGTAGGCCAGGTGAAGTGGAAAAAGTACTTTCAGATGCCTCTATAAATTATTTCCCCTCTTCCCAGATCCTCCACTATTTAAGAATTCTTTATTTACCTTCTTCCAGAAGCAATAATAATGATATAAGGAATTATACATTCCTTTAAAATATAAACCTTTAGAATATATGTGCAATCTGCAGCATTTATCCTCATCTGCTCTAGTCTTTGAAATTTAAGTTGTTTTTCCTGCTAGACTGAAAACAGTCATGCAGGAGGAAACCGATCACAGCAGGCTATGTTGTATGAAAAGTCCTGTCTCCAGTTGTCTGAGTATATAATTTTAGACCCTGCCAAAAATATTAAATGGAAAAGTATGTTTTTAACCTAATAACTTTCTCTCCAAGTAATTTGCTTTTAGAAGAGGCAAGGAGATGAGCAGGAGAGATTCTTAGGGATCATCCATACCAATATCATACAGCTCCCCCAGAGCCTAACCCTAATTATACCTTGGCATTGAGATGGTTCAGTGCTAGACTCTGCATACAGTTCGATGTGTGGTAATTTTAAGGCAGTGGGTTCTCCACCACTGTTTCTCCTTCATCTTGCATCTCCATGAATTGTGCTCTTGAAAAACAGAGAGGGATGGCTCAACAAGAGTTGGGGTTGATAATGTTTTTAAAGGTTCCAGCTGTAATAATACCATTGTTCCTATGGCTAAAATAATATTTCTTGATAATCCTAGAGTGTGAATAAGGACATGGACTCTCTGTCCTCCACCTTCAACTCTTCTGAGCAGCTTTTAATTTCCACGATTGCACCATCCATGTTGCTAGCCCGGAGACCAGTCCTTCCTCTGTCCCTCTTCACTGCAAGAGTGAAGAGGGACAGAGGAAGGACTTTAGGCACCTTAGAATAAATTATTGGCTATAGAGATGGGGACAGAAAGACAAATTCTCCTTCTGTTCCATGCTGGCCTACACTAAATGCAATCTAATACATCATTCCTGTTTCCATCAAAAGTTTAGTGGAAATGCACAAAACTGCACTGGCAACCGAAAACGGCTCAAGAAAATTGCCCCAGATTATTTAGCAGCTTCTATCTTGAATGACTGCAAGTCAGCCAAACCCCTTCACATGCGTGCCGTATTCCGAACTGTCTCTTCCCATTTTTCAGATTGGAAATTGTCTTCTGTTTTCCAGAGAAACTATTACTGTAATTCTGGGTCATCTTGGACTGGCTTCAGCCTACCTTAGCAATAGGTTTCCTACCAGCTGGAAACTTCTTTATGAGGAAATACCCTCTGCAAGCTTTAAGTGGTTGGTAACCTGCCATACCAATCAGGTTCTGTGTGTGAACAGTGAGTAAAGTGTGTAAGGACACAAGTTGTAATTTCGAGGTCTTCCAGAAAAAAAACAAATACCGGAAACAGAGTATAAAAGATGTCTAGGTTTATTCCCAAAAATGGCAGTGTCTGTTAAATCTCTTTCCCATACATCCCCCTACATCTCATTCAGAAAAATGGCATCTTCCATATCCCATAACAGGTTATGCCAAACTCTTTTCCCACATCTACCACTCCCAATTTCCAGAGGACTTCCAGGTGAGAGCAGAGCAGGGGCTTCTCCCTTTCCCCAGAGGTTCAGATGCCAATCCCATGGTTTTACCTTCTAGCCATCAAGAGCCAGTGGGTAACACAAGAAGCTCATAGCCAGCTGGCGAGTACCCAAGGGCCGCCTGAGCCTGGCCCTGTTCATTCCTTAAGGAAGAAATGCATCTTATCATTGATATTCTTGCGCTCAGGGTTGAGGCGCTTAAGAATCTGTGCCAGTACATTGACTGTCTGTTCACTGCTTAGTCCAGTCTTCTTGGTTTGGAATTTCTTTAGGAGATCCTTAGTGGTCATGGGCTTGCGAGTCAGATATCGGCGCACAGCATCTTCCGTCAGCTGTACATCACTGCAAAAAGGAAGCAGGTTAATGGACCAATCCAGGCACGAGCTGTAATTCTAACTTTGAGAAGAAATTCACAGAGGATCATTTCCGTGTATCACTTACTTTGGGAAGTCAACACCTTACTGTGTGAAGAGCTATACAGGGCAATTTGTGCATAGTTCCAAGTCAAGCAAATTTGAGTTGCAGATATCAGGAAGGCACCAGGTTAGAAAACTTATTCTAGACACTTATTAAACACTTTATGTGGCTTTATGATAAAATTTGCACAAAGAAACCAAAACAATTACCATTTAAATATTATTGGTGTTTCATATACCTGCATATCAGTAATCTAACTAGTTTTTTGATGGTAAAGTACCAACAAGGCACATTGTGAAACACTGGAAAACCAATGTACATCTTTGTATAGAATGACAGTATTTAAAAAGGTGAGAAATTGCACTGGCTTAACACAAATTATAAAAATCTTTCAGATAATGGTTATTTTATAAAAACCTGATCTTAACCCTTTAGAAATATAAATAAAATATATTTCAAAAGAATAATTTCACCTACACCACTTTCTCTGGGGGGAAAACCTATCAAATATACCTTATGTTTTTACAATACTGTTTTTCACCAAGCTGAATACAATCAGGTCTGGTTAGCACTTGGATGGGAGAATGGAAGCCAGAGCTCTAGGGAAGACTGAGAAATTGGAAAAATATCCTGATAGGAGGCAGTAGCCAATCATTCAATACTGTTGACAATATTTTTTTTTCATTTTTTCCCTTTAAAAATGTTACTTGATTTTTTAAAAAAGAATGTTTATTTCTGAATGTTACATGCCTATCTTGTCCTCTCATGTTTTTAGTACTGTATTTAAAATATGAATATTTTTACTACTGTTACTATTTTTCTTAAGAAACATTAATAAGTGATTTATGACCAGATGCCATACGTTTTGATATAAAGCAGTTAGTTCAGTATCATAGAAGTGGGCAAAGCTGAGATTTTTGATTTATTCCATGCAATGAATATTGGAGAATTTGTTTTATAGAGGTTTTTGAGAATGTTTACACAACAGTCCTTATATTTCCTGCTTCAACATGGCAAGTGAATTCATACTGTTAACTTTCAGCAATAATGTACAAACACATCTCTAGAAGTTACAGTGAAAAAAATCCCAAGGAAATAGACTAATCATGGTGCTGGAAAGTAGATGGAGGTTGAACAGAATTTGTGATTTGTCTATGTCAGGCACCAAGCTAGGATTCAAACAAAATGATTTCTCTATGCTTTTCTTAGATTTGATCCTCGTATGAATTATTTGGTTTGAGCAAAGTGCTATGTTATAACGTACAATTTATAAATCATGTTTTAAAACAATGTATTTCAAATCACCAAATGATAATATAAGTAATATTTAAATACTTACTATAAATGCCTAACTTACATTTAATGAAGTTAGGTGCTCAAAGCCCTTTTTAACAGTTCATACACATTGATTGGATGTATGGTATATATTTTTGTTTTCTTTTGTTGTCATTATTCCAATCCAATCCACCACACAGTAGCCTCACTTCCTATTTCTGCTCCCTAGTAACTAGTCATAAACTTACCCACTACTGGGCGTTGATTTGCCTGACTGTGGCTGTGGAGTAGATTTCCCAGATGTGGTGGCAGCCTGGGCTCCAGCATCCATTTTCAACCTCTTAGCTGCTGGGAGTTCACCGGACCCTGCCTGTCGCTTGCCTGTCCAAGGCAAACAAAGTCAGATAAATTTCAAAGCTACAATTCAGAAGCACCTTCTGGTCCATTCTCTCCTGGCAAACAATTCCAAGGAATCTGGCCCATGTAAGGACAAGTGGGAGAGAGTTGTTGTAGAAGGAACAAACTACCTGGATTCTTCTGCTTGCTTTAATTCAGTCTCAAGACATAACTGTTCAGTGCCAGAGCTCTTGAAAACTCATTCCCGTAGAAGAAACTTCCCAGCCAGACACAAATTTGTTTTCCTATTCCAGTTTCTGAACCACTGCAGTTTAGTTCAATTATCTATCTATGCTTTGAAAACCATTCTGAAGGAATACTTTGGACCTCCCACAAGTGAAGCACCTTGTGATAGTCAATAAAGTAAAAAAGCTTCCAGGGAAATAAAAAATGGCTGGCAATGTTGTCAGTGTTATGTTAATTTTAATATCTTTAATAAGATATTATTAAAGGTAATTAAAATCTTTTCAGTCTTACATCAACCCGTGAACAAAGTCCAGACTATTTTCGTGAGCAGCACAAAGGTGCCATATTCACAAGAATTCCAAAGCACAACTTCCAAACCATTTTCAGAGAATGCATAATTCCAGTCACTAGTAGAACAGTGGCTAGATGAAAAAGAAAGAATGACAAACTAAAAGCCATAGAAATAGAGGCAGATAGCTGAGCAGGCTTAAAAACTTAACTGCTGAAGTGCTTGGTTGAAGTAGACAGCCTGCACCTTTTCAAACTGTCTCTAGGCAAATATTTGAAATACTTGCTTTGAAAAGGAATCCTTCACCATGGCTTCCCCAAAATATGCTGAGTTTAGAGGGTATACAAACCAGCAAAGAGGCAGATAAGGTGAACTTCCTACACACAGCCATACCTTGCTCCAGCTTGTTGGCTGCAGCCCGTAGCATGGATGAGGTGCTGCCGGCATCCACCAAGGGCGTCCCTGGGCGGCTGTTTCCTTGTGAGCTGCTGGCTGAGCCCTTGCGCTCCTTTTTGGGAGGAGTCTTCTTTTTCTGTGAAGAGATCAGGAACATGGGCTCAGTTATACTCCATTGTTCTACTCCAGCGTTCCTGAGCCTGAGCCTCATACTCTGCTAAAAAGCCTCCTGAGTAGACAGAACATCCGCAAGGACTACTCTGTGAGGAGCAAAGTGAAGTCGATGCTGGAAGAAGCACTTCACCTCAGACAACTAAGGAAGCAGTAGCAGAATAATCAACCTTGTGCTGTGGAATCCAGAGGGTCAATGTATGTTTGTCAAATAGCTACCACGAGGACACATTTCAGAGCCAAAAACATTAGCCAGGCAAAACATTTTATAGAGGGGTTGCTTCTATCCATTAATTTGCAAGGCTATCAAGCAAACCAGTCAAACGAGTGGAAGTATAGAGCTGGGAAAATAATTTGTTGAGTTACCAACTATTCAGTGAAGATAATAGGATATGTGCCTAGTTCACAATATGCAAATATAGTTGCCCATCCAGCTGAGCTGCAGTGGTAGAAACAGAAAAGGGAGCTTCACTCTGGCCTTGGTCCTTGACAAAGTTCTAACAAAGTTCTATTCTAACTAAGCATTTTGGGGTTCACATACCAAGTAAGAGAAGTAGAGAAGAGATGGGATGGGTTTCTGGAGATGCCAGGAGCAGTAGCTAGCCTTCCTGCAGGAGGCAAATTCAATGCTACTGTAGCTACCCCCCCCCTTCTCTGGGCAAAAGAAGCTGCCTCTGGAATTACCGTCATGAAGAGAGCTGAAGACGCTTCGCTGTCAATGTCACTATCCTCTGATGTCTCCGATTCATCACTGCTGTCTGCAAAGCACAGTCAAGAAATCAGCGGGAGCTTTCTCTCCTATCTTCAAGGCCACCAGTCTCATTGACGTGATGAGCTGCTCCTGGCTCATCAAGCCTGTCTCAAGAAACTTTCCTAGCTGCTGCAAAACTGTTGTGCTCCAAAATAGCTGGCAAGACCAGAGAAACCATACGGTTGCTCCAACTCCCAAAGCAAATGTTGCTGGAGGTTTATTTCAGTGGCCCTGTGCAGTAGAAGAGCTGAAATTCCACAGCAAGAAGAACAGAATTTGGCAGCCGATATAAAATCAGGCAATTTTTAAAAACTGATCGCTATAATCTGCTCTCCTATGCAAGCCAGTCTCTTTTTCTTGTCGAAGCACAAGGCTTCTGGAAATGTGAATTGCATGCTTCATACAGTGTACTTGATTTCTATCAAGTCACACCACAAACAGTTGTATTTTCACTTTCCCAAGCCTGATTTATACTTCCCTTTCCTGAGCTCCTATCCCATCCAGCTTCAGGCTTCATCACCTTTCTTTTTCTTTTTGTCCTGTGGAGTAGGGATTTTCTTCTCCTCCTCCTCCTCTTCTTTCTCCTCTGCAGGTTTCTCCTCTTCACTCTCTTCACTGCTCTCACTTGCTTCATCTATACCTGAAAAACAACATGGCTTGGATCATGGAGGAATCACTGGCTTCCTTTGCCCCGGATGAGGAATGCACGTCTCCATTCATTAGTATATGTGGCCTCTTTTGGCAATAGAGTAGCTCTCAACCACGCATCTGGCCAACATTCACTCTAAACACAAGCCTTTACAGGTCACTAATCTAGCCAATCAAATGGGGATGCAGCTACTTCCCTGAGATTTTCTACGGAAACATAATTTAATGTATAAAAGTAGAGATATAAGGATATTTAAATAAAGGATCCTGGGAAGCTTTTATTCAATCCTCAAGGACTTTTCCAGGAAAAAAAAAGTGAATCTAATGTGAACAACAGGCACATATGCTAACTACACAATAACTGCAAAGGGTCAGTTATAACAAGTCAGATATAACAATGCACCCACAGAATGATTATCAAGACAAAATGCCTTGAAAATAGTGACCATGTCATTAATTTTGCTCATTTGTATAACTGCTGCTGATCTGCTTCAGCCACATACCTTTCGGGATGTCTTCTTTGGTGACTTTGGGCTTGCCAACCGTTTCCTCTGCTGAGCTGCTGTAAAATGACAGAAGAAAACCCAACTCTGAGCAAAGCAATATACTCTATAAATTGGCGGTGGGAAACACCATCTATTCCCAGAAAAAAAACATGAATTAGCAGCAATACTCAATAAGGTATCCTCCAGATGGATGAGACTCCCAACACAGCAAAATTTACATTGTGTAAGCCCCTCGAGTCACCATTGGCGAATAGGCGGCAATATAAATACATTAATTAATTAAATCAATAAATTAAAAAACAGCAGATGCTGGAGGAGCAGTAGCTTAGCCACGTGAAGAGTAACCATGCAATTGGGCAGAAATTGTTTGTCAGGGGCATATACCTTGATCCATCAGACATGTAGTCCACTTCCTGGCCCTCAAAATCTCCATCATCACTATCTTCAAAGGCTTCATCATCTGATCCTTTCTTCTTTTTCTTTTTTTTGGTGAGTGGTGCTTTTTTCTTGGTTTTGGCAGGCTTTTCTCCTATGAAAGGATGCCCTTATGATCTATTTATTTTCTTATGAAAAACATCTCTAAGCCAAACTCTATAAACCATTTTGCCCAAGGGGAAAACAGCAACAAACTGCAAGTTATTGTAGAGAGATGATCAATAATGGGTTTAAAAATGAACTGCACGAGACAGAAGACAAGTCTATCTTTATGCAAACCAGGACCATCACCTGAATCTCAACAGCAATCAACTCTGGGCCTCTTCGCAATATATTTTGGCTGTATTGCCTATGAATTCTGAGAAATGATCCACTCGTCTGGAGAGCCCTTAACTGTGATAGGAACTACTCTTTTCAATCCCAACCTCCCCAGCTCCACCCCACATGCCGTACCATCAGTGTCATTGGACTCGCTGTCATCTGAACTCATCTCCAGTTCATCTTCCAGGTCATGGATTTTTAAATCGCTGCCTTTCTTTTTGCCTTTCTTCTCTTTCTCCTCCTCTTCTTCCTCACCCTGGTCCTTCAGCCGCCGTTGCTGCATGATGGTGAAGTGGTTTAGGACTTTGTTTCTCCTGCAGATGAAGGGGGTCAACCAGATGGCTTGTTTAAACCTACTCGGGAGATAAGAACTACTTGCAAAAGCTCTTGAAAAAAACTTGTTTGAAGCCTTAAGATTCCAGCTAGTTATAGGGCAGCTTGGGGGCGAGGGAATTGGTTCTGTTTTGTCTTTTTAAGAACGAAGAAACTTTCAGAAGATGAAAAATGAAACTGGCATCCTCAAACACCTTGATTTTACTCCACGCCATAGAAGAAAGATCTCTAGTAGCATTATTGCCTTTAAAATTTATTAATCAAATGTATATACTTCCTATCTCACTATTTATGTGACTCTGATTGGTTTACAAATATAAACCATAAAATATATACAAAAATATCCTACATATTCTTGATATTTGAGTCTAATACTGATTTATTTACAAGTAGCCTTTCTCTAAATGTTGCTCTCCAGATATTCTGAAAATGCAACTCCCAGTATTCCAGGGCAGTAGGGTCAGGGGTGGGATTCAATTTTTTTAACAACCAATTCTGTGGGTGTGGCTTAGGTGGTGGGCGTGGCTTGGTAGTCATGTGACTGGGTGGACATGGCTTGGTGGTCATGTTGGCTGGGTGTGGCCAATTCAACATCACTCACATCGAGGCACGCATCTCCTCACCTGGCCTCTCATGACTGTGGGGATGCTGCAACAGACGTAAGTGTGAAAAATGGTCATAAGTCACTTTTTTCAGTGCCATTATAATTTTGAATGGTCACTCCACCCAAGCCAGCAAAGGAGAGGAAAAAAACTCCAAGTCTAGTCCTGCCAAGAATGTAATAAGGGTTAATGGAGAGGCAGTGTCTGTAAGCAACACCAGAATGTTTCCTTCCTGCTTTCCTTACAGGATTAGGCCAATAATTTCTTCTAACCGGTTCCCCGAATTGCTTAGAATGCTAACAATCGGTTCTAGCAAATAGGTGCGAACTGGTAGAATCCCACCCCTGAGTAGGGGTGATTGTCGGCTTTAAAGGCTAGACTTCAAAAAACTGCATTGCAAAGAACTGGTGTTGCATTATGGCTTAAAGCAAAAGCTCTGATTTAAATTTACCTGCCATAATCACAGTACTTAACTTTAAATAAGACTTCTCACTACACCAATTCCTTACTAGAACAGGGAGGCCTATTTTACAGGTGGGAATCAGGTTGAGGAAGGCTGTGCTAGCCTTTCTGGGATTAGTTCCTGATGGAGATGGGCAGGAATATCACCTTCCAACTCTCACCTTTCCCATTCTTCCTCAGCTTCCTCTGCAGTCAAGGTGCGATGCTTGGCTATAGGTGTAAAATTATACCAATTGTTGACTGGGAAGGCTTCAAAAGCACCATCTGGACACTGAGTAAAGATGTAATAGGATGTGTTTTCAGTCACACCACCTTTTTTCACTCCTTTGAACCTGAGTGAAAAAAAATCCACACATGGTAACTTCAGGATTTAAAACAGTGTGAGAAGACCAGGAAGAAGGGAAGACAATCATTTTGTACAGACAACTTCATGCATTCTTTCATCCTCCCTGAGTAATCCTTTTTGTTCCCTACTCATAATCTGGAGTGGTCCTAACCATTTTCCCAAGAAGGAGGAGTGGGGAAAAATTAGCCCACATTCTAAAACCAAGGTCAAGACTAGTAATATCAACCACTCACTTGCGTCCAGCCTTGCCATTGACTTTCAGGATCCAAGGCTGATCCTCAAGTTTGAATTCCTTCAGGACAATGCCATATTTCTTGCGCCTTGCTTCCTCACGCAGCTTGCGGTTGAATTCACTGCCAGCTCCAGATTCCGGCATCTCTTCTTCCTGGTAGATCTTCTTATTGCTGAGATCTCGCTCCATCTTTGCCTGAGGAAGATCAGGAAGTAAAGGGACCAGGAAAGTACCATTTCCTCAAAGGAAATGAAAGGATAAAATTGTTCCTCAGGATATCAATACCATTATTCAATGATGTATGGATTTCAAAAAAACTTTAGTTCCCTGAAATACGTATGTATTTTAAAGAAGTATATTATATCTTATGTCAATTCAGCTGCAATCAGTTAATTCTGAAAATGATGAATAGTATTCTGCTGTATGTGCAACAGGAATCTCCACAGCTATGAAGGCCAAGGACTTGTGCCAATCAGATATTTGTTAACAAATCTAACATGTTTTCTCCTGATGCCCCGTTTTAAAACTTAAAACTTACTTTCCAAATGCAATTTTCACACCCACCCACCCACTCCCATCACAATCTGTAATCTTGATTACAGCAAAGATTCCTAAATGCACACATTGAATAACTGCATAATGCAACAGCACTAGATTTTTTTAAGTGTAGCCCTTCATAGGCCTCTGTCATTCTTCCATAGGAGACTTGTCAAACTCAGAAAGTAATATATGTAAATTAAACTTTTTTGTTTTGATGGCTGCTTAGATTAGTCCATGCCGTTTTCTTGGCAAGATTTTCAGTTTTTCTTGTGCCTTCTTCCTTGGGTTAAAAGGAAGTAACTGGCTCAAGATTACCCAGTTTGCGGTGATTAAAAAATTATATGGTTATTTACTGGGAATGAAATTAGAGGAAGAACAAGTCAAAGAAACTATGATTGTTTGGGGGAAGAATTTTGGATATGGGATTGATCTAGAGAAATGGCAGAAATTGTGGTCTCAAAATTATAAAATGACAATGTCAACAGCATATAAAGAAAACTTGTATAAGATGTTTTACAGGTGGCACTTTCCCCCGACAAGAATAGCAAGAATGTTTAAGAACAAATCTGAAAAATGCTGGAAATGTCATCAGATACCCGGCTCGTATTACCATATGTGGTGGACTTGTGAGGATGCTAGAAAATATTGGACTATAATTCGCATGTGGTTGGAAAAAATGACAAAGAAACACATAGACTTGAAACCAGAGATCTTCTTATTGTGAATTTTACCTGATATATATAGTAAAGATTTGAAGTACCTGATTGTAAATGTATTAACAGCGGCTAGGATTGTATTTGCTAAAAATTGGAAGAATGAGAAAATACCATTACAGGAAGAAATTATTAAGAAAACATTGGAATGTGCTAAGATGAGTAGATTGACATTTGAAATTAGAGAGCAAGAGGATAAACAATTTTATGAAATTTGGGATCTTTTTTATCAATGGCTAGATGATAAAATACGATAATAGAATATTTAGAATGCTAGACAGTAAGGAATATCTTTATTTTGCTATTATTTTGTTATTTGACATTATATTTATAAAGGGTTTTTTTAGGATTGATTGATTTGATGTGATTATAGGATTTGTTATAGAGTAAACTGGTTTAAAGTATTGTTAGCTCATAAAGCATGAATGATTAAAAATATAGTCAAAAACTTCTTTTTTTAGTGATATTAGGATATATAAGTTTGGATTGACAATATGAGTTGTTATGTAACATAATTGTAATTGAGACTACAAAATGAATGCACAAAACTGATGAACCAACTGACACACTGGATGTACATATGAGAGTTGATGTTTTTATGTTTTGTTTGTCTTGTTTGTTTGTAGAAAATTAATAAAATCTTTTTCAAAAAAAAAAAAAAAGATTACCCAGTTTGCTTTGTGCCCTGGGCAGGATCAGAACCCTCACTCTTCCATTTTCTAGCAAAAGGTCCTAAACTAATGCTTCCCATAATATTTTTTCTTCCATTACCCAAAACTCTGTATCAGAAAGTTCTTTTTAACTCTTTATCAGAAAGTCCTTATTTAAATGTCTCTGTTGTTGATTGCATGTCATTACCCAAAGAAAAAACACTTTTATCTAATTTGGGGTAATTTGTCCAGGTTTGGGAAGCATTGCCTTAATCACTACACCAAACTGCCTCTTGAAGTCAAATAATAGGTTGTCAGGCAATCTGTTATTTGCAAGAATTAAATATATAAAGCCCTCACATTGTCATTTAAAATCATTAAAATGATCACAAGAAGTTTAGTTTAGTTTACTTTATTGTCATTGCACCTTGTATGATGAAATCAAACACCATCTTCAGTGCACATCATGACCATGAAAATAAACACAAACACACATCCTTCACACTCCATACATTGAACCGAAAACCCCAGACACCGCACCAACACGGCACTATACAGTAGAATTCAACAGAGCTACTGCCCTGGGATAGAAGCTGATTTTCAGCCTATTTGTCCTTGTTTTTATTATTCTGTACCGTCTGCCAGATGGTAATAGTTCAAAAAAATGGTGCCCAGGATCTTTGAGAATGTTTTGAACTGTCTTAAGGCAGCCGGAGCTATAAAGCTCTTCCAAAGAGGGGAGAGGGCAACAAATGATCTTCTGAGCAATGACGTTAACCCTCTGGAGTGTTTTCCTATCTGCCACTGTGCAATTGGCAAACCATACAGAGGTGCAATAAGTTAAAATGCTCTCTATGGTTCTCTCTAAGGGAGAACCACTAGTGAAAGAGTGTCTTCTCTAGTACAGAGTGTGACCTTTTCAACCAGCAAAGTTTCTGAGGCTGTAAGCCATTTACCATAGAAGCATGCATGAGGTACTTCAGGCAAAGACCGGTAATCAGGTATGTAATCATGACCTTAATGCTGGATCTGTAGCACCAAAGATGAAGTTTCTTATTGTAAAAACTTTATGCACTGAATACAGGATCCTACCTGGTGCCAGGTGGCGAAGTTGACCTTGTCGGCAGCATTGAAGGCCATAATATTATATTTCTTGGAGGTGCTTCTTTGGTAACAGAAGAGGAAAACGAATGTTAGATTAAGATTGGTGGCATCCAAATGCAACTTCTTCATTCAGTCACATGAACTCACGTGGTAGCTTTGGGCCAATAATGATCTCTTAGCCCAGCCCACCTAACAAAATTGTTATGGGCACAGAACTGTAGAAGGAAATGCTACATAATTACTCTGACCTCTTGCAGGAAAGAAACTAAAACAACCCTAATAAATCTTTCAGTTTAGATACAGAGCACAGAATTGGTAAGTTTCCTCCAACAGGATGTAGAGGCAATAATGGGCTAAGATTTAAATCAATAAACAATAAGATTTTCAAGAGCTATGATTGGTTTTGATGGTTACATATTATCTGTGATAATCTATGGGAGACTTCTCATTGTTGCATTTATGTCTTGGTTATGGACTTCCCAAAGACATCCAGCTTATTTTAAGGGGCAAATATGGACTAGTTAATCTTCTTAAACACTTCTTAGCAGCCCAATTGCTACATATAAAGGCCACTGGATTTGGCCTTTGCAAGGTGTTCACCACATGTAAGACACTTATCTACGTTCTACTTCCCTAAAAAAGCTGCTTTGGGCAGAGGTTTGTCTGGTGGTCTTCGTACTGAGCAGATCATGGTTGATCTCCCAGAAGCTAAGCAGAGCTGATCCTTGAGAGTATTTGAGAACTATAGACCTCATGGCTGGGGGTGGGCGGAAGTCAATCCAGAAGAAGCCAGCAGCAAACTTTGTCTAACACTGCCAAGTATACTGCATGACCTCAGTTGCTTCTGCATCAGCTGTGGCTTTGGTCCCCCTGCAGGAGCTGGCTGACTGGCCCTTCCTGTGTTATTTGCAGTAGAGACAAACTAATCCCATTTTCACTTTACAGAATCCACTGGCCAGCCACAGGTGCAGCTGAACTGGTGGCTGGGACAGAGTGATTCTGATTTGTATCTGATGTACACCAGAAGGGGAAGATATGTGAAGTAAATAACTTTCCTACCATCCATCGTTCCAGATTACGGTTAAGACTTAGCACTTGTACTTGAGTCTGGAGAGGTTTGAGGATGCCAAACAAATGTGTCACAGAACATACTGAGGGAGACCCTTGTCCAGTCATAATGATGAGCAGACTGCTGAGGATCTATTGTTCCTGCATGTCATGTATTGGAGCTAGAGACTTTTTAGTACAGATATTCCTCGAAACATTTGAGCCCAACATTTCTGTTGTTAAATGACACAGATGTTAAGTGAATTTTGCCCCATTTTACGACTTTTCTTGACATAGTTGTAAGTGAATCACTGTAGTGATTAAGTGAATTTGGATTCCCCATTGACTTTGCTTGCCAGAAAATCACAAAAGGTAGTCACATGACCCTGGGATACTGCAACCATCATGAGTCAGTTGGTAAGCAATTGGAGTTTGATCATGTGACAATATGGTTGCTGCAACAATTGTATGAAAAGCGGTCATAAATCATTTTTTTTCAGAACCATGGTAACTTCAAAAGGTCACTAAATGAACTGCTGTAAGTTGAGAACTACCTGTACTGCGTTGCAAGACAAAGTATAAAAGACCATCAAAGGCTCCGAGTACCAATTGTGTCACAAAATAATGTTGCAGGCTGTCTAAAAAGCTGCAAGAGAAAGCCTTTTGGAAACAACAATTGGGTTTGACAATGTTGTGATTCTGTGACCGCAGCATAGAGGTCACAGCTGCTAGGTAAAATGCCAGTCAGAGGAAACATCTTAGTACACCCATATGCCCCTCACTGGCATATATGAGTTCAAGAGCCATCCCTTTATCATAAGCTGTTACATGATGCAGGCCTTCCAGTTCATTTAACTGCTCCACATTGCAAAATCCTTTTCTATCCTAACATTTCATCACACCAGCCCCTCATCATTTCAAAACCAGAAGTACAAGTAGTGCTGTTCATTCAAGATTGCAGATTTACTTAATTAATTGGCCAGTGCGGCCAATACATTTATACCTGAAATGGCAAAACTAGCAAGCAACTCTTCTATTACTTGCACTTGTTTAATATTAAGTTGTATCTGACTGGATTATTACAAAATGTTAAAATTATAAGAAAAAATTAAAAGAATGGAAATGAAATGAAATGCTGAGAGAGAAAAAAAGTGTACTGACTTGGGAACCCGGACGACATATTCAGTTACTCCCTGGTTGCTGGTTCCCTAGGAAAGAGAAAGAAGCTACATATATACAAAGTGGCTGGCCAAGTTACCTCAATGCATGTCAGTAGGATTGTTACATGGGTATTAAAGGCACAGAGTTGCATTGTGAAAATAAAACATGTGGTTATTTAACAAATATATTCTGTCCTATAGCAAGTAAACAGCAGCATGGAAGGTCACGATTCAAAAATAATATAAAATGTCCAAGGTTTAAGATAGAGTATATTCCCATCCCAACAAGTCCATCCACTTATCAGTGAGTAAGATTGATCTGATAGTAGGCTTTTGACAATCTCAGAAATGCATGGAAAGGGAGAGTTGTGTTGAGGAAGGTCTGTGGCCCATTCCATAGACAACAGATTTGGATTCATCACAAAATAATTGTATCCCTTTATTATTTTTACAAATAATTCGAAAGTGGTGAACATATCCAAAAAATCTTCCTCCTATTTTCCCCACATCAACAAAGTAAGAAAATAAAGATGGCATCAAGTCCAGAAATCAAAACCACAAATAACAGGAATCATATAGACAACCACATGAGCCTCCGTGGTGCAGTGGTTAGAGGGCAGGACTGAAAGCTATTTCTGCAGCCAGCTGCCTACAATTTGCCAGTTCAAATCCCACCAGGCTCAAGATTGACTCAGCCTTCCATCCTTCCGAGGTGGGCCTTCCATCCTTCCGAGGTGGGTAAAATGAGGACCCAGATTGTTGGGGGCAATATGCTGACTCTGTAAAACCGCTTAGAGAGGGCTATAAAGCGGTATATAAGTGCTACTTCTTATTTTAAGTTACCTGCCAAGAAGTGCTGGGATTCATTTTTTTTTTTTTTTTACTATCGGTTCTGTGGGCATGGCTCAGTGGGCATGGCAGGGGAAGGATACTGTGAAATCTCCAGTCAGAGGTGGCATTTGCTGATTCTCCAAACTACTCAAAATTTCTGCTACTGGTTCTCCAGAACTGGTCAGAACCTTCTGAATACCATCTCTGCTGCCAGGGCACATCAGACAGGTGAGCTTCAGTTTAGTTGTTCCAATACCCTCCAGATGGTTTGAGCAATGATCCCCATACTTTTTCAATAAAATGGCCAAGGGCTGAGGATCATGGGAAGGTTAAACCAGATGAAGTTCCGAGTGGAATTTTGGACAGTGACATTCTAATTATGAATGGCCTCTGTGACCTCACAGTATTGAGGATTCCAACCCCCTCCCCTCAAAAGAAACATAAGAAGGAATCAAGATAACCCTAGCCTCAAATGTCATTTAGCCATATCTGACTCTTGAAAATATAAACTTACCAAAGAAGTCATTTCTGCTGATGTTTGAACTGATATTCAACCACTCTTTTTCCACCGCAGATTCTACAGAAGAAAGAGGCAGAGTCAGGTTTTATAAAAGTCTGGGAAAACAGATCAGAGAAAGTCTAAAATGGTAAGTGAGCAAAGAAAAGCAAAGGGGCGCTTTAGCTGGGATTGCCTCGGAGAGCCTCTTTAAATAGAGGCTGAATGCCTTCACGCAGAAAAAAAGCTCTGAAAAGGGAGCAAAGCGGCACAGAGCTTCTGGTTTTTATTTTTTTATTCCCCCCACCTCTAAGATTACATATCGCAGGCGGCCGGTGATCATGTGCAGGAAGCTTCTTTGCACTGAAAGGTAACATTTCTATTTTCTTTTTAAGGAGCATTTTCGTAAGACGCAAATAACATAAAATAAGTTATACGAACCAAACCCAGCTCGGGGAAACCCCTTCCTCTCCTTTCTGGCTAAAATGTTTGTCCCAGAAAGGAGCTGGGAACCAGGATACCAAAACCTAACCGGCAACTAGAGAAAGGAGATCTCCGAGCCTAAAGCCCCAGCTAAGCCGGCTCGATTCCGGAGCGGCTAGAGACAGAAAGCGGGCACTGGAAGGATGTTGGGATCCATCCCGGAGGGGAAAAGATATCCAGGATTCAGAATGTCTTGATCGATCGGCAAGGCGATGGCAGGAAGACGGGATCGGTCGGGTTCTCCCCCGCTCTCCTTCCCTTCTCCACCGATCCCTCGTTCTTACCCACCTAAACAGTGACAGCCAGACCCTCAAACTCGCATGCGCAAACCCTGGCGGCCGCTAAGAAGGAAGTAGACGTTGTGGTTGCTAATAAACTTCCGGTATCGCAACGGGGTTCCGGGACGAGACTCCCTGCGAGAAGGCCGGCTGAGCGTTGGTTTCGTTTTGATATTGGTCTACGGAGACCCAGTATTAAAGCGACCGTCAACGTAGCTGGTTAAGGGTTAGGGGTCTATCTACCGAGCCCTGACACGCCAGGGAGCAAACAGGCCTAGAGCGGGCCCAGTGAACGCAAGGACTAGAAAACGGGTCTCTCTCATCCTTTGCAAAAGAAACGTGCCAGGTGCGCGTGTCGATCCCTTTAAGGGCGGTGAGAAAGGCCAAGACCCACCACTACCACTTGCGGAAACATAAGGGGGCTGGACTGGTTTCCCCAGGTTGAAGCCTGTTGCATGTAGTGACTGGACCGGACGCTGGAGTCGGCTGCGCTTGCCCAGCCTGGTTTAGGGTTAGGATTAATCCTAGATTAGACTGCGTTGTTCTATGTTTGAGCCAGAAAGGCGGAAAATGTATCCCCTTAGATTTCCTGGATACTCCAGTCATATCCAGCTTTCTGGATACTTGACCAGAACAGTGGAGAAAATGGCTCTGGCCCAGTTGGGAAGTAGTACCCAGAAAGAGTTTGGGTTTGTAAAGCGCCTCCTAAAAACTGGCTGTTCAGGAAAGGTCAGGTCAGATCTGATCCGACTAAAGAAAAAAGTGGGAAATGGCAGAGCCTTCTCTCTGGAAGAGGCTTTGATTTGGAATTCCTATACGATACTTTCTGGGCAAAAGTCAGAGGTAATGCCCAAAAGATGCCTTGGCAGTCTTAACCCAAATCACTATGATTACCAAGATGTTTGATGGGAGAATGTAAACATAAGGGTTGGGGTCAAATATATGACAGGTGAGCTTTCTAAGGAAACTTTCATGTCAGATTGATATTAAACAGCCTCTCCAGGAGTGCAACCTGGGTTTAAGGGGCTTCAACTCAGTGTTGATTCCTGGGACAATCTTCACTTTCCTGGGACAATTTCCTGGGGCAATCTTCACAGTTTGCAATGGTTTGCCCTTGCCTTTTTCCTAAAGCTGAGAAGTTGCCCAGCTTAGCTTTATGCCCAAAGGCATAACTCATGGTCCCCTTTTCTAGTCCAGCAATAAGAGGAAGGGTCTCTTAAGCAAATAGATAAACATCACTGGGGGTGAAATTCAACCCTTGCTTCTAACACAGTGGTTAACATGGTCTTTTCTTGTAATATGTACGCCTAATCGAGATTTTATACAACAGTTTGCAGATCAGCAACACAGCTGTGTAAGCATTAGAGAACAGAGAAGCTGCAGTTTTGCCCATCCCACGTAAACGTGCCTTCTGATTTGTTCATGCTGCCACTCTGCTCTTGTTCTGTGGAGGTTTGCAGCCTGAACTTGAAGTTGCAGCTTTCCAATTTGAAAGGAAAATATCTTTGGTTTCCATCTATTGTCAGAGTATGAGTGGAAATGCTTGTTCCTCAGCGGAAGTCGTGGGGTGGGTCTTATGAGCTCTTTAAGCTAGCATGCGGTAGCCTCGTTTGGCAATCAGGGTGGGGAGATGGGAAAGAAGAGAATAACTTTACTGTATTTAAAATATGGCATTGTAATTTCATGCTTTGCAATAGGAATTCATGATATATAGGTCAAGACTAGCTCCCTTTCAAAGGAGCATGGGGGTAAACAGACGTTTTTAGATCCGCTGAGTCTCATCCCCTATTCGGCGCCAGTAGATAATTGAACTCAGGACTTACATTTTGATTACTACACAATGCAGGTTTGTAGGTATATCTGCTAAATCAGTTACAGACATATACAAAACAGTTCATGTATAAGAACTGGTGGAAGCAGAAAATAGACAAAGTAATAAAAAAATGAAGCTAACATGCTCTGTGACTTCAAACAGACATGTACAGATATAACATCTCAGACTTAACTGTTCAAGGAAAAAAAGTGGCTAGTGGGTGAGGCACTACCTGGAGACAGCAGAAGAGAAAAAGTAACAAAGTAACAAAGACCTGCAAATAGAAATTGAAGGACTGTCTACTTGATATCCTTTGTTTCTTGGGAGTTGGGCCAAGAAGAAAGGTACTACTTTGTGGACACAATTTAGTTGCAATAGTTTACCATCCTTCCAGCTTTGCTTGCTCCAAGTTTGGTTAGTCATGACATCAGATGTCTGTGACATCAGAAAGAGATCCCAGGGGAGTCACTTTTCAGCTAAGCTGAAATGGCCAAAATAGTTTTGTACATCCACTTGCAGTCTGCTGGACTGGTGTCTTGTGACCCTGGGATGAGTCTTCAGAATGGGGATTTGCCAGGGCACTCTTCCAAAATCCACTAAACCCTTGAAGCATGAACTAAAAGGTACCCAGTTTCTTCCTTTCTGCATATGTTGTAATATTTAGAATAGTATATCAGCAAGCTTCTAGTCATCAGGCTTCCTTTGATTCACTTTCCTGGCTTTAAGTAGGGAGGGCCATTAGATTGAAACCTTCCCCAACACTCAATACACAAAGGATTTCTGTAAGCTTCAGCAGAATAATTATGCAAATTCTAATTCATTCAGTAGGGCTTGATAAATCTCAGGGAATCATGCAGTACATGGGTGAAACTGGTCTGTGTCCCATTTGGCTCTTCTGTATGCCACTTGATGCTGCTGCCTCTCCAGCATTGGTTCTTTAGTAAACTTCAGATTTACTTGCGGAAGTAACTTCCTGTGTGTCACTTCTGATTCAAAATAAATGGCATGGTGGAGTGTGACCCAGTATATTTAGGGAGATGGCTGGATCTGAATTTCTCTGACTGGAGAAACCCAAATCCAGATGTATTAGAGAAGGACTAAGATCATTCCCAGCCATTATTATAAAGGCTGTTTTGGAACAGTTCTGTTCCATCTGCTTAATGACGGGTGAACAAAGAAAACAAAGCCTGCAAACTAACAGCAACCAATTCTCTTTTTCCTTGGAGCTTTTAAATAACTTTATGGTCAACCTGTAACTAACCAAAATGACACCAGTGTGTGCATATATATTTAGACTCTTCAGAATTCTTCATTGTATCAGAAATTTTCTGAAATTCAGGACAGAGGGAGAAGCAACAGAGTCCTAAAATTAGACCAGATGTTCCCACCCTTGAGATTCGGAGTTGAAATTTAAGTCCTGATATAAGACCGGTAGACTGAACGTACTTGTCAGTGGTTAGTAATATTTCACTTAGCATTCAGGTAAAGGAAAACTGATACATCTTCCTCAGGACTATTTGTGGTCCACATGGTTTGCACATCCAGTATCAGCAGCTACACCCAAAACCTTGAAGAATTGCTATTATGGGAATATAAATTACTGGATGAGAGTGACTGATGAATTACCTCACTTTAAGGTAGCTTTATGTGCAAAAAAACCACATTCCACTGGATTGCTCACTCCGGCTAACTGTATGCTACATTTAATTGTATTGAAAATCTATAAGACCCTCTGTCCTTCTTGGTAAGCTGTTAGGGGTCCCACTTTGCAAAGTGCAAAGAAACTGCCAGAGGAACACATCCTTCCATGTGACTGTCTTTTCTTTTGCTGCAGAAAAGTTGAAA
Source organism: Hydrophis major (assembly GCA_033807585.1). Classification (NCBI taxonomy): domain Eukaryota; kingdom Metazoa; phylum Chordata; class Lepidosauria; order Squamata; family Elapidae; genus Hydrophis; species Hydrophis major. The sequence goes on from CM066329.1 coordinate 234,449,860, forward strand.
GACTCTATCATCATCTTTATGATAGGAGGTCCTGGCTCTGGTAAAGACGTGCAGAGTATCCGGCTAGCTAGCAAATACGACTTCTCCCATGTGGCTATTGGAGAGCTGCTGTGGGAAGAAGCCAGCAGAAATACTAGCAAAAGCAAAGCCATTAGGGACATCCTGATGAAAGGGGCTTTGGTGCCCTCGGTAAGACCCTATATACAGCATATCTATTCTGAATAGAATCCATTTTTATTAAGAACATTTTAAAAACCCGGACTAGATGTAAACTCTGCTTGCTTCCTCCTGAAATGAGTACAAAATATTATGGAGCCTCAGTGGTGCAGTGGTTAGAATGCACTAAGTACTGCAAGCTACTTCCATTGCAATTTGGAAGATCGAATCTCACCAGGCTCAAGGTTGACTCAGCCTTCCATCCTTCTGAGGTGAGTAAAAGGAGGATCCAGATTGTTGGGGGCAATATGCTCACTCTGTAAACTGCTTAGAAAGGGCTGTAAAGCACTATGAAGCTTTATATAAGTCTAAGTGCTATTGCTATTATTAAATTAAGGACTATTTATTTTAATGAGACTGATAAAGTGTGGATTCAGTCCACTCTATATGTTGCATTTTAAAGCTCAGTATTTTCAGAGGAAGAAAATGATTTCTGGAATAACTCACAGCATAATTATAATTACATAAGCAATATATCTGAGCTAATATTCAGTTCATCTTTCATTCTCATCCCGAAGACGGAGGTGTGTTTTGATGTCTTCAGTGAACCTACCCATATCCATGTGTACTAATTTCACTGTCGGTTAACATGCTTATTGCCATTGAGAGTCTGGAGATTCTCAGTCAACCAGGTCATGGTTGTCCCAAAGGTGCTTTTTTCAAAAGGCAACTGGACTTTTGTTTTTCCTTGAAGTTATTTCTCATCCAAGAAGCTTCTTCATTCAGTTCTTTATTGCCATTATTTACTTCTATTTGGATGTTAACTGAGATTATTTAGAATCATTTACCATAATGCTTGACATGTCAGATTTTGAGTTAAATAAAACCTTTGAAATTCAGCATATTCTTTGGCAGAATTTGGGTTAGTAAAGGATGGCTGATTATAATTTTCTTTTGAGTTCTTTTGAGATCAGTCCAGCAATATTTGTCAATAATAAATTTCTTCACATCCACCTATCTTTTCTTAGTTAAGATAGCAGTGGATCTCCCTCAGAAGTTTTGTTATTAAATGGAAGAAACTAGAATTCCAACCTTAACTAAAGATCATGACTGGGACAATGGTGTCACACAGTGGCAAATGGGTTATAACAACAGAGGGTTTTTAAAGGCTTCTTTTTAGCTGTGGAAAGCCAAACTGATGACCTATGTGCAGTTTGTCTTGAAGAATAGCAAAGAATTGTGCTCTGTGATTGGGTAGCTTTCTATCAGATTTAAGAGGTCAAACTCTGGAGGAAAAAAAAAAAGGAGACGTGAGCCCAGCACTGCTCATTCTTGCTGTAATAATCACCAAACTACAAGATGCAACCCATGATACAATCATAACGTATTTGAGATCTCATTGAACTTCAGGCAAAAATCAACACAGGTTTTAAGAGATAGACAGTTCCATCCCATGCAGCTCTTCAGAAAGACAATAGGCAAATGAAATCAGAATCAGAAATCTAGAATCAGAAATACTGAGTATAAAGAAATGAGGAGTATAAAGCCATTGTGGAACAATACTGGAAATAGTTTGCATACCCAGCTTGTGGGTTTCCTGGAAAGATTTGGCTGCTTACAATGGGAGTATTGCTGAAAGTAATATTGGGGTGTCATGCATGTAGGCACCCTGTTAAGATAAGGGTCTGCGATTCTTTATAGCTATTTCTGATTCTGATTTTCTAGGACTATGCTAGGAGGAAATTGATACAAACATTGCATTTTAGGCAATAATAGCCTTTAGAGGCAATGACAGCAATTTCTCAGCTTTTCTTTTTAATCCTCCCTTATTGCAGAGTCTCAAAGTTAAAGAAAGCTGAACTTTATCATTTTGAATAAAGGGGCTGAACTCTTCCTGACTTGCTGCCATAAAATTTGGGATATCAAAATGGTTAAACAGCCATCCCTATCTTGAAAGGAAGACAGAGCAGCATGACTTGCAAAATTAGGTCTTAACAGATTCATTGCACTTTTCTCTCTAGGGCTACATCTTGGAACTGCTGACAGACAAGATGTTAAAAGCTGAAAATGTCAAAGGATTCTTTATTGAAGGCTTTCCCCGAGAAATCAATCAAGCCAGGCTGTTTGAGGAAGTTGTAAGTTGTGTGGTGGGGGGAGGGAGGGAGAGAGGGAGAGGGAGAGAGAGAGAGAATGGCTTAGTTTACAACAGATGCAGGTAACCTGTGTAGCCTTTATAGTGATCAGACTTAAGTTTGCATCATTCCTAGCTGTTGTGTCATGTTTGTAGATTGAAAAACTGCCATTATCTTGCCTATAATCTCCATAGGATGTTGTCAGTTGGAACAGGAGTCACTGAATGAGAATATGGAAAAAAATACTGGCAATATATTGGCTGGCTCAATATAGGACTGTTGTTTTAACCTGTAGGAAAGAACTTGAAATGGCTAGTTTAGACCAAAGTAAATCTGTTAGATATTAATGAAAAGCTAAGGGTGAACCAAGGATGTTAAGATATGCTGATCCTGCTGATGTGTTAGAGTAAGAATTGTAGTTCTGTTCCATTCAATTAATTCTTGCATTCCTCTTACTATCTTATTTTCGTACTGCCGTTTCTAGGTTAGAAAGAGAACAACACCATTTCAATTTTTAAACTGTGAGACACAAAAGACACAAAAAACTTTATCTGTAGTAATATTTTGGTTTATGTACAAACATCTACCTATTTAATGTAATTTTTCAGTTAATGAATAACAGGTTAAGCAGTATGAGGTAAAGTTTATCCCTAATCTGAGGTTGGTTTTCTTCATATTGCCCAGATCTGCATTTTCAAACACGACATTCCCATTATTTGAGATTTCTCATTACCAGCAGCCTTTTGCCAAGAGCAGGGGTCTTCAAACTTGACAGCTTTAAGACTTGTGGACTTCAACTCCCAGAATTCCTCCTCCAGTCATGTTAGCTCAAGAATTCTGGGAGTTGAAGTCCACAAGTCTTAAACTTGCCAAGTTTGAAGACCCTCGGCCAAAAGTTTTGAGTAGCTTTTCCTCAAATCAGGCAAACTGGCTTGCTTTTCAATATCCTTTTGCCACACATAGCAACATCCTCCTGAAATATAGTAAGTATGCTCTGATAGTTTAAACATTGACTTCTGACCATAATCTTCTCCATTCCTATCAAGCAAAGAGTTTCAGGCCAAGCATTGAACTGACCATCTTATGCCATTCCCATTGCAGGTGGGACGTTTGCCCAACATTGTTATAGTGTTTGACTGTTCTACAGAGACTATGATCCAGAGGCTGATGATCAGAAGCCAGCTGGGCCAAAGAGTGAATAACAATGAGAAAACTATCCGGCAGCAGCTTGAGACTCACTATACGCTGTGTGATCCTGTCCTCACCTACTACCTGCAGAGAAGCATACTCCGGAATGTAGGTCTCTATCCGTTGCCCTTTCCCCCGATCCTGGGCAAAGAGGGTCTAGCTGATGGGGATGGGAGAACTATGCTCAGTTTGATTCTGTTTTGGACTAAAGCAACACTTTCCAACAAAGATGCTCGCTCTCTCCATTAAGCTTCACCTATGAAGCAGGTGATATAAATGATTTGTGATAGTCATGGGGGGGGGAGGAGTATGTGACATAGTTGAAATAAAAAAAGTAGAAAGTATACTAAGAAATTGTTTTAACATGTTGCTATCACATAAGATATCCCAGTTACCCTTATACTCACATTAAGGTACACACATTTGTGTTGGGTTTGGGTAAAGCTCACAAAACATTCCCTCCCACACACATACATACACCTCAGAAATTAGAACATTACATAGGGGAAACTTACATTTGCTGCATTAGGGGTATTGTATGAGAAGCAATGCCTAATTTACTCTTCCTAACACTGTGTATACAGAATATTAAGAAATTTGTGGTAATATTGCAGATATTTTAACTTGCATTTTGGCTCCACCTATTCATGTTGCTTTTGATCCAATAAAGGAAAAGCGCTATATAGAATTCTTAAAAGTATGAAAAGAGTATTTATTTTTTCCCTTAGAATAGCTAAAATAATCTATCCAATTTCATAATTTTACTTTGTTTTGAGAGCATAGCATTTCACATAAACATGTCCCAATATCAGTTAGTTTCATTATTTCTTAAACAAAAATTATCACAGCACACCCTAAAAGGCTATTTTAGCATAAAATGAAATATAGAAGAATTGATATTGCAGGCTAACTAGCTTTTACAATTTTCATATTATATTCTTATTCCTCTCAAAGTCACCCAACAGAATTGACAGAAAATAGTTTCACAATAAATAAAGTGCATAACACATTTCTTCACTGAAATCACATTTTGCATAGTCAATTAACTGTCATAAGATGAAAAAAGACCACTCATTTAGGTTTTTTTTTAAAGTTTGGCTATAACATCTCAGGAAAATCTCAGTGTTCAGAGGAACATATTTGTCAGTTATAATTGTGAAGACTTATTTCCATACTTCCCAGCAGCATCTGAATTAAGCAATATTTTATTTAAGAACATTTTATTGTATTTAGGCTTGTTTAGACATCCCCATAACTCTATAAGCTAAGGTAACCCTGTTTCTAAACCTGGGTGTTATTCAAAGGGCTTAAAGAGGCTGGAGCGTTCTAGAAGAGGTATCTAAGAATCCCATCACTGTTTTTCTATTTGCAGATCCTTGGGGAGGAACCCCCAGAAGTAGTCTTTGCCAAGTGCTGCAGTGTTGTTGATGATGTGATAAAAGCAGCTACCTCTGTGGTATAGATTTAGTTCTACAGAAAAATAAAAAAATAAAAAGCTCTGGTCTATTAGCATGTCTTCCTCAGAACTCTATTTTTTTTAAAACAATCCATCTTGGTTCACAACTGCATCAACCTCACCTAATGATCTGAAGCGTAATGTCTATGACAATGTATTCAGAAATCTAGGTTAAAAACTACATCCTGCAATCCCCAAGAAAAGCCATGATTGCAAATGGTTGTCTGTGAGCAAAATTTACTGCTGGCCAAAATGCAAGAGTGAAAGATCTCTTTCAAACTGAAAAATCATAAAGGGGGAATTACTGTAGCAACATATATGCAAGCTGTGGTGTCCAATCTTAGTTCATTCCTTAACTGGGATGCTCTTTCTGGAATTCCTCAGTCAAGGATACATTCCCATTATTTATCTCTAGAATTAACAGTTTGTATTTTCAAAAAGTGTCATATCTTCAAGTCATGTCTGTGGTAGCAAAATTCCAGGCTAAGACATTCTGGCGATTACTAAGCCATAAGGATTTTCAGCTGGTGATGAGGCATATCAACAACATGAAAAGATATAATTGGCCACTTTTCCAGCACAACACTTTTGAACTGTAATATATACTTTTCACAGCTCTGAAGTCACAAACTAGTATCAGTAGCAGGTGCAGCAACATTTGAAAATCTATTGCATATTTACCCATCATTTCCATGAAGTTATGACTACAGGTAGTCCTTGATTAATAACTGTTCAGTTAAGATGGTTCGAAGTTATGACAGTCTTGAAAGTGATTTATGACATGTCCTCAAAGTTACGACTACCATGTTACCCCTCAAAGTTACCTGTTTGCTAATCAGGCACTTAGCAGCTGGCTTACATTTACCTGTTGCAACATCCTGCTGTGGTGTGATTGCGATTTGTGACCTTCCCAGCCAGTTTCTGATAGGTTTCCAACAAACAACCTCAACCAGGGAAGTTGGATTTGCTTAAAGACAGCAGCAAAAATAAAGCAGCAGTAAAATGAGGTCTGATCACATGACTCACTTAATGACTGCATCTCTTAGTGACTGAACTTCTAGACCCAACTGTGGTCATAAGCTGGGGACTACCACGTATTCAGCCAATACGTGAATGCCTTGCATTAAAGGACACTTCATACTTCTTTCCCTTTCAGCTCAAAATAAAAGGCGTCTTGCAGGCCTCAGTCTTTAGTTGTATACAGTCCTCAGTCTGTTTTTAAAAACCCTCTGTAATACCAACTTAAACAAAGTAATTTATCCCAGCCCATCATGATGGGGTGGAGATGGGAGGCAGGGAAGGAGATCAAATGCTGAAGAAAATTATTCTTTAGTGGAATGAGTGCCCTCATGTATATTTCCAAGTACCTTCTCAGATCCTGAAAAGCATTTTAGACCAATTATCCAAATGGATTTAATGATGAATAATCTACTAGGGAGTTCCAACCATTGATGCAAGAATCTGGAAAATCCACTCTTTTATAATGTACCCCTCCCATATGCTGATACTGAAGAATGAAGCTGTTTTAAAACTTTACATACATGGAATTTCAAGATCAACACAAGCCAAACGACAATTCAGTCTATGGAACCTGAAAAATAGCCTGCCTCTGGCTCACATCAAGTATCTGTTCCCACTGCCCTGGGCAACCTTCAAACCTTCTGAGACCTGTTTTTGGAAACATACACATTTGCATCAGAGACTTTAAAACAAAAAAGCATTTTATTCAACAAAAATGCACAAATGCCTGCTCAAACTATAAAAACACAGGAAGCTCTTATTCATGACCATTACCAGGCTTTTACAACAGCTATATTGTGAACAAACATCAGCTTCAAAAAACCCTAGACAGAGAAAGACAGACACCACCCAGCAGACACAGGGGGATGTTTTGTTATCATTTATTTGTGAAGTTAAAAACGAGCGGTAAAAAGTAAAAATTTGAGCATATAATTGTTTGTTCCAATTTCCTCTTGAACAGACAAAAACACGATCAGTCCCAGCAGTGAAGAAAATGGAAGGGCAGGGATGGGGTTGTCTGAAACACCAACACCTTTGTCCGAGGAATGTTCCAACTCTTAACTAAAAAGCAGAGTGATTTTCCTTGTAAAGTTTATTTTTAAAACAAAACAGAAAAGAAAAAGAAGTGTTACCCTGAAAACTGAGGTGTGTGTCAGGCAGGATGGGGTCTGATGGAGGCGGTTTTAGTTGGCTATCTTCTACAGCTGCTGGCTCAACATTAGGTTTGGAGATCTGGATTTATTTTAAGAGAGATGTGAAGGCGGCATGGCCAAGATTCCCAGAAGAAACCCAGCAAATGGAGCAACAGGCCAGTTCCCTTCCCACCCTGCCACTTCCTGCAGTGGCAGCAGCAGCCGCCACCTTTCTCCAAAACAAAAGGTTCTCGGAGATGGAGAGGGTCACATTCAGCTCACTGAGCCTGTGGAAAGGAGAAAACATGAAGGAATCTGTCATTGAGAAAGGAAATAAGAGAAGGTGTTTATCCTGTGGTTTCAGGTGGGGAGCCTCATTTGTTAACACCCTTGAACATTACTGTTTTTCCAGGTACAGTAATATAACAGAGAAATAAAAATAGTGGACAATAAAACAGGCAATGTATTCATTCATGCAATTTTGTCTTTCCAGCCTATTTCTAGCTCACAGGTGTCAGACAACTTGTCGCATCATGTTGCTGTCATGTGACATATCAGGATGGCTTTTCCCTTCACGGAGCTGGAGTGGGTGTGATGTATCTGGCTCACGGGTCACCAGTTTGGCACTCCTGTTCCAGCTCATCATTTGATCTCATCCCAAATGTCACCACCATTCCATTTAGCAAGCAGTTCAATAACATGTGAACAAAATGAAACTGGTGTCTGATAGAATTTCCTGTTCGTCACCCTACCCTGTTTATTAGGGAGTTTGTGGAATGCTTCAGTTCTCTTGTATTTTATAGCCTCTTCCCCTGGCCAGTCACTGAGACAATAGCGTCTCTTATCCTGAAGAAATGCCATGCAGAAAATGAATAAGAAAAGGGCTTTCCACTTTTGCTCATCTGCCAGTGACTTTCATAGAATATGAAATAACGACTGAAAGGGTACTGGAAGACGGCTATCATGTCACCCTTAGTCCTTCTCTTTGCTAGACTAGAGACATGCCTAGTCCTCACAACTGTTCCACATACAGATTAGCCTCTAATTGCTCTTCTCTGCACTCTTTCTAGAGCAAGGGTGTCAAACTCAATGCTTAGATTTGGTCCGTGGGGATGGCCTGGAAACAGCAAAGGACTGGCTCACGGTGCCTCTCACAGAGAAAATGCAGCTTGGGAGGGCTGTGAGCCTGTTTCTGCTGGCAGAGCACTTGGGCCACCACAGGCGCCCGACACGAGTGATGTCGAGTTAGCTACCCCCACCCCCCGAGGTCAAACACAACCCTGATGCAGCCCTCAATGAAATCGAGTTTGACACCCTTGTTCTAGAGCAGGGGTCTCCAACCTTGGCTCCTGGAAGCCTGGCGGACTTCAACTCCCAGAGTTCCACAGCCAGCAAAGCTGGCTGTGGAATTCTGGGAGTTGAAGTCCGCCAGGCTTCCAGGAGCCAAGGTTGGAGACCCCTGTTCTAGAGCCTCAATATTTTTTGGTACCATGATGACCAGAACTGGATGCAGTATCCAAGTGTGGTCTCACCAGAGAATATAAAGCAGAGTTGTCACATCACTTGATCTTGATACTATCTCTCTGTTGATGAATTGGCTTATCTGGCAGTTGCAGCACATTGCTGGCTCATACTTAAGAGGTTCTCCACTAAGACCCTAGAGCCTTCTCACTGTTACTGCTGTTGAACCAGACACCACCTATTTAATACCCATGAATTTGGGGTTTTTGGCTTAAGCATAAGACTTTTTCTCATAATGGAATTATATTTTGTTGGGTTGGACCAACAAAGTTAGTTTGAACTAACTTGAACAAAATTCAAGTCTGTCAAGATTCTTCAGTATCTTGAATCTATCTTCTAAAGTGTTGGCTATTCCCCCCAAACTTGATGAGTTACCCTTCAATCCTTTAAATCTAAATCATTTATGAAGGTGTTGAAGGGTACTGGGCCAAAGACAGAACCTTGGGATACCTCCCTACATACTTCCCTCCATGTTGATCTAATTCCATTGAGGACTACATGTTGAGTACAGTTGGCCAGCCAGTTACAAACCCATCTGGTGATGATGCTACCTATTCCACGCTTTTCTACTTTACCAAGAAGTATCCTGTGGTGCGCTTTTTCAAATGGCTAACTGAATTCTAAGTAAACTACGACCACAGCATTTCCCTGATCCATCAAAAATGCAATTAGATTTATCTGGCATGATCTGTTTGGCAAACCCACGTTGGATTTTAGTAATATCTTTACTTGTTTCTAGGTCATTGCAGATCCGTTGCTTGAAGAAAGGACTTTCAACTTGGTTTTGTTCATCTGCCATTGATTTTACTTACAGAATATGCTATTGACATTAGCCTAGCAATAGTCTGATGCACCAGAAGCATACTCACAGAATTTAGTACTAGAGAAAAAATATTAGTGTACCCGAAAGCTCCTGTTCTCTGCTATGAAAATAACGATCAAGTTTTCATGGTTGTGAAAATAAACCCGTAAACACATTTCAGATATTTTGAACGAGAGGAAGGCCAGGCTTCTTGGAACTTTTGTATCAATAGCCAGCAAGATATGCCTGTAGCCAACATGTCTGATGCATGTGCAACCCTGTACATACTTGGCTACACTTTTTTTTGGGGGGGGGGGGGGGGAGAGACAACTTAAGGTTCTGATTTAACCAACATTATTGTATTTATTAGATTTTTATTTCATCTTTATAACGCTATAACTAACTCAAGGCAGTGAAAATATAGTATGTTCTTCCTCCTCCTATTTCTCTCATAAGAACAACCCTATGAGGTGGGTTGGGCTGAGTGAAGATCCAAAGTCACATAGCCGGCTTTCATTCCTAAGGCACGATTAGAAGTCACAATCGACTGGCTTCTAGCCTGGAGCCTTAACCACTAGTCCTTCTCAGTAATCTCACCCTTGAGCAAACACTAGAAATGATGCATATGGTCACTCTTTCTTTTTGGTGCAATCTACACTGGCAACTTAGTCTGATGGCAAGAATGTAACATCCTACTGGGTGCCCTGTATCACAGATGAGGCAAGAGCACCCAAATATTTAATAGTTTTAAGCTAAACTTAAAAGTAGTATATGCATAACAAACACCCAGGGGGAAGAGATTTCACCACAGGAATCAGTTGCTAAAGCAAGCCCCTTCTTCGCTCACCTGCTGTCCCTGCTGTGTGGGGGGTGGCACTGGTCCACCAGCACCAGGTGTCTGTCCATAATAGGCAGCTTGTTGTCTGTAGTATTCTGCCCACGCTGCGCTGTAGTCTGGTTGGGGTCCTGGTGGTGCTGCAGGCCCTGTGCCAGTCGCCACTTGAGCTGCTTCCAAAAAGAAAAGAGTCTCTCTAGCCCAGGGATGGCTAACCTTTTCATCATTGTGTGCCAAAGGTGTGTGTGTGTGCAAAGCACGCACGACCCCTCCCATGCCCCTGCGCATGCAGCCCCTCCCCCTTCCACATGCACGCATGCCCCTCATGCTCCTGCGCATGCATATTTCCCACACGCGCCCTGCCATGTGCGGCAGATCCCCAACAACCCTCTGGCTGGCAGGAGGCACATGCACATGCGCAGTGGAATTGAACTGGGGTGACAGCTCGTGTGCCAGCAGAGATGGCTCTGCATGCCACTTTCGGCACTCATGCCAGAGGTTCGCCATCCTGGCTCTAGCCTATTCCATCCATGTCTATTCAGATGCGACCCCCTCCCCCCCCCCTCCCCGGGCCACCTTGATTCAGTGCAATTTGTTCCTGTATGTGGATGTGCAGAGTAACAAAAAACAAACATCTGGCCTTCCAGAGCCAATCCCATTGGCCATAGAAAGCCTGTGGTATTTTAGCTCACCTTGCTTCTTATAATACTCCTCCCAGGCTTTTGTGTAGTCCTGCTGGGGAGGAGCTCCGGGTTGCTGTGGCTGTTGGCCTGTAGGACAACAAAGGACAACGGGACTTGGTTGTATGTGAGAAGCATTTTGACCAACCAAGAGAACCCAGAACTTTAACAGGAGGTGGTCCCAATTACCGATGGCATTATTTACCAGCACTCAGCCAAAAAGTGTAGGTGTGAGAATCAAACTGTAAAGGTTGAAGCCTTGAATGATTTTGTTTTGTGTCCAGCATTTTTTTTTAAATAATGCAAGACAGCTATATTTCGTCATACTTTGGAACTATGGGAGAGATGGTCATCATTTATAAACTCATATAAGCAGGAGTTTTCACATGCAGTACATCCACTGTCCAGCTTAAGACAAAAAATACTGGGGAATCAGCAGGCAAGACAGAATTATCCTGAAAGATAGTCCAACAAATATGGAATAACAAATATTTGGGAACAAAATCAACTATGACGCTCCATTAAAAGGAAAACACATGATCAAGATACCCAGTTTTCTAATGTGTACTTTATCAAAACTTTGCTTGCTTGAAAACAGGACCTTGAGGTTGAAGGCATTGTCACGTAAATTAATCCAGTTCTCTCAACTTAAACCCAAAGCACTCAATGTCCAGAATACTGATAAAGAAAATGAAAAGATTAACAGGTATAGAGAAAAGAGCTGAAGTGTTCTGAATCAAGTCCTTACCTATAACCCTAGCAATCATTCCGTTAATAGAGAAGCAAAGGAGAAGAAACACCTGTAAAATTACCTAGTTTTTTGTAGTACTCCTCCCATGCTTTCGTGTAGTCTGACTGTCCGGTGGGGGGCGGCTGGGGGGGCTCTCCTTGCACCGGTGGTGCAGTGGGGGCTGGAGGGGCTCCTGGAACTGGGCCAGGAGGCTGCTGGTAGTAGTGCGAGTAATATGCTGCCCAGGCAGCATTGGGGTCTGCTGCTGCTGCTGCTTTACCTGGAATCAGATGACAAGTCTGAATACAAGCCTGTCCATTTCTGAATCCACTGTAATTTGTAATCCACTCTGATGAGGACTAATAGTGAAGTTTGTTTTTTTAAAAAAACAGCAATGAATTCTAACAAATACTTACTTGGATCATGAGGAGCTGGAGGTTGCCACTGTGGGTAGGCATTTCCCCAGCCTTGAGGTGGATATTGAGGTGGTGGTGGTCCCCCAGGGCTGAAAGAAGAGAGGGGAGAAATTGGCATAATTGATCAAATGTAAGGATGTACAGGGATTTTTAAGTAGCAAATGGCCCAAGAAGTTACTCTAGAGAAATAGTTCTACTGCTTGGAGAAACTGGAGAAGTCTCCTTCTTGCCCCATATAGCACAGGATCTCAAGCCAACTTTGCTCGCTGAAGAGGATGCTGGAATGTCATTAATCCAATTTGCTATCATGGATGAAAATAAATTGCCAGTGGTGAAGAGAGAGACAATTTGGTGTAGTGGTGAAGGTCTAGTACTCCCCTAGGCATGAAAGCTGACTGGGGAACTCTGGGTCCATCCCTCTCCCTCAGCCCAATTCCCTTCCCTTTATAAGGAAAATAGGCAGAAGCATTATGCACAGCACCCTGAATTATACAAAATAAAGTTAGGATAGAAAGTTAGCAATACATAAACATTAAAGATAATTAAGTTTGTAGAAGGAAGCTGGGAAGTTACTTTTTGAGAGCTTTTAACTACAGTAGCTACAATCAAGCTACAATGACAGACCATGACAAGAAAGCCATATGAAATAGCAGTTTGTTTTTATGTTTCTATACCAATGGTTCTTTCTATTTCTCTCTGGAATAGGTCATGGCCAGAATGGTCGCTGGCACAATCAGCCAAAAGCCAAATCCCTTTTGAAAACTTTTGTACAGATAACAAGCAATAAAATTAGCATAAACCATGTTTCCTTCCCTCAACAGCATTATTACACAATTCTTTGGATGCAATTCTTTTTTCTCCATACACGTAATCCTTGCAAAACCCCTAGAACAAGGGCTTTTCATGAAAGAAAGTTTTGTTAAAAGGGGCTTCCTGGTTCAGCTCAGCACAGGTGCTTTTCCAGGTTCCAATGTCAACATTTTGGCTGCAGCTAAAAGACTCTCCAAACAGAATGAAGTGGTACTTACTGAGGGGGTGCACTGGGTGGTCCTTGATTGAATGGCCCAGGATTGAAGGGACCCATGGGTGCTGGTCCCGGAGGCCCACCAGGCCCAGGCCCTGGCCCAACTGGGCAAAGGGGACCCTAGGAAAGAAACATGTAATTTGTTAATAAAAATTGGCATATCAAACCTGGAGATTTCTTGTGCAACTAAAGGTGGGTAGTTACCTCAATTTTCTCCTCAATCAGTTGTTTGGCATGATCTATTTGCTGAGGTGAGCCCCGAATAATGAATAATTTGAAATTGGGGTCTCCATTGGGGGGTAACTGCCGAGATATTTCTACAAAGGCTCCTGTCTGCTGGTTTATGGCCTTTACATTCTCCCCACCTAAAAATGAAGAAAAGGTAGCAACAGAATGCTTGATGCACACCTGCTTGAAACAACTGAAGAAAACAGGAGATGCTCACCTCTGCCAATGACCAGACCACATTTGTGCGTAGGTATAGAGAAGGTCATCTCTCCTCCTGGAGGCCCCCAGTTGCCCTGCCCTCTGCCCCTACCTCTGCCTCCAGGAGGCATTCCCGAACCTGGAGGGCCTGGTGGGCCACTCTACAAGACAAGAATATAATTAACTTGAGTGACGTGGGGAAAACACAATATTACAGCAGAAGAGTTTCCAGAAGGGAGAGCTCTCTCACTGTGTTGTCAAATGGTGCATTTAGGAATTACAGTAATGATGTTATTTTCCTGAATGAGATCAACAGAGTGCTCAAACTGCCCTGCAAAGCAGCTTGATATTTCTCCTGCAGTGTGTGTTCTGCAAAAAGATTTTGAGCACAGTCTTGGACCAGGATGGATAGTGGCACATGTTCCATGGACTGCATGGTGTTACCTAGAACTTGGTGGAACCCCCAAAGCTCTTTCCCAAACTAGAGTAGTCCATCAGAGCATTCTGCAAGGGTATGTGGCAACAGGACAAAACTCAGTATGTTTTTGATGTTCTGTACAACAAAAGTGGAAACATTTTGGGTATTTCAGACATTTGAAAATATAGGAATTGGTGTTTCTGCTCTCTGCCTTGGTCCCCACTGCTGTACTGCTTTTTAGAAAACTAAACAATTACAAGTGGCAACAATCACAATATTTAGAATGGCTAAAACCTGTCTTCTTCTAAAAGCAGAGTAAAAGCAACATACTTTTTTCTCAAAATCACAACCAAATCTACAGATCAATACTGTGCTTTGAGCTCAAAAACAGTGGTTTTAAATCAGAATGCTTTGCATTAACTTTGCAATAATAAATTTCATCTTCCAATACAATTTCAGTAATGATAACACCAAGCCCATTTGGGCTTCCATTTGAAAGAATGTACTGTAATTCTATTTATATTTCTAACAACACAACTCCACTAACTTCTCAGGTAAGCCTCATTGACATCAAGCTCTCCAAACTGATCCAAATGTCAAATATGAATTTCCACTAAAGAAATGTTGCTCAATGTTGTTCTCTGGTGCATTACATTTGTGAGACAACTACAGCTGTTTGGTATGCTGAATCAAATGAAAATGCAATGGGGCAGAAATTCCAAACCACAGAAAAATAAAAATCGTTGAAGGAATTATGTTTGAAAATCTGATGAAGTATATCTTTCTGTTATATATGACAGAATTAAAATATAATGGAAAAAAACTGTTAATAACCAAGTTCAAATTAATTTCCAGAGGTTATCAAAAGTACTATTAAAGTTCTGATTATTTCTTAAGAAGTTTTAGTATCTCTTTAGTCAAATATGAATGAAAATATCTTAAAATGGTTTTTTACTTAAACTTATAAAGCCATCCATTTCACTGAGGTGACTGTAGGTGGCGCACAAACTTAAAACTAATCCCCCCTCAGTAATATTAAGTTATGTACAGGTAGTCCTTGATTTATGACCACAACTGAGCCCAACATTTTTATATCTGAGACAGTTGAGTTTTATTCCATTTTATGGTCTTTCTTGTCATAGTTGCTATGTGAATAATTGCAGTTGTTAAGTTAGTAATAAGGTTGTAAAGTTAATCTGGTTTTTCTATTGACTTTGCTTGTCAGAAGGCTGCAAAAGATGACATGATCCCAGGACACTGCAACCATTATATATATGAGCCAGTTGTCAAGTATCCAAATTTTGATCTCATGATGATGGAGATGCTGCAATGGTTGTAAGTGTGGGAAATGGTCTTAAGTTACTTTTTTCAGTGCCGTTATAACTTTGAATGGCCACTACACAAAAGGCTGTAAGTTGAGGACCACCTGTATGTAACTTATATATTTTAAGCAATATGTTATGTATATATATAGTGTGTATGTATACATATAAAATTAGTGTGTGTGTATGTTTTCTTAAGTTTTCGTGGGTATTTATATGTATGGTATTCAGCTTTGTTCGGGTATTTTCCCACGTCATTATAGTTGTGCTTTTAAAGTTCTGGCAACGTTTCGGCAGAATCTCATCTGCCATCATCAGGCTTCTGTAATGTGTTCGTCTGAGTCAGACTTTCAGCCATTTCTGTTTTAAATCTGGTGCAACACATGAAAGTCACAGGTCATAGCATCGAATTCAATGGCACCAAAACCCTAGACACTATAGAAAACCCCAGCTACAGAATTATCAGAGAAGCCATAGAGATTGAAAAAAGACCTGAAAGCATGAATAGGAGAGATGACTCCACCAGACTGTCAATTATCTGGAAGCCTGCACTCTCAAACAAAAAAATATCCACACCACAAGCCAGGCAAACACCTGGGCACAAACAGACTCCCCCTGATAACTCCAGCTCAAACACACCCCAATCAGGCACCCAGATGAAATTTAGTTTCCTAATAAATGATAGCCGTCCGTTTACTCGAAGCCAAGCCACACTAAAAGCCTCCAATACAGGAAACACAATGTTGCCAGCCAATCAAGACAAAAAAAGCTACAAAAAAGACAGAAGATATTAGAAACACCAATCAAGCAGAACACAGCAAACTCCAAGACCAATAAACACAGACCAAGACTCCCAACCAATCAGGATGAAGAAAAAACCATTCTGGCACAGCAACAGGCTAGCCCCAAATTTAAAACTGAAACAACTCTAAAAGTCTGACTTACAGACAAACACAATACAGAAGCCTGATGATGGCAGATGAGATTCTGCCAAAACGTTGCTACAACTTTAAAAGCACAATAGATCAGGTCAACTAAATGGAAATTTCAGCACTCTGATGGATGAGATAAACTCCCAAGGAAGGTCATACCCGAAGACTCTGGAGAAGGTCATTGATAATCCGGGCAGCATGTTCACATCTATCAGGTGGGCCCATGATATGGGCAACTTTTTCAGGACCTGTCCCATCATCTGAAATGACAGCCAAAACAAGTTCTACATTCAACCGGAGCTTAAAAATTAGGACCTTTGTCTGTGAACTGATGTGTGTATGTATGTGCACATCAAACATCATTCACATTCAAAATTGTTTTCACATCCAATTAATGATTTTCTCCTCAGCAGCAAAAAGCCCCTCTGATTTCATGGGAGGACATGTATAGTTCTCTCCCTCTCCTTTGAAGAAAAGTAGATATGGGATGTATACAGTTCCAGACACGGAAAAATTTGCCCAAAATTCAGAAGATCCAATCTAAGGCAATGGAACTACAACAAACTTGATAGACCCAGGTTTTTATAGGGGAACTTGCCAAGTTTCAGTCACACTTCCTGAATAACCTGGATTGTGCCAAGTATGAATAAAGAATAAAATGTTCTATAGATTTTCAGTTATCTAAAATGTTTCTTAGAGATTTTGCCTTAGATCACAACTGAAAAAATTGCACCCTCCAATTTCAGAAAAGAGCGCTGGGGAAAATAATTTGACAAAAATAGGAACAAAAACAAATTTGAATTAGCAACAATAATGATAACCAAATAAGAATTTGTGTTGAAGAAGTGTGGACACATAAGCATAAGCCTGACATTTTAACTCTGTGATGTGAATACAGGCTCTGAAGATGACAGAGAGATTTGGGGTTCTCACCTTGCTTGAACTGGATTCGAACTCCAGCATCA
This sequence comes from Hydrophis major, assembly GCA_033807585.1. Lineage (NCBI taxonomy): Eukaryota > Metazoa > Chordata > Lepidosauria > Squamata > Elapidae > Hydrophis > Hydrophis major. Next base: position 234,467,016 of record CM066329.1, read on the forward strand.
TTCTGTATTTTCTTAATCATCTCTCCACTCCGCCCAATGACCACACCAACAGAATGTCGGGGGACTGGGACCTAAGGAAATGAATAAACATCTTATTTTATTTACTAGATCTACAGGTTGCTAAATCTTCTCAAATTTGTGGAAATTTATAACAATAAAATTCAATTAAAAAAATAAAGTGTATATACGTGTGTGTGTGTATACATGCACACTTTAATATGCTGTATATACATATATACATACACACATACACACACATATATATAGAACAATGATGCTTTTTATATATAACAAGTACACAGAACATAATTCAATGAACGTAATAAATGCAGCTGATGACCTATCAATCACCAGATATGCTCAGGGAGAGCTCCACCAACTTCCAAAATGAAAGGGCTGGTTTCACTTCTAAAGGAGCTGTTCCAAAATGTAAATACCATAATAAAAAAAACCCAGTTAAATAAACAAAATAGAGGGATTAATGCTGAACTAAAGCTGTTTTTTCCATAACCACAGCAAAGTACCCAAAATGTCCTCACATCTATTCCTCCACCAATCCTTGAACCATATTCATTCCGATCACCAAAGCCTCCCTGGTCTCTCTCTCGTAAGATGTCCATCACCATTTCACAGGCTTGCTGCAAAGAGAAATCAGCATTAATTTTGGGATGATCTGAAACATACCACAGAACATTTCACCTGAGAAATGTTATAACTTCCAATGAAGAAAGCCTTTCTCTGAGTGTTATCAGGGAAGCTGAGCAATTCCAGATCACTGGTAGAGCACAGCTGTAGATAATACTGGCAGAGAAGATTTTTCAGTGATCTTATGAATTTGAGAAACAAAGATAACAGGAAGGAACAAACTGGAGGATAAGGACAGAGGTTTCGGCTTGAACAAACCAGGGGGTGCATTTAAAAGGTGAAATAAACTTTACGGAAAAGGAGGGAGTGATAGTTTGGTACAGTCCAGTGCAGACCAGACTCAATCTCTGAACCCTCCACTGAAAAAGGAATGTTAGCATTTCCTCGGAACAGGGAGAAGAAACCAGTCAAAACCTTGAGTAGGTCACCATCAACAGGAAAAGAAATTAATAAATTACAAATGCTACTTATCTGGCCCAGGATAAAGCCATATGTTCATAGAAAAGGATTCAAGACAGCATTCAAATTCAGAGAGCGATTGAATGTATGAGTGTAGTGTGAAAATCAAAATACAAGGAAAAAATTGCAATGGTCAAAGAAGAAACAACTTGAACTTGAGCTGCAAATTTAAATTTAAGAAGTTAAACTATAAATTTTAATCCTGTTTTAACTCTCTTTTGACTGGGCTTTTAGTCATATTTTATATTATTTTATGATGTTGTTTATAAACCGTTGTCACTTACACAAGATATGTGGTGTACAAATTTTATAAATAAGTAAATTAAATTTAAAAATGACAATTTATCATGTAATCCAGTAGAACTAGAATGAAAACATTTGAATAAACTAACCTAATATTGTAAAGTTATAGCTAAAGCATTAACCTTCTTTACAACTCTGCTACTGATTCCTGCTCTGTTAAATGTGCCTCCTATAAACTCAAGCTAACGTATTAATAAAGATGAAAGTTCTCTGGCTTTAATCAGACTGTACTTTAAAAAAAACTTAAAACTGTAAAAAACAACTCAAATCTTAGCAGCAATTGTGCTGTTTAAGGAGGCTAATTTCAACTGCCAGCTAGAATATAGAAAGGGCTCTTGGCTGTTGCACATAAATTGAATCATGGAGAAGCTCTGCAAAGAGGATTATGGCTTGATATTGGAGATCCCTGCCTTTTTAGAGGGTGATCATAGGGGAAAAAACCTGATTTGTTCTTGAAAGGCTCAAAACTGGAGGGCAGACTGTTTTCATTCCCGCTAATAAAATACATCTTAACAAAATGAAATTAAAACAAAAAAAAAAGTTGTCATATCTTGAGAAAGTAAAACAAAAATGTTTATGAATCAAAGACCTTCCATCTTCAGTGCACTTTCTGGCTAGAGAACCATAGCTTTCCATTATATCTGAACTGAATAATTATATTTTTCTAAATCAAATATAATCGAAAACTCTAACTGGCAGTGTTGAACTGTAATCTTTTAATTTTAAAAAAATGATACAGGGAACGACTGAAAATCCATCACAGTAAATGGAAAATTAAATTACTCTCAACCCCACCCAAATCCAAACTAAAATCAGTAAGCAAAAAAGATGAAGAGGGGGCCTTACCTGCACTTTGTATGGGTCACCAATTATTCGAAGAGGCTTATCTACGTTTGTGTTTTGTGAACCGTCCTGAATTAGAATCATCTTCACTCCAGCCCGCTCCTACATTAACAAGAAATCAAAAGGGTTGCATAACTGTTAAAAATCCCTGTACACTGTTCTTCTTTATATGTAACTTAAACCAAGCCAATCGTAGAAAAGGAAGAAGAGGAGAAAATGATTTTGATGACGATATGGATGATGGTAATACTTCAAGCTCACCTGTAACTGTTTAATGGTCTCTCCCCCTTTGCCGATCACCAGGCCTGCTTTCCCAGCTGGGATCATGATTTCCTGTACTGTACCATTCTGTCCATTGGAATTATCATGGAACTGACCGGGTGGCCCACCACGCCCTCGAGATACAATATCATCAAGCATCATCTTTGCCTTTCTACAAAGAGGAGAAAGGATCCACTTTGAACGACAGCAAGCTAAAAGATTCTCAAAATTTCCTCTGATAACTGAGATTTGAAATGGAATTCCCAGCAATACTTTCGAGCCTGAAAAGTCTACAAATCAGTATGTTCCAATAGCTTCTGCATGTTGGTTAATAGCTTTTATTTCAGTTGCAAACACAATCACTTTATTTTTGCACATCATTTGTATTTTTAAATTTACATACTGCATTTATTTTGGTTTTATCCCTGCTTTTTAGCAAGTACAGATGTGCTATAATTGTAATATTCAACAAAGATTTTAGTCCCATGTTAACCTAGCAAAACATTTGTGTTAAATAAAATGCTTCTCTATATGCAAGACCAAAGCCAGCAGCCCACTAGGTACTGCATGCCCAAATCATTATTGTGTCTTCATCCTGAAAGGCAACCAACTTAATTAAAAACTTAGCATCTATTTACAAAACAAATTCCTGAATTATTAAAAAAAAGCAAGGGGAACATAAAACTTGGTCAGTTCAAACAGAAGTTAGCATAACTCCCCCTTCCCTGCCAACAGGATGAAACAAACCCAACTTTTGCAATAAAAGCGATGCCTCTGATCTTCCTGAAAATACTGACAAAGATTAAAAACTACTCACTGCACAGATTCTGGTGATCCTGTCAGAGAGACGCTCCGTTCTGGTAGTCCTCCACTGTCTGTAAGGGAAAGAAAAGCCATCAGAAGACAGTTGTCAACTTCTTTCTATATTAATACATTTTCCAAAAGAATGTGAGCCTTCCTCTGATCATGTATCATCAAAAGGAGCTAGGATAGTTGGATGGGCCTGTAAAACACACTCACACTCTCTCTATATAAGAGTTCTGGATATACTTGACTAGTTTGGTGTTAAAAGAAAACAGCACTCAGACAGAAAATGTAGGATTCTTAACAGCTGAGAAATCTGCATAATTACAGGCAGTTCAGAGGTTACACAAGACCAGACTTCTGTGAATTTGATTGGGTGAAAGGAATAGAAGACATAGTGGTTCCTATGTTTACATATGCATCAACATGGCAGCCAACCTACATAAAAGTCTTGGCAAGTGATCCAAGAACAAAACTGAATTTAAAATTGCATTAAGTCAATCCTCAATTTAAAAAAAAAAAAAAAGCTTTTTAGCTGTGCTGTGGAAGAATACTGCAAGTGTTTCCATTTTGGCAATATTTTTCTCTATGGGTTTATACAATATGGTAAGCCATAACATAACTGTTTGATTTTGGTTTAGAAATGATATGAAAACAGATATCATGGTTAAAAATCTGTAGAGATTCTCCATCATCCGGGTCATAGTTGTCCCAAAGGTGCTTTTTCAGGAGGCAACTAGACTTTCTTGTTTTTTCTTTTGAAGACGTTTTGCTTCTCATCCAAGCAGCTTCTTCAGCTCTAACAGGATTGTGGGGAATGGAAAGATTTATATTCCTTGCAGACAGCTGGTCATTTGCATCCTTTTAGAGGGTTGTTGAGGCCACCTGGGGGTTTATCTGTGTCCTCAGGGTCACCTGAGTAGTGCTCCTGGTTCCTGCAGTCTGCAACTCCCATATCATTCAAAGGGTGTTCATCCCAAACTGTATAGCTAAAAGTTCAGCTGCCTGCAAGGAATATAAATCCTTCCATTCCCCGCTGTCCTGTCAGAGCTGAAGAAGCTTCTTGGATGAGAAGCGAAACATTTTAAAAGGAAAAAAAAAGGAAGTCCAATTGCCTCCTGAAAAAGTGCCTTTGGGAGATATCATGGTTCTTTATCATTTTTGTAAACCATGATTTGAGACTTAGCATGTGTGAATATCCCAAATAGCTTAGGCAACTATCTATGATTGAGCAAACCATAAATTATCACAAGGCAAGGCAATTTCTATGGCTCCAAAAACTCAAGTGGTCTTTGAGAAATAAAAATAGGCTTATCACAATTAACCATAACCTCTAAAATCCAGTCATTATCACATGTGTGATGGGGCTCCTCCTATTTTGCAGACCTCAGTTCCTTTTCTCCAAATGTATAAATTCCCGCCATCCAAAGATGTCCTGCTCCTGGATAATATGTGAATATGTAAACATTAAGGATATCAGAGTACCGGTTATATTACTAACATTGGAATTCCCTGCTGTCTTCCACTGAAGGACTGCCCAGCTTTCCAGCCCAGACAAGACTGGCAGATAGCAATGCTTTCTCAGTCTTTCAAACAAGGACATCCCAGAGCCTCTGAACATTGTCTTTGTAGGTCCCTGAAACTGCACCAGTTCTGTATAGTTAGGTGTAATTTCCCACTTACCTAAGGCTCTCCCATGATGCCAGAAAAACCACATTATCTGGCCCTACTGATTACATTTATTTCCTGATCCAAACTCATGGCTGAGTTCCAGTCATAGATACTATTAGATCATTGCTCTACCCACTAACACTCCTCTGGCAGCTCAAAGGAAAAGTACAGCTGTGGCATCAATCCAGAGAATGACTGCTCGCCATAGGCTCAAACTAACAGCTTACATCTCTCCATCTACAAGTATAGGCTTGGAAAAGAACAAATATATGCTTGTGTTACATTATGTTTAACCATATAGTGACTTATTCTCTATGTAGTTTAGCAAAAAGGACAAATACTAAGAAACACGTTTTTGAGATTTCCCCAAACTCAGATGAAAATATTGTATTTTCTCATGAAAATCAGAGACAAGATAGAATGACTGCTTAAGTTACTACTCAAAACTTCAAGAACACACAAACAGTTCGTTGTGTTTTTTACAAGCCATGCTGCTATTTATTAGAACTGTGCAATGCTTTTGATCTGATTCACCAAATATGCTTTGAAATGGGAATAGTGAGAGAATGTGTACATTGCATCATTTCTGCAATTTTTCAAAGCAACTACATCTTTTCTCAGAATAACATGGCAGCTGTATAATTCTGGGAAAAACCAGTTAATTTAAATAGTAGCAGGCAAGTGCTGCTGTTTCTGGTCTTAAATGAGCACTGAGAGCACTAACACACTATTTTAAGAAAGACCAGCTAGAATTCAATTATCAGAAAACCTAATGGCATTTGCCAAAAAGGCCCAAGAACCATTAGATGGTCACAAGATTGAACAAGTGTCCTGTTTCAAATATCTAGAGTACTACTTCATTCTGCCAACAGAAGGAAACTCCATGAATACATTTTTGAAAATGCACACAGAAGCTTATCTGCCATCCTAAAATCCCTCAAGGCAAGAGGTGTGGACACTATACTCCCTGCAATACACAAATTATTCAAAGCCAAAGTGAATAGCGCAATGTTTTAATGGTACCCCTTTCCAAATTTTTCACCATTAGGATTTGCTTAATCCAAGTGTCTCAGAATGACTCTTCAAATCCAAAAATATGTCTCTAACACTATCCTGAGACTGGAGACAGGCTTCTTGAAAGTGGAGGCTAGAGTGTGGATAACTATACTTAACTACTGGCTCAAACATCCCCACCCCCACTCCCAGCCATGTTTCATTAACTATGAGGGATGACTTTCAGTCCACATGGAAAAAGGTAGTGGCAACTAAAATCTCACCCTTGGCTTTCTTCTCTCCATGTCTTCTACTTAGCATGGGACATGATCAGGCTAAAGCACCCATTAAACAACATGTAGCCACTGGATCTAGCCAGGCCTCCAACCTTTATTGCCAGTGAACCCAACAGATACTCAGTCTGCCCTATGACATATTTAAGTAACCTAACCCTGGAGGCTTTTTATTCTGGCATGATGTCATGCCCTCTCCTCAGCTGTCATGAAGGCCAATACAGGAAGTTTCTCTATCCAGAGACAATGCTTGTGATTCCACACAGAATGTTCTTCTACAGGCTAGTTCCCACGAGCCTCATATCTCCATTTTTGCATCAAAGTCCATACCTCATAGAGCAATCTTTTATCTCCCAGCTGCTCTCAGATACTAACCCTGCTAACAATATATAATGTTGCCAGATTCTGCCTATCAATGCTTAAGATCTGCCACAAACTAATTTTAATAAACATGTAGTTTTTCATTCTAGAATGCTCTGTATTGAGATAATTTACTTTGCCACAATTAGAATTTATGCTCCCCTACACCCATCTAATGCTTCTTCCCCTCCTTTTGGATGTCTGCTCTTTAAATATTTTTTAGCATTTTGATATACTTTCTATGCTTTTTAATTGATCCCTCAGTTTTTGACACTAAAATTTATTTGCATGATGCTGATTAAATTATATGCACGTTTTTGAAATAAATCTTTAGAAATTTACATGGTCAGTGTTCATGACTGATTTGAAATGTTATTATCATGAACAAGACTTAGAGGAAAAACTTTCTGTGTGTTCCATAAACCCTGCAGCTGCAAATCCTCCTTTTACTGATTGGGAATGAGACACCAACAGAGCTAAAGGGTAAGATAGGATTAATCTCTCTGCACTTGTGGCTCTATACCAGAAAGTGGTAACCAAATCCACTTCATACTCTGCTCTACAATTTCACGCCTACCTGGTGAGATCTGTACTTTGCATCCAGAGTCCTGCTGTATTTTGTTAATCTGCTCTCCACCTCTTCCTATGACTGTAAAGAAGGAGAATAATGCTGAGAAAATCTTGAGATAAAAATAGAAATCTTATCTTCTAGCAGGTTGGTTTAAATGTAACACTTTTTCATCCTTCCTCAAAAGGGATAGGAAAGAGCTTTTGGATATATTGGAAAAGCAGAAACAGACAAACCCAGTGCAAATATATTTCTATTTTAAGTATATAACTTTTTCACTGTACAAACTGCATTAGCACATTTAAACATAAGACTGCATTCTGTGCATGAAAAAGTAGTGGAGTATTATTTCAAAATTCCTTCAATTCACCATTTACAGAAGGAATAATAGAGGATAAGTGATTCTCCTAAATGCCCAATTCAAACAAATAGTATTGAAATAAAGGTCTCAGAAGCAACAGAAAAAAAGATAAATTACAATAACCAAAAGTACCTCAGTACCCATTCAGACAATCTCTAGCTTTCAGAGCGTGAATGCCAGGCCAATTTAAAGCTAGGGCTTTTGAACAAATTGCCTACTGCGAATCAATTCTCCCTTGCTTAGTGAAAACTCAACTTCAGGCAGTGTTTTGCAGCCACCATTCCTTCTGGCAAAAGGGAACTATAATCACTCACAAAAAGTTGATAAAGCCAAAGCCGCAAGCAATCCAACAAGGAATTCTGAATGCCTGTTGCACTCCTAGCCTGAGTGTCCAAAGTGAATCTGTACTGTGGATTGACAGCACCACCCACCCCCACTCCTGCTATGATGGGAAATGCTTACATGACATCTAACTCCAGTTCTCCTTAGAATCCAGCCCTCACCATTTAATGAATGTAAAACTTGCTGAGGCTTTGTAGAACAGAATACCCACCCGGCATTGCTGGAGCAATCTTCCACACAGCTCTGAGCAGCATACAAAGAAACGCAAATGCCTGTCATCTCTCAAAAAAAAAACAAAAAAAACCCCCACACAAACAGGGCTACAAAGAAACAAACCTGCCTGAGCCTTCCCTGTAGAAAGCTCAGCCAACTGGCATCGAGAAGCCAAAGCAGCACTGGTTAGTAAAGGTGAAGTAGCAGTCTTTCAACTATGGCAACAGCAGGTTTCTCTGCTCCCTGTCTAATACTCACTGAGTCCCACCATGCCATCAGGTACTCTGTACTCTTCAGTCACTGTAGACCTGCAAGGAAAACGGTCAGCAGCTTAAAGTAAGGAGTGGGAGAGTTATAGAAAAGGATCTGGGATTCACCAGCATCCATCAAGAAACAAAAAAAGGAGAGGGTTCCTCCTCCCAAAAGAGCAGAAAGGAAGGTGGCTGAACAATTAAGCACCGCTTTGTGGAAATCACCATGTGATTTTCCTGCACTGCCTGGCAGGAGACTCATGAGCAACTAAGTGGCCCAGAGACCACTCCAGCAGCATTTGCAAACAAGGATCTTCAGACAAGTTTCAGAAACAAAAGCTATGAAACTGAAGCTACACAAAGACTTATAATACTCAGTCATGGCCAAAGAGCACAACGCTTCACTACCTAACAAGGCATCCATGTGCCTGGAATTCACATCTCTCACTGATATGGATGCTGATCTCCACCTAACAAAACAGCCTTCTGTCTGTAGGGCAGGGAAATGCTACCCCTTCAGAAGTAATCTGAACCCACAATCTCAACCCTGAATATTGGTTTAAGCATTCCAGCTCAAATACTGATGGAGAAAGAAAAAAAGGGCCATAACTAAATTACCTTGAGGGAGGATGGATCGGTCCAAGCTGAGGTGGTGGAGGCATGGCTGAAAAGGAAAGGAAGAGTCTGATTATACAGGCACATTCTAAAAAGAAAAGATGTAAGCCAGTCAATGGAAACTCTAAGATATTAGAATAAGACTTTGTATGCAGTTAATACATTAATCTTCCTCTAGCAATTAAAAAAATACATTGTACTTACGTTCTGGCTGGGGAGCCATTTTTTTGCTTTCTGGCTGATCTATTAAAAAAGAAAAGAAATAGATATAGATTAGGGTAATCTCCTTTTTAATCCACTATTCAGAATGAAGCTTCAAGATTGCAGCTACAAGAAAGTCTATTCTGGAGGCCATAGCATTCACATGACTTATCAACCAGAGATAGGGAAATGGACAGAAGTGAACCTTCATCAGTCCAGGTGTTTCAGGAGATGAGGTTGGAAGAGAATGCCCTTGGCTCAAAACCCCCGTCCTTGATGCGATTTTATGTTTTTCTTGTGCCTGAGAAAACAGACTACTGCATCATCAAGAATAAAGCATTCTTATGTAGGATGTCATAAGGAACCAACAAACCCACTTTGGCAGGTTGAAGTGGTGACTTTGGCTCAGAACATGCCCTGGCACAGAGAAGCATCCGTTCCATTTGGAATATCTATTATGTGTGGATGTGCGGTGGTGTGTTGGTCACAAGTGTGAGAGCAAGTTGTAAATGACATTTTCTGAGGCTGCTGTTATCTTTGAACCATTGCTAAATGAATGGTCTTAAGTTGAGGACTAGTTGTATTTGTCTAGCCACCCTCCATCCATTTTTATGGAATCTTTGCCTAAATCTGCTGCACAATTTATAGGGACATTCCTGCATCCTTTTAACCATGTCCCTCGTGGTATGTGAGGCTGAATAGCTGTTTAAGGGAAGGGACTAGGCGACCTTGTTTAATGACACTAGTCCATTGACCATTTGAATTTATGATGGCAATGAACAAGTGGTGCTTACAACTGATTTTTGTACTTAAATTAATTGCAGTGTCATTACATTCATGACTGCCATTTGCAACCTTTTTTGATAGCTTTGGTAGGGTCATTGGGACAGCTGTCAGGAGGTTGCAAATGGCAATCACATGGCATTCTTGTTTAATAACCCACAATGATATTTGCTCAATGGCAACCAGAAGTGCTGGCATTTTTGTTAGGGGTGTGGTCACCCAATTTCATGCTGTATGACTGTAACACTTAAAGACAGCAATTCTTGCTCCAATTACCCAGTTATTAAGTTAGACTGCATCTAAATTAGTAGCTACCAGACTTCAATAGACATTACCCTTGACTTGGATCTATTCAGAGTAGGCACACAGTACCTCCATCTTCTAGTTGTCTCTTCTGACCACCAAATCCAAAATCAGGTGTAGTGTTATTCACAGTTGTGGCTGAATCACCCCCAATTTTTGCTGCTATCTAAAAGTAAAATTGATACTATGATTACAACAGAATAAGCTCAGAAAGAATTAAAACTAAAACTGTTAGAACAAAGGTGTTTGAAACACAAGAAACTTCAAGTAATTAAAAATATATCCCAAACCCATTTACTGAATAAAATATAAACTGGCTTTAAACAAATAAAACTGAAAAAAATTTGACACACAATTCAAGTTCTAAATGCTTACAGTAAAGTATGTACTTTACATGGCTCTATTATCTAATAGTTAGAAATTTAACTAGGCAGCAACATTTTATACAATGACTCGCATGAGGCATTTTTAGTTGTTAGGTCAGGCCCCTCTCAGTTTTTCTTCTCCCTACTTATTTGATCCTGCAGTGAGGAAAATTTTCCTAAAAAACACCCTCTTACTTAGATCCATTCCTGTCCTCAGAATTTCCCTTCCCTTCCCTTCCTAATTTTGGTCAGTTGCAGCTGCTTTCATCTAGTGGAAATAGTGGAAATTCAGACTGGGAACAGGAAAGTTCATAAAGCAGACTGTAGATGTAGATTTTATGGCATTAAGTATGGCATTTTATTGTATGTTGATATAAGAAACATCAAAGCGTTGATCTTCTTTTTTCATGTTTTATTGAAGTGATCACAAAAAATATAAATAACACCCACTATGGAAGTTTACTATAGATTTTTGGCTCTCAGTTCTTCTGGGATGGGTATTTTTCTGGCCAAAATGACTCCACTTGAAATAGATGAGAATCACTATGTTTTGCCAGTAGTTGTGTGTGATTTACAGATTGGCTTGTTCTTCCTAGGCTATATTGATAGAGGCTATCTTTGATTTTTTTTAAAGGAACTGAGATGTTAAAGACATTATTTTATTACATTGATATTAGTGAACCTGAAATAATTTTTGGCTTCTTTCATATATGTCCCTATGGGTAAATTGAAAAAAAAATCTAATGTTTAAACTGACACTTGATTCCAAAACTCATTAAAGACATTTTGTAAAAATGAAAACTCAAATGTAGAATTATGAACATAACTGCTAACTGTATTAACATAGAGATGGGAGACCTGTGACTGACTTCTCTATACGTAGAAGAATAATGAAAATCAACGACTAAAAAGATCATGATAGAATATTAAAAGTTTACTTGTCTACTATGACATGAGAAAGAAATCCATGAAATATCCACAACTATCAACTGAACGTACTAGCTCAATGACTTCATGAATATACGTGCTATAATTATTCCAATTTTAATTCCAATCCTGAGAAACATTAATCATTTGCTTTTATATGCACCTTCTAAACAATGAAATTCTACCTTTCTCTCAATATAAAATAATATATATTTAGATTATGGGAAGAAAAATGCTTTTTTTAAAACTATACATAATGATTACAGAATCTGGTCTGCACAAACAGGAGAAGCCCAGGATGCAGGCAGCATGTGAAACCACACCCCCTCTGGTCCGTGGAAAAACTTATCTCCATGGAATAAATCCCTGGTGCCCAAAAGGTTGAAGGGCCGCTGCTTTAAATATCAAATTCGGAAATGACTATTGGTACCATATCTCTGACTCGTCTCACTTGTCCCACTATAATCTTAAGAATAGTAAGTCCAAAATAAAGACCAGACTATGGTGAATTCTTAACTAAGAAAGGCTGTAGTAATGAAAAAAATAAACTGAACAAAGGATACCTAGAGGGCACAGTCTGAAATAAGGAAGTTGGCAAGGTACTTTAAAGGACAAGGAAGAAAATAGGTTGCACTGATTTTGTACCTTAGCAGTAATGAGTAGGAATGAAACCTGGTAAGGCATATATAGACAGAAAAGGAAAAAGTGTAGTAGGAATGCAAATTCTGAAGAACAATCTCTTCTTGAAGAAACAAATTTAAAAAAATAAACCCTATATTTCGTAAAGATTATCAGACTCAGATAATTCTAGAATGATTGCAGTAGCATATTCAAAACCAATGTCCATATGTTTATGCATTTATTGAAAACATTAGGTTAACATCTACAGAGATGAAAACATCTATCATAAATGCCTGTTCAGATTAGTTTCTGCATTGCCATAAGCAATATGGCACAACCAGCTATTTGCCATTAATTTCAATGTTTTCTTGAAATTCAGCTAAGTCAAGATATAATCAACATCTACTTGCAGAGAGATCTCTAAAATACAGGTAACTTCCTTTTTGCTTAAGAAAGTCCAACTTCAAATAATTTAAACGGTTTATGTTTTATTTTGCACCTTACTTTTTTTTAAGACAGACATTCAAATAATTACATTTTGGTTGTTTGGCAATATCCAACCATAGCTTTGTGGTGAGATGAGTACCAAAGAAATTAATTAAACAAAAAGATGACTGATTCTATTTTTACTGCTCTGTGATTTGTTCCAACAATAGTTAATAAATGAAATTCATATCGGGCTTAATCACTGAAGAGGTTTTTTTTTAAAGTTGCAATTTCATTAATTGTACTATAATCCTGGAATAAAGCACTTCCATTCTTTTAAAGAAAACAATGCATTGGGGACGATAGTCTATTTGGTATAAAATGCCCACATTCCTAAGAATTTTGAAAATTTGCAAATCAATTCAGAAAATCAACCAGTCTGTTAAACAGTAACCAGTTGCTACTCACTTAAAAATTATTGGCAATCATTTTTCTATCTAAATGTAAAGTCATATAATTTATGTAAGTCCATATGCAACAGTGACTGACAAAGAACTTCAAAGAGCTAATTTTTCTCCCTCTGGATAATATATATTCAATAGACTGTAACGATCATGAGCATACTCTGTATTTCCTGAATAACTAAGGCCTTCTGACCAATAATATAGAAGCCCTATTTCAGTGTCTAAGGCTGCTGGGATGAAATGGGCTTCAACGAAACACGAGAAAAACTAAGTGGCTGTGGGTATTTGAAACTTCTTAAGACAAGATTATTCCATTTTTAGTTCTGGATAGAGCTGCATTACCCAAGACACACCCAATGTGCAATCTGGGTCCCCCTAGACTCTTTGAAGAGCAGACAGATGATAGCTATGGCTAGGAAAGTCTTTGCACATCTTCAGGTAATATGCCAGTTACACACATTCCTGGACCAGGAAGCCCTGCTCACCCCAACTCATGCCTTTGTACTCTGTTGTTTAGATTAATACAATGTTTTCTACATGGGCTGCCCCTGAAGAACATTCAGAAACTGAGACAGAATGGAGATGCACAGGTAATAAATGTCAGATATACAGAAGATGTAACACCACTATTATGTGAGCTCCACTAGTTCCCAATATGATTCCAGATACTATTCAAGGTGCTGGTTGTCACCCTTTAAAACCCTATATGGCTTGGGAATGGGTTACCTGAGGGACTTTTTTTCTAAGAGTCCAATCCAATCTTAGCAGATTGGGGCATGCTGCAAAGAATGTTGGATGATGGGAATTAGAAGACCTCTCTGCTCTGTGGAATTTCCCTTCTCCAGAAGTTAGCCCGAACTCTGTTGGCCTTTCATAAGGCTTTAAAAATTTGGCTGTATATCTGAGGCAGAGGCTCTGAATGTGGTACAGATCCACAGATCATTTGGTTTTTCTGTTAACTGATTAAGTACATACGGTAACCAAGACAATTATTTTGGATGTTTTTATACTTTTGGAATTGTAAGACGCACAGACTCATTATTCCTTGGCATGGGTGGCTATAAAAATTGAATGAATAAATGAATGGATAATTCTTCAAATACTTCACAATGTCCCTCTCCTTCCTTCTTAGAACAAGCAACATAGAAAACAATTCAGTAACAATTTTCTCCAGGATGGGAACTTTGATTCAAAAAACACTGTACAGAAAGAGCCCCTTAATATAACAATAGGAAGAAACCTCAGCATACAAGTATTTCAAGAATTAAACTTTCATAAAATCATTTTGTTCTTTGAACTATTCTATTTTCCTTAAAACATCAGGTGTTTGTTCCTTTGCCTAAAAAAGCTACAATTGATCTATAGATGCACTAGACTACAACATGATAAAAACATGTGGAGCCCTAAGGTAACATAAACTGAATTAGTTCAGACTACACATGGATATTATCTTTTTCAATGTCTCAAATAAGTTTTGGGTAAATAAAATTAAAAACCACTCAACCTTCCCAATGCAATAAACAAGGCACAAAAAAAAAAAATAATCAAGCACAGGGTCTCCCAGAGTGTCCTAGCTTTTCTACTTGCAAATATGTGTTAAAGAAAAAAATAGATCAATGACAGAAACGTACAAATAAAAGGCTATTTACAAGAGCAACATCAGCAAGACTTACTCCTATCACCTTTGTGAAAAATCAAAGAATTCAATTAAATCACAAGAAGTTGCTTTCATTCCTACAGGAAGCAAAAAAGGCACAAATATTTGATTCATCAACAATCTTATAATTTCTTATCTTCAATCCTGTATATATTGGACATGCACTGAGAGACTACTTCTCCACCCTTCTTTCTTGAGGACAAGCTATGAAATTCAGAGTTAGAAACATGGATTGTACAACTGTAATCTACATTGCAAGTAGAATTGTATTTTATTGTTCTATGCAAAAATGCACAGGATGCAAAGAGACCATTAGGACATAATGGGCAATCTTGAAACTAAAACAGTTCTCCCTAATTTACTCATATATATTTTTTAAAAATCCAAATAAATTTTCAATTCTTCTTTTTCCCAAATAGATGAAATTCATTCTCCAATGTCTTTCTAATGCACACATGGGATACAACAGGCAAACATATACATGTATTGTAAATTACAATTCCAGGGTGCAAGGTGGATACTTTTGAGGGGTCATCCAAAATATTAAATGACATCTGGAAATGTTAAGAATGTCTCTCTAACGCAATAAAAAAATGGATAGCTTTCTGGTGATCTAGTACCAAAAAGCAGTTAAAAATATTGGTCTCTCCTGCCACATGAAGCGGTCCTGCCCACAAGCACCCTCCATTTAGCCTAAGCAGCCCAAGAACCCACCACCCTTCATACAATAAAGATCAGGAGGGGCTTGCGAGCCACTCTATTAGCTTTCGATTGGTAAATAAAAAAAAGTAAGACCTTCTCACTTTCAACCGAGGAAAACACAACAACCCCCCCCCCCCAACAAGCTTTTTCTGTTCCTATTAGTTTAGTTTCCCAGTCAGAAGCGACCCACGTGCGCCGGGTTTCCACTTCCTTTAAAGTAACCTTCCCGCAGGAAGAAACTAACAGTTCACCCAACGCTCCCCGCTCTTCCCGCGGCGTGTTAATTGACAGAGTCCAGAGCTCTTGTCACCTCAAGAGTCGACTACCTCAGCCTCGGGCCGATCTCCACCTTCCCTAGCGCAATGGGCCTTTTCCAGGGCAGCCGGGGAGGGATGCAACGCTCGTGGCTCTCAACTGTCCTTCCCCCCTCCCCCCCCCACGCGTTCGCGCTTCCTTTATTTCCCATCCACCTCAGTTCCCTCACCTGCCGGGCGCGCTGAACAGCATCGGCGAAAGCGTCCTTGCGGATCCCGCCGGGTCCTGGACCCGCCGCTCCCCCAGCCTGCCCGGTTCCGACAGCGCTGCCTCCTCCGGTTTGATTTGGAGGCCCGGCGGTTCCGGTTCCTCCACCCGCGCCCGGCGGCCCAGCGGAAGGTGGCGGAGGACCGCCGGTGCTATAGTCCGACATGGCGGCAGAGATGAACACGGCGGCAACGAGGGCTCAACGCGGGAACCAGGCCGAACACTCTACCCCCCCTTCACACGCCCGCCCGCACTGCACGCCGGGAGCCCAAGAGGCGGGACTTCGCGCCATTATCCCCGCCTCCTGTGAAAGCCAATTATCCGCGACTTCGAGATGAGCGACAGCGCAAAAAAGCCACTGAATATAAAAGAAGCAGGCGGCTTGGACACTCGGTCTATCAGAAACGACGACAGGCGGAATCTACAGTTTGAGTGTCAGAAGGCTACTCGAATTGTCGGTGGCGTTTTGCAGGATCTGTACCAATTGGAAATTGATAGAGGCGGAGTGAATGGGCCATGATGAACCTATCGGAGTAAGACGGTAGCTCAATCCCGACTCTCCAATTGGAAAACCCGCACATAGGTCATTCTATCAAATGAAGACAACCAATCCGGCAGTTCCAGTCCATTTTGCGGTGGGGGGGGGGAATTCCGCTCGCCGACCGAAGGTTGAAGGGCGGGATTAAAGTACGATTGATGGGAAAGCTGACCACTCCTACTCGGCAACTCTTCAGAGCCTCCTCAACACCAACTGCGAAGGGTCTGCTGGGGAACTGAAGCGCGCCTTTCGTCCTTCCGACAATCCCAGCGTGGAAAACGCGCAGCCAACCGCCATCGAGCCAAGAGATTAGAAACCACCGAGTGAAGGCAGCAAGAATGTACACTTCCGCTTTATTTTCCCGGAGGTCTAAATCCGTTGGGCGAGAACCCAGTGAGGCGGGTGAGCCGTTCGGGCAGAGGCTCCCGCAGGGAGCGTGTTTCCCTTCGAAAACGGAGGCAGGCGGTGGGAAAGGAGAGGAGGCGCTTCTTAGGAGCCGACGCCCGTAGACCGCAGAGGGGGCGTCGGCTCCTAAGAGGGCAGCGAAGCTGAAAAGTCGTTGCGGAGCGAAAGGCAAAAGAGCGGCTCGCGGGGACTTTCGCGAACGAGCCTCACCGGTTCCCCCACCCCCGTTTCCTCCCAACGGCACCTTGATGAGAACGGCCTCTCCAGACTGACTTCACCTTTTGCGAAGAGATCGGATCCCTGCACTCCCCGGGGTGGTTGTGCCTGTTGCAGCCAGGCACATAAAGCGCCCGAAGTCACCGGGACTTGAGCGGATTTGTTCAAGATAAACTGTTGCTGTTGCATCTGCGTGCTTATTTGTGTAACGTTTCGGAAAGATAACTGAATAAGTAGATGGAGACTTAAGAGGCTTTTGAAATGTTTGAAAGTTTGGTCTAAATCAGGGGCCTCCAAGCTTAGCAACTTTAAGGCTTGTGGACTTCAACTTCCAGAGTTCCTCAGCCAGCTATGCTGGCTGGAGAATTCTGGGAGTTGAAGTCCAGAAGTCTTAAAGTTGCCAAGTTTGGGGACCCTGGTCTAAATGATTAAGGCTACAAACCAGGAAGCAGTCCTGCTTCAGGCATGGAAACCGGCTGGGTGACATTGCCCAGTCGCTCAAATTAGCTCAGAGGAAGGCAAATTAGGACGTTTGTTGCCTTGGGTTACTGATTTAAAGAAATGAAGGCAGGATATAAATAACTACCCTAACAAAGACATTCACCGATTCACCTTTAAGTTTAGCTGTACTTAAAATTAGCATACATTATATATTGCTGAAGTGGGAATAGGGTGCTTTTCAGATTTTCCTCTAATAAGCCATGTTTCTCCAAGCAAGATAGTTATGTGAGTTGTGCCCCATTTTACAACCTTTTTGCCACAATTGTTAAGCAAAACACTGCAGTTGTTCAGTGAGCCATCTGGCTGTAAAGCAAATCTGGCTTCCCCCATTGAGTTTGCTTGCCAGAAGCCAACTGGAAAGGTTACAAATCACATAACCCTCTGGGATAGTGTAGCTGTCAATTGCTGAGCAACTGAATTTTGATCATGTGACCATGGGGATGCTGCAATGATTATGTGAAAGTCAGTCACAAGTCTTTTTTCACTGCTGTTGTAATTTTAAACAGTGACTAAATGAATGGTTAATCAAGTACAACCAGTACACAAGGCACAGCCCTGTGTAACTACTAACATTATGGCCTGAGCTTCTCTAGGCCATAACTCCCAAGAAAATTTCCCACAGAGAACAAGCAATTTTGATAATAGGTTTCTATGTTCTAGCATTCTTCTAAGCTACATAACCAGTAATGGGATTCAGCCGGGAGAACCAGTTGTTCACTGTCTGAGCAGTTTGGCGAACTGCTGGAAGAACTCATTAGGGCAGAGAACCGGTTGTTAAATTATTTGAATCCTACCACTGTACATAACATACAGCTGCATCATACTAAGGATAATGTTTGAATATATATGGTTTTGGATAGCCCAAATGTAATAGTGGGGGGGAGGGCAATTCACAAGATCTTTCACAATTATTTTGAGAACAACCAGATAATCATATTATCAATGATAATGTACTGTCATGTGAAAAGCCAACTAAATATAAAAATCCATTACTAATTGGCCTTTGTCAAATGAGATCAGCATGTCAAATGAGATTTATAAACTTTGCCCCAATATGCATCATTTCATACTTACTGGTATATACCATTTTAATATCCATTCACTTTCTATGAACATGTTTCCTGTTGTCTTATCATTCTAAAATTAGGAAATGTTTTTCAGCATTCATATCTGTTAGGAATAACAAGGTTGCCTAACGTAGTTTGGGTAAAATAATATATATAAACTATGATAGTAAGTTTGTGTGTCACTTTAAACTGCAAAGCATATAATTTTGGGTGCAGTTGTAAAACTGCCATAAGAGGGAGCAAGACAGCCTGCTGGATTGACTGACTGATGGATTTGATGGTTTGCTAACTGCCTGTTCCCTGTTGCTGAAGGAAGAAAGGAGGTTTGACTTCTTCATATCTCTACTGCAAAGAGATATATTACTGGACTGGTATTTGTAAGTTTACTGACCTCTTTTTCAACACTGGACTTTGCAACTGAATAATTCCCGGACAGACTGAACTAGTGAATGATATATGGACTGTTTTGACTATGCTAAAACTCTTACTGGAATAAACTATTTAACTAGCACAGTGTATCTGTTTTACTGAGTGTAAGCTATGAAAATGTTTATCTCACATATTTGCCTGCCTGCCTGCCTGACCTGCAGATTCTGCTAGGGTGTATCCCAAACAATGTCAATTAATTTATCCCTACTTAACATATATTCTTCCTAATGTAGATCTTTGAGAGCCAGCTCAGTATAGTGGCTAAGGCATCGGGCTAGGTATCTGAAGATCATGAGTTCTATTTCTGCTTTTGGCATAAAAATCACCTGAGTAACCTTGGGCCAGTCACTCTCTCAGCCCCAGGAAGAAGAGAAAAACACTTGAATAATCTTGGTAATAATACTGCAGGGATTAGTCCATATAATCACCATCAGCCACAATTGACCTGAAGGCACAACACAAAAATTGAACCATTGACACCTCCTACTGTTCGCCATTAAATATGCAATCATTCCTACTCTGCTTTCTGCTCTTTAACCAGGTTTTATAAAATAATCCCCATGACTTTTAAGTTTGCTTAAGTATCTTTGGTGACAGACTTTGTCAAAGGTCTTTTTGAAAATTGAAAATATATTTGTGGACAACTGTCAAAACACTCTAAAAGATTATTGAAATAATAGCATTTTGCATGTTCCTATTGACTGCTTTTCAAGCAGGATATGACACTGCATGGTATTAACTTTATCTTTAATCATGATTTCCACAAATGTACTCCATCTTTAGTTGTTTTATTGTGGTAACAATTACCTTCTAAAACAGCAGAGGATGATTATGGGCTACATGAAGCCATTTTTCTGTGAATCCCGAAACCCTCATAACTGCACACCCTCCTTTTGAGTATATTTTATTTTTATTTTCAAAATAATATATTAAGCCTACTGTATGTTAGAAAACAGTGGCAAGCGAAGTATCGTGTCTTCTCAGGGGTTTTTATGTTACTTCTGAATTCATTTCACAGATACCATGGAAAGAAACAAAGTTTGGAAAATGTATTTTATTTTTCTCTTTGAAAATTTAACATAAAATGCATCAGCAGTGGTAGACATATATAGGTATCTCACTGGAGTTCCATTCAGGCAAGGTAAGTGCTTACTTAAAGTCAGATATTAGAGTTTGTTCAGTTCCCCAAAACAAGACAGTTGGTTCTGTGTAAAAGTGCAAACTAGGTATCTAGTTTTTGTGGGGAAAATTTAAATTGGAGGTCATCTGATTTATCCAATGATCTTCCTATTACTCAGTCCAATTGGCATCTCAAAAGATCAGCAGATTTTCAATGAGACGTTCAAAACTACTATTGAGTTATACTACAATTTTTTTTAGCATTAAGATAACCTCCTGGATCAAATGAAAGACCTTTGTTTAATTAAAGACCCTTCTTTCCTCAGTGACCAACAAATCCCTCTGAAAAATCCTTAAATAAGATATGACCAGTATATCTTTCCTATTTTGTTCACCCAGCAAACAGTGTTTATAAAGGAATTATATTTCTGATCCTGAAAATTCTGACAACTAAATGAGATGTCATGGAGAGATCACCAATTGTTTAAAGCCATGCAAATTGGTTGCTGCTACTACATGTTGGGTACAACTATTGGCAGGAAAGCATTTGAGGACACCTTAACAAGCCTGTTGCTTCCATTCCTGGATTCTCCAGGTGTGTCAATGCCCATATCTTGGAACATGTCACAAATAAGTATCTCGTGCAAACCAGAGATTCTTCTTTCTTTTGAATATACATGAAGCTGAAGAGGATGGGGAGATGAGACAATGGCAGATTCATTCTTTCTATATAATCTTTCACATTCTCTACAAGACAAAAAAGAACCTTCTTCCCTACAGGCATCAAGAAGGGGACAAATACGGATGGATGGGTAGCAAAAATAGCCATTGGTGACAAAATAAAGATACAAAAGGCATTTTCAAATTGTAACTTGACAATCCTGCCCCTTGTCCTTACTTAATGTTTCCTGTAAAATGGATGCAGGAGTGGCCAGAGCTATTAGTTGAAATATTCCAAAATAATATTGGGACATGCCAACTCTTGCCTGTCCTACCTACCAAATCAATAACCCCAAAGCAAATTCCATTTTGGACATGCCCACTCAGAAGCAAGTTCTATTTAGTTCATGATATTAATGCTGAATAAATGGGTGTAAAATCCTACCCTTATTTTAATAAACTCATAAATGTACAATATTTCCAATGAAAATGTTAACATTTCCCAGATGGAAGGATCTTAGAAAGGACACAATCCGATTGCATCTTTCTCTATTCTTCATTCTGGTGAATCATTCTTCACCTTTCTTTCTCCCTGGAAAATTCTTGTATCATCCTCAGCCTGGTGATACAGTTGTTAGAATGCAGTATTGCAGGCTAAACTCTGCCCACAGCCTTGAGGTTGACTCAGCCTTCCACCCTTCTTAGGTTGGTAAAATGAGGACTCAAGATTGTTGGGGGCAATATGCTGACATTATACACCACTTAAGAGAGTGCAGTAAAGTGCTATTGCTATCCTGTTTTCTCAGACATTTAATAACCAAGCGAGGTAGAGCTTACAGAACTGCAAGCTCATATACATGATCAAAACCCACTCTCTTATAGGTAAGGTGGACTGTAGCAAAAATACCACTGAAAACTCTATAGTGGAGCAAAATTCAAAATCCACTGTCCTTGGTACTTCATTTGAAGGAGCGTCTTATAAGAGTTTCCAAGAGGAACAAAAAAGCTTGCCTTACTTGCAAGAGGTTCTTTCTGAATGAGGTACTTTTCTCAAATGGAAGTGCCAATTCCCTATCTGATTACTTCTTGCAGGTAACTAAAACTGAAGTAGCACTCTAGTCTGACAAAAACAAAACTCTCCCATTTTTGAGCATTCATTTCTTGCGGTGCCTCCACCCCCCACGCAATAACCTACTTCTAGTATAGCTACAATCATGGCCGACATTCATATGATCGTTTTTCAAGGATATGACTCAAATTCCAAAAGTCATAGTTATATTATTGTACCCACCATTATAGCTTTCTTCAACGTATTTTGCTGGTAATAAAGGGAACTGTAATTAACACTTCTGGAGGACATCAGATTGGAAAAGACAATAGCAGCTCTTAAAAAGTGACAATGGAATATGTTTGTTACCCTCCCATTCATGGCTGTGATCCTCCCAAATGCAACTGGTTGGTATGAGAGACTGCATAGAAGCAGGGGACAAGGATCTGGTTTATCTGAGAAGAGGCACCATGTTCAAATGCAAGGGAAAATAGATTTTCAAAGAGACTCAACCCTAACAGCTTTCAGGATTTTGTATCCACACCCGAACAACATGAAAGATATATTCCTGAAATCCATGTTGCTCTTGCTTACTTAGTTTTGCCAACTATGTTGTGTGTGACAGAATGCGGGACTCCATAGCCTTCTCCAGTAGGATTCTTCTAGATGGGTACTAGGTTACCCATTTTGAATGGGAAGATGAAGTGGAACATTTATTGAGATGCTGGTAAAGGGGAATTTTGTGAGAAGAGAATCTGGGGACTGAGTAGATCTATAGCCTCCATCCTGCCTTTTCCAACTTTCCAACGAAAAGGAAAAATGAATGCCCAACTGCAAGGTAATTCAGCTGGTCATAAATAAAAGAGGAGAGCAATACAATGAGCCCAAAGAAATCCTGAATGCATGGCTTCAAGGACCTTAATTATGACAACAACTAAGCTACTATAGCTAGTGCAAACATCTCAAAATGAGTAGAAATATGTACACACCATATTAGGGGAATCTCAGAAAAGTGCTTTGATGGTTACCACAAAATAGTAGCCCTTGTAATGTATTCCAACATTCTCTGCTCCTTCAGAATAGAAGGAAAGGGAACAGGGATAAAATGGGAGAGGCTTCAGTTCAGCCACAGAGGTCCAGGTAGAGACAGCAATCTAGCCTTATAAGTTAAAAACAGTTAATGTGCAAAATATACAGAGTTTCCACAGTACAAGTAAAGTGGATCTGGGCTAAAATGCAAATACCAGGGACTCCAGCACCCCTATAAGTTCTAGGAGGAGGAATGGAAGAGGGAAGATTAAAAAAGAATTCATCATTGCAAATAGAAATGCTAAATGAAGAGTGGAATCTATTGGCCAAAGTCCTCAACATTCAGATACTCCTGTTTCTGAATGTCTGTCGGAGAAATCGGTGGACTCCAGGGAATAATCACAGATATTCTAATGCCATCAATGAATTTTCTCACAATATACTGTTATTTCCTCCAGTATTGGAAACTGCTAACAGGAGTTAATAGGGCTATTTATCAAAAGTCAACCCATTTTACCAGCAGTTGCTTGAAATCTGGTAATGCATCCAGAGCAATCACTGTCAACTTAGCTCCTTTTCCACTAGATTATGACATGGCTGTTAACGTGTCATGGTTCTTATGTTCAGTTGTTGGGGACAAGAGGCATATGCAGGAGCAGCAGGTGGCTCAGAAACATGTCTGTTTGAAGAGACCATCTCTGCAAATTCCAGAATGTGGACAAGAAAAAAGTCTGTCTCCAAGAGGTCACTTTTCCCCCCCCAACCAAGGCCTTCACAGGATAAACTTGGTTGTTAGTGAGCAAGCTGGCTCTTGCTCCTGGAAAACTTTGTACTTTTGCCAAGGTGGCCTGGACCCAATCATTCCAAACACCCTCTTAGCTCTCCATTTCACAGCAATTACAGTAGGATATCTCCATCTTTGCTGCCCTCCCAACACCTTTCTTGTGAGCTGGGTCACCTGCTCTTTGGCGACACAGGGTTCTCCTTCATCTAGATGTTACCCCCAGAGCCTGCTTCATGTTCTCATACACGACATAGCTGATGCTTACAGCAGGAATAACCTTCATGAAATTGGGGGCGATGCCACGGTAGAGGCCCAGAACCCCTTCTCGGGAAAGGATGTTTCTAAAGAGAGCCAACATGGTTAGCTGTGGTGCACCTTCAATTGATGCTGCAGTGAGACAATGAAAAAGAGAAGAAATATTAGTAGGATGCCTGTCACAATATAAAGCAGGTGAAGTTCAGAGAGTCTTGTCTGAATAGGATCGTCAGGCCCTACATGGCTCAGACTCAAACCCATGGGGCAGAGCCTGAGAGTCTGTGCAGAGAGAGAGTGAGGACGACTGACAGATCAAGGCTTGAATTATTGCATGTCAGAATTCGAACAGGACCTAAAGAGAATCTCATGGAATTGGGATAGAACCTGGTAACTATGTCCAGATTCTTGGAGTCAATCCTCATGGTCTAATAAATGATAAAACCTGAAGCAACAGAATATACAACCTGCCTTCTATTTGTTCTGGCCCCTTGTGTTGAAAACTGATTCCTCCTTTTTCCTGGAGGAACAGATATGAACCATGAACATATAAATCAGATCTGAAGACCTGTTAATTTTATTATGACTGAGTCCCAGGATGAAAATTTTTCTTATCCCATTTTCCTTTTCGGTTTCTTTCCCACTAATCTCTCCTATGTCCACTCCTCTGATACTAAGATTTCATGCTTAATTGTCTTCCCTGTTTATGGTTATTCTGCCTATAATGGCTGTCAACCTTCTCCAT
This sequence comes from Hydrophis major, assembly GCA_033807585.1. Taxonomy (NCBI): domain Eukaryota; kingdom Metazoa; phylum Chordata; class Lepidosauria; order Squamata; family Elapidae; genus Hydrophis; species Hydrophis major. Next base: position 234,491,762 of record CM066329.1, read on the forward strand.
TGAGGATGCTCTTTTCTTACCTTGTGCCTGCATCCGGGTTCGCACCAGGGCTAGGGGATAGCTGGCAATTTGGCCACAGGTACTGGACACGGTGCCACAGGCCAAGAGAACCAAAACTCCTGGGTCAGCGGTGTTCTTGCTGTACTTCTGTAACCAGGTGTTCTTCAGTGTCTTTGGTGAGAAATGTGAGAAAGAGGGTATGGTTGTCTGGGCACCAAAAGCCAAGCACAAATAAATTGCAAAAAAGGGAGGAAAGCCACTGAATAGGAACCCCTTTTTACCTATGAATAAGTGCTCTTCTACAGATGAGTAACTAATCCTCAAAAAGTGTTCCAAATAAAGGAGCATGTCAGCCTAACCTGTTCTTTGGATAGCTCCCTTATTCTTTGAACCCACGCCCAACCACTGACCTCATAAACTGCCAGGTCGATACCAGCATAGGGGATAATGCCCAACATATTTGGTAGGTAGCCCTTGTAAAAAGCAGGGATTCCTTCCTTCTGTAGGATCTGCCTGGCACAGTCTGCCACACCTGAGTACTGGCCTGTCTTGCCGAGGGCCAATCGTGTCTTCATGACCTAGTAGGAAGAAAAAATTAATGAACCAGATGTTAAACAAGAAAACAGTCTTGGTACTTGCATCAGTTTCTTCCAATTTTACATCTTCTGCACCTAATTTCAAGAGTCTTCTGCAAGTGATTAGCTCAAAAATGTAGCAGGCATTTTCTTTTTCCTGTGGCTTGTAGGATGTCAATTAAAAAAATAGACTGGCACAGACCCTCTTGGTTATGATCCATCTCATGCTATTCTTGGTGAATGGAGCTCTCTACCTGTGCACACACACACACAAAGGAATGGCTGTTGGTATAAGTAATCTTTTTTGATTTAACCTGAATCTATTAAATCTTATATTGAATCTGTATAACTTGCACATGATATACAACTGGAGGACTGGAGCCAGATGACTAGAAACTATCTCTCAGAGAGATAGCAAGAGGAGAAGGGACCATAAAAATTCCAGCTCTGGAAGATAATCCCTGGGAAACTCTTCTAAGATATGTTCCCAGAAAAAAAAGGGGGGGGGCAATTAACATGTTGGTTCTTTTTTTGATAAAATCCACATCTAAATAAGGGGAGGGATTCTAACTCCCTTTATCTATTACTGTATGCCTGGAAGCATCTTAGATTCTGCTTTGACTAGTGCTGGGATCATTTCCTTTCAATAAAGAATTCCTTTTGAAGTGTCTAGCTTTCAGAAATTCATTCTTTTTTTCAGTTGAAGGGGGAAAAGTCCATTGCTTACATAAAGCAGAATCTGATGCTTCCATTGCTTACACCTAGATCATGTACTTAAAAATTCCTAATTAGAAAAAAAAACAAGCAATCTATTCTATCTGAAATTGGTGACACAAGTTCTTTAGTAGGCTAACATCTGAAATGGATAATTGGATGACTAGAGGGCTTAGGAATTAAGGATGCCCTTTTAGATCAATAGGATTGCCCATGATAGGTATTCTGAATTCCTGTGAAATGTGGAATAACCTAGTTCTGTTGGAGGTCATAATCTCCATAAAAGATTCATTTTTCAATCAGGAATACTTTAGGATACTGGATGCCTTTTGCATGTTCAGGCTATGGTGGTGACTAAGAGTACATCTCATCAACTTTAGGTATTAAGTTAAATACTTCCAGGGAAAAAAAGGAATTGGAACACAGGTCCTAAACTCCTATATCAACTACTGCATTGGCTGCCTCTGATAGTTATTTAAAAAACAATAATTCACCTAACCTTATGGCAGCCAGATTAACTGCAGAACACATATAAACATTTTATGAATTTTGTTGATTAAAGATTACGTTCAAGATGCCATTTTGATGATAGCATCTGGGTGTTGGAATCAGATGTCTAACACAGTGCAACATCCTTGGCTTTTTTAATATGCAATTTATGTTTTGTGCTTCTTTTACTTAAATGCCAGATATGATTTTATGTTAGCTTCTTTTACTGTTTTTATTTTATTGGTGTTTCTATTTATATGTGTTATTAATACTGTAACTGTATTATGTTTTGAAAATCATGTTGACTAATAGCAGATTCAAAATAATCTAGGTATGTACGAAAGTGGAAAAATTTGTTTTTGATCTGCTAATACTACTTCCTAGATAGCATTTAGCTAATATCCAGGATAAATTGGAAATGAAGACTCATCACATATATCTCTGATATTGGTATTAAGATTATTCTGTATCCCTCTCCAGAAGCAGATACCTTCTGAACTATTATCAATTCTGCCCGAATTTTCCCATGAATGTAAGAATGTGCTGGGAAGAATAGCTTTGACATATCCATTCTTGCAATGCTCAACTTTCTCCTTACCAACATTAGCTTTATGTAAACTACTAATCCAATTCAAAAATCTTATTTCAAATTGGCATACTGGGTATATACGTGCTATTCATTTTATATTAAATAGGTATACTAAGAAAGATGCTAGAAAGGAGTAGCACACATATACCCCACATATTATCATGGTCATATCTGGAATGAACTGGATTTTTGAGCCTCTACCAGCAGTTTTAAGAAGAAATCCATAGTTAGGCTAATGCCCTCTTATCCCTACAATGTTTGAGTAACTCTCAGCATGGAGATTAAAATTGTTATTTACTTTGGGCTGGAACTTGACTGATTTATGTCACTACCTAAAGAAGCACATACACTATTAATACTGTATAATAAAGTAAGCAGAATGAATACTCATTCATCCTAACTAATAAATCATGGAACAGTCATTTGGGCACCATCCAAAACAACATAGCAAAACTACAGATCTCATATCCTTTATTCAAATGAATCTATTTAGTGACATCTGCTGAATAGTCTTCACATTTGCCTGAAGCTCCTAATTTATCTATTTTACCATTTTTTTCCTTATTGTTATCATTACAATGGACCATATTTCCAATGATTTTACTCATTTTTAAAATCTAAGCAATGTTCTGTGCCTCTTCTGATTGAATGGTCAGTTCATAATAAATGATAAGGATTCTAGAGATGCTTTTTGTAAACTGAAATTTGGAAAGTCCTCTATTATCGCTGAAAAAAAACCACTTCCTCATAAGTTGCTAGAAAAAGACTAAGAAAATTATTTAAGAAAGACATCTTAGAAGACATCTAAGAAAATTATTGGGGAATAAATTGATATTAAATTGAAAATAATTGCAGAAATTCAATATAACATTTTAATTTCAGAAAAATATGTTAAAGAAATTTATAACTCTTAGGGTTAGTTCAATGGAGTCCCCCCATTTTTCCAGGTACAGCTGATCAGAAGAAAGATTAGCTTTTGTGAGACCCTTCCAAATCCAATGCATGTAGTGGAAGAAATTTGGCACAGGAAAGAGATCTGGGCATTTTGTGTAGCAAGCAATGTTAAGTGCAGATACAAGGGGAAACTACTCTGTTTGGACCTCTTTAGCTGAAGCCTAAATCTGATCCTATGGTGATGGTTGGCTTGAACACATTCCTGGAATTGTTTGAGTAGTATACATTTTGATTAAAAGGTCATTTGGTTGGTAGAAGACTTGGCCTTCAGACACTATAGTACCAAAGAGGGGCAATTTTACCTCCATGGGGTAGATTATGGTCTGTGCTGTGGCCCCAGCCAGTGAGCCAGCAACAAATCTCTCCTGTACCCTCAAAGTTTCCTGTTGCCCACGAATTGCTCGCTTTATCTGCAAAGAAAAGCAATGGATTTATTCAGAGAAAGAATGGAGACTCCTCCACTTTCATCTCAATTAACTGAATAAGGGCAGCACCCATAAGAAATTACTACATTTCATATCAGGGGAATGTTATGTTGCTGCACTGGGATATCAGTTTCTGTAGGGATTTCAAAAATAAGCAATGAAATCTTTGCTCTAACTTGGCTAGATCAGATGCTTCATTTAGGTTGGAGAAGAATGTTGGAATTTATAGACTTTTTTAACAAAAATATTTTTTATACTTTTCCACATTTAAAAACTCATATACAATCTTTGCAACACTGTGACATCGACATTTCCACTTAGGTCAATATACCGTATATACTCGAGTATAAGTCGACCCGAATATAAGTCGAGGCACCCAATTTTACCACAAAAAACTGGGAAAACTTATTGACTCGAGTATAAGTCGAGGGTGGGAAATGCAGCAGCTACTGGTAAATTTCAAAAATAAAAATAGATGCCAATAAAAACTTTCACTAGGACAGTTGAGAATAAGTTTGATGTTCACAATTTCCTCTTTGAAAGAGACCAGTAAATAGGGAACAAGAAGATGAAGAAAAAGAAGTGTGTTTTTTCACACTTTTCACACTGAAGTGAACAAAAATGGCATCATAGGAACAAGCTTATTCTCAGCCCAAAGGTTTGTTTCTGATTTCTTCCCTGATTTAAGGGAAATTTGGGAAACGATCTCACTATCATGAAAGGTTTGATTGATTCACTAACGCAAAAGATGATGATGATGACAGTGGTAGGCAGGAGTCACTCTCTCCCTTGCAAGAAAAAACCAAGAGCCCTTCTTATAATCTCTCTCTCTCTCCCCCCCCCTCCCCCTCCTCCCGAGTGGACTGAAAGCAGCTGGAGCTGAGGAAATGAAACTGAGTGGAGCGACCTCCACTTGCGTTGCTTTCTCAGCCTAAAGCTCAGAAAAGCCTCCCCCTCCTCCTCCCCCTCCCCCTCCCCCTCCTCCCGAGTGGACTGAAAGCAGCTGGAGCTGAGGAAATGAAACTGAGTGGAGCGACCTCCACTTGCGGTGCTTTCTCAGCCTAAAGCTCAGAAAAGCCTCCCCCTCCTCCTCCCCCTCCCCCTCCTCCCGAGTGGACTGAAAGCAGCTGGAGCTGAGGAAATGAAACTGAGTGGAGCGACCTCCACTTGCGTTGCTTTCTCAGCCTAAAGCTCAGAAAAGCCTCCCCCTCCCATGCTTAAAAGTTGCAAAGGAAACACGGAAGCAGGGAAGCGGCTGCCCAGCTTCGGAGCTCCACACCATTTTTTTTTCAGAGGGGAATCTGACTCGAGTATAAGTCGAGGGCGGTTTTTTCAGCACAAAAAATGGGCTGAAAAACTCGACTTATACTCGAGTATATACGGTACATAAATACATTTAATTTTTATTTCTACTATCTAACCAGTTATAGCACTTATTCCAGACCGTATAATATTCCATATCTTCTTAATCTTGCAGTTCCAAAGTGAGTTTAACCATCTCTGCACAATCCAACACTTTCTTTATTATCATACTTTTGGAGGGGGCACTGTCTAATTTCCAACTCTGCGCTTAAGCAATTCTTGCTGCAGTCAGTATATGCACTATGATGTATTTAGTTCCTTTGTTAAATTCTCCTCTAATTATTCCTAATAAAAACATTTCAGGTTTAAACTGAATTTGGAGACCAATAATTTCCTGCAACCAATTTCTTATTTTGGTCCGATATTTTCTTGCTTCGGGGCACGATCACCACATGTGAAAAAAGATACCCTGTTTTTGCTTACATTTCCAGCATTCTGGACTCATGTTTGGATATGTTTTTGCCAGCCTTGCCAGTGCTAGATGCCAACAATAAAATATATGTTATAAAGGTTTTCCTTATAGGCAGCAGACATTGTTAATTTATAATTTTTAGTCCACATTTTTTCCCATTCCTCTAGTTGAATATTATAACCAAAATTTCCATTCTTTCCAAATTTGACCCAAAATGCGTATCTTTTATTTGTTGGATTAAAAAAAAATCCCAATTCAAATTGCCAAAAGCTTTTTGCACATCTAAAAAAATCAGTGCCGCTTGTTTCTCCAGGTGGGCTTCATAATATTCTAACACATTTGTTACTATCCTAGTATTATTTCTGATTTGCCTTTTGGGTAGAAATCCATTTTGGTCTGAATGTATTCTTTCATTTAACATTTTTTTTATTCTGTCTGCTACTATCATCATAAATATTTTATAATATATTAGCAATGAAATGGGTCTGTAATTTTTAATTTATTGGTAATCAGTACCTTCTTTGGGTATTAGGGTAATATAGGCCTATGCCCATGATTCCGGCAATTTTACTTCTAGTAATGCCTCTTTATATACCAACATTTAAGGTTACATTATTTCATACATATTCTTATAAAATTCCCCTGGGATTCTGGAACTTATAGAATTTTTATTATTGATTAGTTCGCTTCTCAATTTTTTCCCCAGGAGCTCAAGACAGCATCCACCAGACTTCCTTTTCCTATTTTATTCTTAGAAGTGATTAACTTAACAATTCGTCCCAAAGCATCCAGTGAGCTTCCATAGCAAAAAGCAGAGTTGAATACAAGGACTCCCATTCCTAGTCAATCATCTAGCTACTATTCTTTTTGCAACAGATTATCATGGCATTTGGCTTTGAATCAACCTCTAGTCCTGCTATAACAATAAGCTTGTAATCTTGGGGTCCTTCTGGATTCATGGTTCCTTTAAGAAGAGCAGATAGAAGCCTGGTTAAGAAAGCCTTTGCTCACATTTGGCTGATGCTTTTCAAAAATAGGGGAAATTAGCAACTATTATCCTTTGTCTTGGACAAGTACAAATTGTATTATGAAGCTGCAACATATGACTGGTATGAAATATGCCATCCCAACTGAGAAGGAATGTCATCCAGCATTATGTAACCCCTTTACTTTGGGAGCTGCAGCGGTTGCAGTTTGCTTGTGGGTATTAGTATGCAGAGCTGCAGACATACCTGTTCATAAGCCATAAACTTGATGGCAGATTCGGGTGCAATCTTGAGAACGTTGACACCATTGCCCCGCCACAATGAGCACATGCCTCCCTCGTGAATCAAGCCTTTCAGTCCACCAAGCACATTCATGCTGTTGTTCTTTGATGCATGGACCTGCAGGTAAGATGCAGACATGATGTTAGTCCCTGTGAAAATATTTACAGCCCCTTCACATCCCGGACACAAACTGTTTCAACTCCTTCCCTCAAAACAATGCTATAGAGCCTTGCACACCAGAACAACTAGGCACAAGGATAGGTTTTTTCCTGAACACCATCTCTCTGCTAAACAAATATTTCCCTCAACATTGTCCAACTATTTACAAAGTCTGCACTACTATTATTATTAATCTTCTCCTCACTCCTTATCGCCCATCCCCTCCCACTTGTGATTGTAGGACTGTAACTTTGCCGCTTGTATCCTTACGATTTATATTGACTGTTTCCTAGTATGATTTGATTACTTATTGTACCCTATGACTATTAAGTGTTGTACCTTATGATTCTTGACTCTTGACGAATGTGTCTTTTCTTTTAATGTACACTGAGAGCATTCGCACCAAGACAAATTCCTTGTGTGTCCAATCACACTTGGCCAATAAAAGTATTTTTCTTCTTCATCTTCTTCTGTGACAGGGGTGTCAAACTCGATTTCATTGAAGATCGTGTATCACAGTTGTGTTTGGCCGGTGGGGGGGGGGGGCATGGCCAGCTCAACATTACTTGTGGGTGCCTGTGGCGGCCCAAGCGCTCTGCCAGTAAAACCTGGCTCCTGAACTCCATTTTCCGCTGTGACAGCCTCCTGCAACCTCTGCCAGCAAAAATGGAGTGCTCAAGTGGCCCTCCTGAGCTCTATTTTCACTGACAGAGACACTGTGGGCTGGTCCTTCCGTGTTTCCAGATTAGCCCCATGGACTGGATCCAGCCTGCATGCCTTGAGTTTGACACCTCTGCTCTATGAGGAGTTCTTGTTGATGGCATAAGCAAGGATAACCATGTATGGGGAGGAAGCAGTGAAAACACTGGGCTGTTGGAGGACTATTAATGACCTTTTAAGATCTTTATAAATGGAGATAATGTGAAAGACATACATGAGGTGACAATAATTCTTATTCACCAAATGTGTTAATTGCACTACTATTAAAGCTGAAAAAGAGGGAATGGCTATGCATTCATCTTCGAAATATTTAGAAAGTTGAAGAAGCCTCTGAACTATAGAATACAATTATAGAACATAAAGAGCACATTGGCTTTGCTTGCTGCAGTAATGCTTGCAGATAAGCCTCTTTGCATTCAAGGGGTGACAGGGTTGAATGACACTTTGGGGGCACTACGTTCAGAAAATCTCTTTAAGCATTTGCCTGAAATGGTATAGGGCAGGGTCTCCAGTTTGAGCAGGCGGTTAGACTAGAACACCTTCAAGATCTCTTTCAACTCTGTTATTCTGTTAACAATCAAAGCTCTTACTGAGTCATACTTTTGCTCCCAACTATCATTCAGCATGCAGTTCAAATGGAGACAACTACATTTCTTTTATATTAAGATCTTGCTTTGATTTGGCAGGTAGGTAGACAGGCTGCTAAGAGCCCAGTTGTGCCAATGATGAGGGAAGATGGGAAAAGTCATCCAGCAAACCAATGTGTATTTTGGACAACTACTCATTACATCTCCAAAGACAATTTTCCAACCCCCTCCCCTCCATTTCCTTTGCATTTTTCTCCCCAACAATTGCTGCAAGCACTGTTGCAAGGCATAACCCCACTCTCCTTTCTCAATCACAAATGCTTGTTAGCTCTTTGCCTGCATGAAAACTTTCAATCGATCCAACGGTGCAGTTCCAGTCCTAGAGACTGCACCAGCCATAGCTCCAGCTATGAGTTGTTTCCACCACATCCCAGTTTTCTTCTCTTTCTCAGAAAATTCATCAGGAACAGTAAGGCACTCCCCAATGTCAAGGACCTATCAAAACAAGGGGAAAAAATAAGGGGTCAAGCACTTTATTTTGAAATACTATTGGGAGAAATAGGGCTATAGTCAAAAGTAATGGGCAAACATTCTAAAGGAACTCATCTTCAGGTTTCACTATACTGAATTCAAACACTATTGATATTTTGGGTTGCTATATTGATCATCAAAATCTAAACAGATAAGAATGGGCAAGTCAAATATTAAAAACTGGAATTGAAGTTGAACGCAGTGTCAGAATATGCTGGGGATCACTATTCTGCATTAAGTGCTCAAAAAGCAAGTTCTATTCCCACCTTTCTGGTGAAGAAAGGTCACAGAACACTTTATTTCCTTAAACTTTTTAACCAAATTAAGTCACTAGAAATGTGTTCATCTTCTCATATTCTGGCCTCTCCTTTTTTACACTAACATGTAAAGACTTTCTATCACACATTGCTGTTGAGCCTTCCTACACTCCTGTTTCCAAAAATTTATAATTATAGAATTAATCCATCCCAAGCCAAATCAGGGGTTGTAAATCACAAATGAAGCTGTGCCTGATTAGCTGATGACCTGTTGAGAATCCTGCTCAAAGGCACATGGAGGTTAATACTGAAAGCCTCGTGCTCAAGAACTCACATAACTGAATAAAAAAACACGAAAATCAGGCCGGCACACATTTTGCAAAAAGCTATAAAAATGGCATGGATTATCATATTAAAATAGTTACAAGCATCAATATATCTCCTTATCCAAACTAGAAAAAAAAACAGTCAAAACATCTTGGTCTCTGCCCATTGGTCCTCTCTGTTTTGGCATTAATCCTTGGAGGTTTCCTTAGTCATACTTTTTCCTTTTCTCAACATCACAGATTTAGAGTCTTTACCTGCTCTTCTTAAGGATGAAAAATGAAATAATCCAAAGGAAAAACTAGAGATTGAATCATTATGAGATTATAAAGTAAATTTTGTGTAAATATAATACAGCCTGTACTGTGAACTCTGCAAATTCAAAACATTTCCTTCCTATCCAAAATGTTCCTTAAAAAATACAAAATGTAGCATTTATGGCAAAGCAACAAATTAGTTTAACATTACTTTTCATTTTAAAGATCCTGGAAATGCACAGGTCTAAAGGGAGAAGAATGATACAGTGCAGCTGGGATAGTAAATTGATTCAATACCAGCAACATAAAGACCAGAAACACTAGATTAAAATATCTTCTCAATCAGGCAGCTCACAGATGACCCGGAGCAAGAATGGTTTCCCAGGGTTATCTTGAGGATAAAATGTTATTACGCTAAGCTCCTTGGAGGAAAGGTGGAATAAAAATACCAAATAACAAACCAATGAATTTATCCCAATCAACAGTAAAAATTACATAATTGTGTAAAGAATTACACAAAGATACCAGTTGCTTCAGTGTTTATCAGAAAATAAAGAGGATATAGGTAGAGATCATCAGCTCCTTTGGTATGTGTCTGTAGGGTCTGATTAAGGGCCCTGTTAAAGGGCAAATCAAACTCAAGTGCTGCTTTTTTATACCAACACCAGAAGCAGAAATTCATTCTGCAGGAACCCAGTTTTTATAAACAGGCCTGCCAAAGTCCCGATATTCCTGATGAGTTACCAGACATAAACAGAATCAAAGGGGCTCAGTGAGGCAAAGGGAGGGCAACAGAACTAGAAGCCTAAGGAATCTGTCCTGTAGAGCAAAAGAAGGAAAATACTACAAAAGGAAGCACTGCCTGACCTACCAGATCAGAGTCTCCCACAATGGACTCCAAGCCTTTGCAGTGTTGATGGTCAGTCTCCCATAGTTCTACCAGGGTCAGCAGCTTTGCATCATCATGGATCCCTGAGGCACTGGGGCCCTTCCTAACAGAAAAGAGCTTTTCCATGATGGGTAAGGTTAGGCAATATGAGAAGAAGGCAAGGAAGGGACGCAGCCAAGCCCTCCAGCAACCTTCTAATGGGATTGAAGAGCTAAAAGTGGATGGGGAGGGACTTGAAAGAGTCAATCCTATTAGCTTTTGTGGATTACATGATGGGAAATTGACCTGCTCCAATCCAAACAGAAAACCAGAAGCTGAGAAAGAAACATCTTTGGGAAAGGATGGATTATTGAAATATTTTGATGCGGAAGAAGGCAAATTCAAGTGAAGCTTGGCTCCCACCAAATAGAATGCAGGGTATAATTCATTTGACATTTTCTTAACTTTGAAATAAAAGGAAATTGCACTCTTTTTTAATTTTAACGCAAAACGTTACTCATTGAAATGGGGTTTGCAGGAGACCTTCCCATGGACTGCATACAAAGATCTCCCCAAACCTGTCAGCAAATATGGGGATACCATTGATAACACGAACTGCCTATTCCAATCAATGGATTCGTCATTATTTTCTGTGAATAAGGACTGGAATTCCAACCATCTTCTATCCTTATCAATCTCAAAGCACAACACAAAACAGAAGAATACTTTCGCTGAGATCAGATGCCTCAGTTTTTCCAAGACGTTCTTGGTTTAGGGTAAACTTTCTACCCCCCTAAACTAGGAAAACATTAGTTTCTAGGAATACATCCAGCAATAGCAGGATAAGTAGCAGGAGATTTTAGCTACAAGACCATCAGATGATTAATACCAGACACAATGCAGGAAATAGTTTCCATTTCATCACTTACTGAGCTTATAGCTATCATTTTGGGGGGCAGCAAATATCTGAATTTAATTCATTCAATTTGATATGGCTGTCTACTCCAGAATACTGTATCCTGGATGGTCAGGAGATGGCAGCAAAAGTTGGTATTTTTTATAAGTCTTTGCTGCCATTTAGTGGGTGCTGTAGCTTAGATATTTGCAGCTCTAATTGTGCCTGCTGGAGTATTTGATGTTTTGGATGAATATGGCAGTAACATACATAAAAACATTCAGATTAATGGTTTTTACTCTTGAAAACCTAGTCATCGTACGTTTAATTTCAAATAAATGATGGTTGGTAGGTTACATTTTTCCTGAGATTTGACTAGGTTGCCTGGATTTCTACCTTGACATATCCTAGGAAACTTCTACTTTCTCTGTACTTAGCACATCTGCTACAGATGACTTCGTGTTTAAATATAAACTTTAATCTTCCCTATTTCAATCAACTGATTAGATTAACACAGCAGAAGATAGAGAACCTTGGCTAAAAGCCAGCTCAGAGATAACAAATTTTCAGATCCTCTTTTTCCTAGAGGATCCTACGATGTCCTTCCCTCACAGAGACACACGTATTTGGAAACCCCAGATCAAAGGCAAACATAATCTTTGAAATGGATACACTGAGGTTTTGGCATATTGTAAAAAGAGTTTTCAGGCTTTTACAGATGGCACTTAGCCCAAGTGAGACTAGCAAAAATGTTTCCAAATAGATCACTGGAATGTTGGAAATGTAAACAGAATCAAGGAACATATCATATGTAGTGGATGTGCCCAGTAGCAAAAAAAATATTGGATAAGGATAAGAAAGTAGATTGAGGAAATAACTAAACAACAGAGTTAAAACCAGAGATATTTTTACTAGGCATAATAACAGGAAAATATGACCAAAAATACAGTATCTAATGCTACATTTAATAATGGTGGCAAAATTGAAAAATGGTATTATAATGTGTGATAAAGTATTAAGAGTGTGCCAAGATGGATAGGCTGACAATGGAAATAAAAGATATAGAAGAAACAGAATATTATTTGATTTGGAATGCATGGTATAATAAGTTAAATAATAGATATAAAGATAAATAAATAATATGGGGTGTAGGCTGTTGAGGTGTGTGAGGAAGTTGTTCAGTTTTTCTTTCCCGTGTGGCCAGATTATGAAGGTGTCATCTACATATCTGAGCCAGAGTTTGGGTTTGTGATCATATTTTTCTAGAGCTTGTGTTTCAAAGTGTTCCATGTAGAGGTTAGTGATGACAGGTGAGAGGGGTGATCCCATGGGTGCTCCTTCTATTTGTTTGTATTTTTGTCCATTGTAGGTGAAGTATGTATTGGATAGGCAGTGGTTGGTCAGATCTAGGATGTGCTTGGGGGGGTTGTATTTGTTTTGGATGGCTGTCAAGGCTTCTTTTATTGGCACTTGGGTGAAGAGGGATGTGACATCGAAGCTCACTAGTAGGTCACTGGGTTGTAAGTTTTGTTTCTTTATGATCTCGATGAACTGGAATGAGTTTCTTACGTGTGAGTTGATGGATTCTGCATAGGGCTGTAGTTGTTTGGCGAGAAATTTGGCTAGGTTTTGTAGAGGTGAGCCTATGGAGCTGACTATTGGTCTAAGTGGGGTTCCTTCTTTGTGTATCTTGGGGAGACCATAAAGTTTAGGGCATCTGGATGATTTTTCTCTGGGTATGATTCTTTGCTGGATTTCTTCACTGATGGGGGAGGCTTTTATTTTGGATCTGGTGGTTTTTTCTAGGTAGGTGGTGGGGTCTGTCTTTAGGGGTTTGTATGTGGGGTCTTGGAGTAGGTTGGTTAACTTGGATTGGTAGTCAAATGTGTTCATAACCACTGTCGCGTTGCCCTTGTCTGCTGAACCTACTCCAAGACCAAGATATATTAAAAAAATACAAATAAGGGAATATATATATATTGTGCTGTCCCAGCCAGTCTTTGGGAATTGGATAGTTACTTAGGAATTATGAGCTGTCCCCTGAAGGGAAGGCATCATGGTAAATGTAGTTAAAGATATCCAGGAAATGTAGTCCATGTCACTTGGCCACATCTGTAATCCTGATTGGTCACTAATTTGACCCTAGGGTTGGGAGAGTTTTTCCTCACTTTGCCTGAACTCACTAACTCATGGCAGATGCTTTCTATCGCTACAAGATGGGTTAGGGGATAACCATCTTTTACTACAAGGCGGATATACAAAGGATTGGTCATTAAAGAAGAACTTCATCACAAATGTAAATTATGACACCTGATGAACCAATAAATGTACTTTGTTATGGACCGTCTTGTTGAGTTATCTATTTGCATCTGTACAGCTTATAAATCCACCTCTGTGCAGAAGACAAAAAAGTAAATGTGTGTGTGTGTATGTATATGTATTTATATGTGTGTGTATGTATGTATGTGTGTATGTGTATATATATATATATGTCTGGCATTCAGCTTTGTTCGGGTATTTTCCCACATCATAGTAGTGGTGCTTTTAAAGTTGTAGCAACGTTTCAGCAGAATCTCATCTGCCATCATCAGGCTTCTGTATAGTGTTCGTCTGTGAGTTAGACTTTTACAGACGAACACTATACAGAAGCCTGATGATGGCAGATGAGATTCTGCTGAAACGTTGCTACAACTTTAAAAGCATCACTACTATGACGTGGGAAAATACCTGAACAAAGCTGAATGCCAGACATGAAAGCACCCGCGAAAACTTTAGAAAACACACACACACACACACATATATATATATATACACACACATATATACATATATATATATATTTGTTTTCTGAGGTTCTTGCGGGTATTTGTATGTGGATCTTTGGTTATTCGAGTTTTCTCCCGCATAAGATTGGAAGTATCTAGGCAACGTTTCGATGAAGTCTCATTCATCATCTTCAAGCTTGGTCTTCAGCTCTGTGCTTCTCAGAGTGATGTGAGCTTGCAGCTGCTTCTTCCTTTTAACTGCTAGTGGGGGTGTGACTTGATTGGGTGGGGGCTTGGCTGTGTTCTGATTGGGTGGGGGTGTGTTCTCATTGGTTGGGGGTTTGGCTGTGTTCTGATTGGTTGGGGGGTTGGCTGTGTTCTGATTGTCTGGAGGCGTGTTCTGTTCAGGTGGGGGCTTGATTGTGCTCAGGTTAGTCTTAGTTGCTGGAGGGTTTGAGCTGGTGAGCTGTGATCTTGCTGTTTGGCTTCGAGTTCGTGGTCGTGCTGCATCTTCATGGTGGGGGCCAGTTCGCTTCATGTATGGCTCAGAGGGGTTTGAAGTGGGTAGTGATGCAGCTGCAGTGCGGCTTCTGATCCGTGGTCGTGTTTCATCTTCTGTGTGAGTGTGAGTCTGCTTTCTACGTGGAAGTCTGGTGGTGGCATCTTATGTGGCTCTCAGGGGTGTGGGTCTGGTGTCATTCTTCATGTTAGGTACTCATCTGTTCATGAGGGCAGGTTTCCAAATGGCTGGTAGGTGGGAAGTATCATCTCATTTATTCATGCTGTGTGGGCGTTTTTCTATCTCTATGGCTTCTCTGATGATTCTGCTGCTGAAGTGTTCGGTTTTGGCGATAGTTCTGGTATTTTTAAAGTCAATCTCATGTCCTGTGGCTTTGAGGTGTTGGACCAGGGAAGAGGTCAGCTCAAACCCTCCAGCAACTAAGACTAACCTGAGCACAATCAAGCCCCCACCTGAACAGAACACGCCTCCAGACAATCAGAACACAGCCAAACCCCCAACCAATCAGAACACAGCCAAACCCCCAACCAATGAGAACACACCCCACCCAATCAGAACACAGCCAAGCCCCCAGCCAGTCAAGTCACACTCCCACTAGCAGTTAAAAGGAAGAAGCAGCTGCAAGCTCACATCACTCTGAGAAGCACAGAGCTGAAGACCAAGCCTGAAGATGATGAATGAGACTTCATCGAAACATTACCTAGATACTTCCAATCTTACGCGGGAGAAAACCCGAATAACCAAAGATCCATATATATGTATATGTATATGTATATGTATATGTATATGTATATGTATATGTATATGTATATGTATATGTATATGTATATGTATATGTATATGTATGGCATTCAGCTTTGTTCGGGTATTTTCCCACGTCATTGTAGTTGTTCTTTTAAAGCTGTAGCAACGTTTCAGCAGAATCTCATCTGCCATCATCAGGCTTCTGTATAGTGTTCATCTGATGATCAGATGAACGCTATACAGAAGCCTGATGATGGCAGATGAGATTCTGCTGAAACATTGCTACAACTTTAAAAGAACAATTACAATGACGTGGGAAAATACCCGAACAAAGCTGAATGCCATACATGTAAGTACCCGCGAAAACTTAAGAAAACAAATATATATATATGTGTGTGTGTGTGTGTGTATTTGTTTTCTTATATATATATGTGTGTGTGTATGTATGCATGTATATATAATTAAAAAGTATGTAAAATGTATGTATATCGATACCAAAATGAAAATAATGTTATAAAATGAGGAAAATTGTTTAATAAAAATAATTTAAAAAACAAAACAAAAAGAAATAGCGCTCATTCCAAGGAGAGGGCCTACTAATCAAAACCAAAGATAAAATCAAGACTAGCCACTCCCATATCAGGAGAATTCTACTGTGAAGAATCTATCCAAATATAATCAAGAAACCTTTTGCCCATGGCAAAGAATGGCCTCTGCTATACGAATGAGACCATCAGATAGCTTTACTATTAAAGGATCTTTGTTCAATTTTCCAAAAGAAAAGAAAGAATATGTTCCAAGAATGTGGTCAGGAAAAATCGCAGAATTCCAGATGGGACAAAAATGATTGGCAGGGGATGGAAGAAAAAAAAGCTGGTTTAAATCAAAGGCAATATCCCACCCTTCCAAATGCAGGTAGTTCTTGACTTACAAACACAATTGAGCCCAACATTTTTGTTGCTAAGTGAGACATTTGTTAAATCAGTTTTGTCCCATTTCTGTGCCTTTCTTGCCACAGTTGCTAAGTGAATCACTACAGTTGATAAGTTAGTCACCTGGTTGTTAAGTTAATCCAATTTTCCCCATTAACTTTGTTAGTAGCTCACAGAAGGTGATTACATGGGACATAGCAACAGTCATAAATATGAACCAATTGCCAAGAATCTGAATTTTGATCATGTGATTATGGGGATGCTGCAAAGGTTGAAACTGAAAAATGGCCATAAGTCACATTTTTCAGTGCTGTTGTAACTTTGAACGGTCACTAAATGAAGTGTTGTAAGTCGAGGACTACCTGTGTGGCTTCTGTCTCTGTTGCTGCTTTGTACCTGCCACTCTCACTGCAGCCTACTTTCCTCCCTCATCACACTTCTATGCAAAGGCATGCCCTCTATTTCTTCTCTATTTCAATTTCCCTCTAGTCACAGCATTCTCCTTCGTTGGAAGTTATTCTACTAATAATCATGACTGAGATGGGAATCTATAGAAACTGAATAAATAAATAAATAAATCCCGTGCTGATGATCTCTAAAGTCCCTTCCACCTTATAATTTTATTTACATTCTATGTTTTTTATTACAAAGGCCAATTGAGTTAACTTGTTCCCTTTTCCTGGCATTGTATGTCCACCTTTAATAAATTATATTATTTCAGAAATTTAGGGTTTTTTTTCCCTTTCCCTTTTTTCTAACTTCTATAAATGCATTCCTTGCTTATGTCATAAAGATAACTTTAAAAAACCTTTTTTCAAACTTGGCAACTTTAAGACATGTACATTACAACTCCCAGAAATCTAGGAGTTGAAGTCCAGATAACATTGCCAAGTTGGGAAAGACACTGCTTTAACACGCTTCCCCTTCAGGAAGGCAGGAAAGAAGTCAGAATATAAATTTCCAGGTTCCTTGTTTCTTAACTGATTTGCCAGAATTTCAGACTTTCTAATCAGGGGTGGGGGTGACCATTTTCTTGTAGAAAAAATATACATAAAAGTCACCGTTGGAAGAAATGTAATTGCTTTTAAATGAGAGAATTCAGGCACTCATGTTTGTGAATAAATAAAAAACCCCAAATTAGAATGCGTGTTTTAGCCAGGAGACTTGTAGTTTAAAGTCAGCTTTGAAATGGAGATTGTAAAGTAAATGTTATTTTAGTGCAGGCAATAATAATGCTTATGAGCATCCATTAGCATCCTACACCCTGCCTCAAATAAAAATGGACATTACTAATGCATTTTAAAATTCAGTGAGAATGCCTACAAGCCTACCACTGAACTACAGCAGTCAATCTACAATTTCTTTCTCTTAACAATGATGACCTATCTGGCTATAAGGATATAAAACAAAGGCAAACCTCTTCTTCATTAGTGTCTTTCACCTGTTACAAATATCAGAAATAATGATTGATATGAAGGCACACAGCAAGGTACATAGAATGGAAAGGTTACTTTGCAATTCCAGAATTCTGTGTTCAATTTTTAAAAGGTGCAAGCATCTACACATACAACTTAATTGTGTTCAGAGGATTGATCAGGAGCAGGGTGGGAGGAAAAAGAGGCTGAGATGGGTGGATTAAATATGTATAAGTCAGAATACCTCCCATCATGTCTTGTCCAGCAGTGTGGATAGGATATGGCAGGATTCTTTGCAATGAAACACTGAAGAGGATCAAATTGTGGGGATGCTACCCTGCAGTTCCACCCATAACAAAAAAACAGAGAAGCAGGAACATAATGCAAAAGAAAACTCGTGTTTGGATCATTCTCACTCAAATAATGTATGCTCTAAAAAATAATCTGTTTCCCAAAAGTCAACAAGCATTTCATTTATTAAATGTACATGCCACTCATCTCCCCAATAAGGCAACCTCCCTGAGCCCTTCCTCCAGTTTTCCCTTAATAAGTGGCCTCATTTGAGGATTTCTACTTGATAAAGAGAATGCAAATTCTATTCATTGGACTCTCCCAATCTTAAGAATCTTGATAATGTCCTCCATGCAGCCTATGGTAAGGAGTGATGGTAGTTGTAGCCCGATAACCTATGAAAGATCTCCCCCACAGAATGAGTGGGTGGAGAACAACCTCATAGTCCCCCTTGGTGTTCTTTATGGCCATTTTCTCCCCAGTTGAAATTTAAGCCATGGTCTTCTAGGACAGAGGTCTCCAACCTTGGCCACTTTAAGACTTGTGGACTTCAACTCCCAGAGTTCCTCAGCCAGTTTTGCTGAAGAACTCTGGGAGTTGAAGTCCACAAGTCTTAAACTGACCAAGGTTGGAGACCCCTGTTCTAGGACACCCAAGAAGCTGCCTTGAATCCCCTAATTTGAGACAGAGTTATTTCAGACCAAATATGGGGCAATAATTACAGCTGGCTGGCAATAGTCATTTCAAAGTGGAGAAACATATAGCCCACTAATGCAGTTATTTAATATAAGAAAGATATAAACATTCTTTTCTCCAAAGCTACATCCATGCTATATTCAGTATCTTTCCAGACCTAGTCATCAGAGCAAAGAGATGTGACTTGCTTATGGGCTGTACACCTATTGGGTCTGATTTCTTCTGTTTCTGTAACTCCAAGCATGCCAATTTTTCAATACATGGAGAGGGATGGCATAGACAATAATTCCAGGCCTGGCTAGATGGGAAATATGGCTTACCATTGAGTGCTTCCAATAGTGCACTATCTCTTCCATGTTCTCTAATGGATTGAGGATGAAGTGGTCTCGCCACTCATTCCAGTCAATGGTCATAGTGCCATCTTTGTCGATGCTGCAAAACACAAGCCCAAACAATACCGAGGACAAGGAACTATATTGGGTTTATTCTACCCCTCTTTAGGAAAACTGAAGCTTTGCTGTGGAAACAAGGGGGCAACCTAAAACAGAGAGGGGGCTTTGTTCAAATGGTGGAACAGAATGCAGAATAGAAATCCCAGTGTGTCTGCCTCAAGATATCCATAATATGTATAATCTGCATTCTAACTATTGCTTCTCTGCTGCTATGCCAATCTATGTCTTTTGGCTGTCAATAGCAATGGAGGGAGGGGGGAATTTGGAGGGGAAGAAAGCTGGAGGTGTTTTGCATTCCTTTGCTGGGTTAGCAAGGGGAGGGGGATTCTTTTCTTTAACTTTCCATTTCTTGGCTAGCTTCTGTCCCTTTTTGCGCAACTGCGAACTTTTATCAAAATATGTCAAGGTCAACTGACAGCAGTCTCATCACCACCTGGAGATGACCACATGATCATATTCAGAACTTTTAATTGGAAGACTCATTTGGACTTTGGTGGGTGGGAGCATTTCCATTCCTTTGTATATGTGATCTGCGCGCCAATTTCTTAGATTCAGAATTAAATCTGAAGCTTTCACTTTATTTCCCAGTAAAAGGATAACTTTGCTTTAACCATGAAGTCTGAGTATTTCTTTCTTGGGATTTGAAGAGAGCACAGACTGACACAATGTCTTTACTGGAACTAGTAGTGGTAGCAGGATCAGTTCCAGCTCTGAGAGTGAAAACTATATATAAAATGCTCAGAGAATCAGTCTTCAGAAATCTATTAATTGGTGACATTAACATGGGGGCTTTAAAGGCCATTTTAACTTTCCACTCTTCTATGTCAACACATAGGGAAATAAACATGACAGATTCAGGGAAGGCACTGAAAAGCTGATAGGATGAGCCAGAAGCCTCAGATCATTCCTAAGCACTGTCCTCTCCTCCAACCTTTTAATGCAACTAACTAGATTCCATTCCAACCCAGCAAAATAAAACAGCTCTGGGCCACATTTCAGACATTGTAGTATAAGGAGATAAGAGGAGTACAAAAAGCAAGAACAGTTTGAGTCTCACCTGTGTAAGATTTTCTCCGCTTGCTGGATAGAGATGTAAACTCCCAAGCAGTGGAAAGTTTGCTGGATCTCAGAGACATCGATCTCGCCTGCAACATAAAGACAAAAACAAAGAGCATGGCTATCCATTTTGGGGATTAGGGCTCAGTCCAGGAAGCTGATGGGTTAGGAGAA
This sequence comes from Hydrophis major, assembly GCA_033807585.1. NCBI lineage: Eukaryota > Metazoa > Chordata > Lepidosauria > Squamata > Elapidae > Hydrophis > Hydrophis major. The sequence goes on from CM066329.1 coordinate 234,512,193, forward strand.
GCCTAGAAGTGTTCTAGTAGGATGAATTGAGATGTGCTCAACATTTTCATGGGCGTAAGGAAGAGAGAGAGAGAAACAGAGTCAAAAGACTAGTGGGTTTTGATGAATCTTAAACAGATGGTAATTAATGCCAGGTGACATCTTGGAAGTTTTTTCAGGGCTGTTATATTGCAAGTGCAGGGAAAGAGACTATAAAATGAGCCATCCCTGTCTTCTGGATTGCCAATATTTAGCCCTCTGTGAATTTTCCCAGCTTGAAGAGGAACTCACGGGGAATTAGAGCAAATGCTTAAAGAGCTAGGGGACAAACAGCCTCACAGGGCTCTGCAAAAGTCCAAAAGGGAGATTACTATTTGAATGTTTAGAAGGCTATATTAGAAGAGAAAGGAATGAGAAGGAGAACACAAAGCAGTCAGTATAAGTGAGTGCTGGGTGAAAAAGAAAGAATAGCTGGAAAATGGGCTCCCACAACACTGTCAAAGATTGATCAGCTTAGTTTCTACAAGTCCATGCTTGTAAATAATGTTGTGGTTAACATTTATCTCAATGTTATGCCTCAATGGCATCAATATGGTCCCAGCTCCAGGAAATGCTTTGCTAAAACTAGGAACACAAGCAAAGCGGTGTTAGGTCTGGGTAGGGTATTGGCCACAAACCACTGAACTATCAACCAGCTTTTTCCCTCACAGAAGGTGGAACAAGAGAGTACGTGGAAAAAAGAGTGGTGCTAATTGGTCATACTTTTTTTTTTCTATAGTTTTGTTTAAATTACCACTGAAAGCACTTTGTAAATCAAAATATTGATGAATTAATGCCTGCATGTATTCTCGGACAGAGCAAGATTTTCTTCACTAGAGGCAAAAATAGACAGCTGGTATTCTGACCCAGCCTTCACAGAAGCAAGAAACAGACTCCTTGCAAAGAAAAGCCCCTCTTTATTTACTTTTTGTGAATTAATTGCATTCACCAATTGAGTCCAGGCAAGAGTCCTGCAAGGAGTTAACTGCAGCTATTATCAGTTCATTACGATAATTGCAAGGCCATAAGCTCCCAGTCAAGGCTGCAAATTAAGTTCTGGCAAGGCAGTCTTTGTTGCACAAAACACAATGAGCAAAATTTCTACAAATGCATACTGTTGTCTCCTATGACTTGCTATAACCACAAGTCTATGCTTAGTAAAGAATGTTGTGGTTAACATTTGTCTCAATGTTATGCCCCAAAGGCATCAATCTGGTCCCTTTCCTTCTATTTATTCCCCAGCCAGGGAAGGGCCATTCAGCGTTCATGTTTGATTTGCTTCCCAAGTCGACTCTTTGATCTCCGTTGTTCACCTTTCCTGTTGTTCATCTTTTCTATCTGCTCTGCGCATACTTGCATCTGAAACAGGCCCCAGCTGTTCTTCTTCCTCACTCTTCTCTGACTCCAAAGGCAGCTGTCTCTCCAGTGGCTGGGAAATGCTGGACGGCTCTATCTATGTGTCCAATGCTGAACATCCATCAGAGCCTCCCTCAGGCTCCAGAACTGGCCCAAATTCTTCCCCAACCACCTCATCATCTGAGTCTTCCGCCAGCTCCACTGGATGGTAATTTTGTTTTAAACAAATCTCATTTTGTACCAGATATTTGAGATTGATTACGATGCCTAAGCAACATTCATTTGGAGTACTACAATACAAGCCAAAAATGTAATGACTTATAATAGTAATCCCTATGGCTTTCCCTTACAAATTTATGCAGTACAGTACTAAGAGTTTACAGGTCAGTGCTATAGGATAGGATTGGTAAACAAACCACCTTGTCAGGTTCACACATCATATAATGTGGTTTGTTGATTATAGCTTAGTATTCTGTGTGAATCTATCCAATCTGGTTTTTAACCATATTTTTTCAATTTAGTCATAAACATAGCTGCTAGTGGACTTAAAATTTTCTCAATGTGCGATCACAGTGGTTCTCAGTCTTTTCTTCATCACGGATCTCCTTTAAATTATCTGTTGTGGCCACGGGCCATGGGCCATCAAGACTTATCTCAAGATTTAAATAATAACATTTCTTCAAGGCTTTGCAGACCCCCTGTGCCCACCCAGGTTGTCTGCAGGTTGAGAACTACTGTGCTATCTCATACAGATGTTGGCCTGCAAGCTCCTTTAACCACCTAGTCAGCATGAGAAGGAAATGATGGAATTGGGAGCACAAACATTTGGAGAGCAGCAAGTTGGGTAATATTTACAGACGATCTGCAGGATTCCTACAGAACATCAATTTAGCCTTGACTGCTACAAGCAGCCTAGCTGATGCAACTCTTTACTTAGGAAGAGTGGAAAGCATTTGCGTAGGAATTGGGAGGGAGACTACAATCCAACAAACATCACAGAGAGTTGGCAAAAAGCAAGGCTGTGCGGAAAAGTAATTAGTGAGAGAAATCAGCCATTTTAATCACCTCCATTTTTTCCATTTGAAATTTCTGAGTACTTTCATTCTCACAGGAAAACTAGCACGGTCCTGACTTACATAATATTTTTCTATTTGGAGAGCTGAAACATTTTCCATTTTTACTTGAACAAGTATAAAATCATACTGGCATGATGTCTGCTGACACTGTTACACTGTTACTACACTGATAAGAAAATGCATATCATTTTCTTGCCTGTGTTCCATCCAATATGGATTTTAGATGCAGGCTGAACATAAATAATATTAGAACTAAGGATGACTTTCCCATATTTTTTGCACTATAAGACGCTCCAGACCATAAGACGCACCTAGCTTTTGGGATAGAACACAAGAAAACAAAAAAAATCTGCCCTGCCTCCCAGCACCAGCATGTGACTTGTCAGGGCTCCTTTCCGCTGTGCCCACCACCAGTCTACTGAGAGACAGCTGGATCCTGGCCTCCTGTAGCCCCGCTTATCAGTGGGCTGGCCGATTAGAAACGCTAGCGCTGCCTCTGCTGGGGAGCCTTCACCAGTGTTCCCCTGCTATTGCTGCCGCCTATTGGTAGTTGGATCAGCTTCCCAGAATACCACTGATTAACAAATGGTGGTGGCGCAATAGACACCGGTGATTCCCACCGCCTGGAACAGCTGATCGGTGGTATTCCAGGAGGCTGGTCCAACCAATAGGTGGCAGTGAAGGTAATAAGTAATGGTGGCAATAGGCCGCAGCAGCAATAGGCAATATTCGCTCCATAAGATGCACAAACATTTCTACCCACTTTTTTAGGGGGAAAAGTGTATTTATTAGTGCAAAAATATGGTAAGTCTATCTCACTCATGGACTGCTGAGGATTAAAGAAAGAAATGTCATTGGGCACAGCCTGCCCATTATTATTATTATTATTTTGGCCAGGGCATGCCTGTAATTCATTCAGTCCAAGTGGGAAAAGGGTCAGAGACTGTGTACTTAGTATAACAGAGGAATAGCACAAACAGGTCAAACTCTCTTCTCCCAGGACTGCTTTTAAAAAAATGACTTGAATCACACAGCCTGCTAAGGTTTGAAGCTCCGGATTGATATGCTCTGTAAGCCCATAAGTTATTATTTGTAACCACTGATTGTATGGTTTAGTATAACATGGGAACCCTGTCTGCCTTTGGGAAACGGCAGAAAAGCTACCCTTGGCCTTTACCCAGAGTAAAGAATTCTAGGAAATTAATTTATGAAAGAAAGAACTGTGTTCTGACATATTTGCATAGCTCAAGAAAGGATGCTTTAAGAAAAAGGGGTTTTTCCGGAGAAGGGGGGGGGTCTGCGATGCCCCCACCTCCCTAGCCAGCTCCCCTCTATCTTCAGCTGTCCCTACAGGGCAGCCTTAACCCCCTGACCCATCTGGATCGGGGGTACCTCGACAGCTAGCCAGCAGGAATCGCGAGCTGTCGCGAATTCCTGCTGCCCCGAAGCCACGCAAACCTTTTTCCCAAGGCGGTGGAGCGGCGGTCAGCAATGGCCGCCACGAAGATGCCAGCAACCGGGTAAGAACTGTGCTGGAGGAAGTGTGAAAAGTGAAAGTTTTGTCTGAGCCGGGTCAAGTAACAACTTTTAAATTGCCTGGAATTGAGCTGCTTGTTGCTGGAGGATACATTGTTTCCCTAAGAAGATCCAAAGCGGCGGAGAAGCTGTCAAAGGGAACTTTCTTTTTTTAATTTTTGTTTACTCTCCCATCCCACGGAAAAAGCAGAAATATTTGGATATATTAGACATTGAAAGTGGATTGCTTTGAAAGCTAAGCTAAGAGACAAAGGGATTTTTGGATATTGAAAAATTTAAGAAATTGGAAAATTTTTGCTGGAGGTATGGATTTTTGATTATTTAAAATTGTTATTGCAAGTGGGAAGGGAGAAAAAAAAAAATTGGAGCAGAAACTGAAAAAGGAGGAGACTGTCTAGAATGTCTTGGTGGATCCCAAAAGAAGATATATGGTAATTGGACCTCTTTGATTAAAAATTAATTTAGAAAGAGAAAGAGAAGAAGGAAGAAAAGTATTAACTTTTGGAACTTTTTTCTTTTTTTTAATTGCTTTTGATTGTCCTGGATTAAAAATACTTGTGGTTGTTTTGGAAAAAGTTTTCCCTTTTCATAATGGCATTGTCTGTGGATGAACTAGAGATTGACTATCAAAAATATAAAAAAGAAGATACTTTGGGCGCTTTGTTCCAATTCTTAGAAATGGCGTTATGTTCTCTTGAAAAGTTGATTATGCAGCAGAAGGACTGGGACAAGGAAGAAGAGGAAGAAGAAGCCATCTTTGATGAACAATGGGTTCCTTCCGGAGAGGAGGAGAAAAAGGATAAGAAAAAGGGGTTTTTAAGAATTATAAAAACAACCAAAAGAGAGAAAAATGAGCGAAAAGATGGAGGCAAGGTTAGAAAGCAAAGGAAAAGGAGCAAGAAAAGCGAAGAGAAAAAGCAAAGGGGTAGAAAGGGCAAGGAGAAGAATAAGCAAAAGAGAAAAGGGGGGAGGAGAAGCCTTAATGGGGGGAAGCAAGATTTAAAAAAAAAAAGTTTATTTAGAGACAATGGGTGAATTTAATTTAGATTAAAAGAGGGATTCTGGAGGGTATATAAGAGTGTGTTTTTATATGTATATTTAGAATAAAAAATTTATTATGTAATTTTAGAATCTTTTAAACAGAATCCCAAGAAAGATTTATATGTAGTATTTTTAAGTTAGGTAATGAGTTATAGATGTAACTCCAATTGTTGTACAGGAGAAGTATAGTAAAAGAAAAAAGATGAATGGATGTTTGGAAATAGAACAGACAAAGAATGTTGTTGAAAATGGTAATAATGGAAGGATATATATGCTTTGATTTTGTATATTGATAAAAGGCAATAAAATTTTAATTGATAAATAATTTGGATGGAAAAGAGAAGTAGGGACAAGATATGAAGTTAATATTATATGAAATATTAATATTATAATCTTGAAATGTTATGTTTTATTGGTCTATCATTATTATTTTTTTTTAGAAAAGAATTTATAAGCTGTTATGCCTTGATTTTGTGTGCATTGTTTTTAGAAAACTGATAAAAATGGTTTTTATATACATATATAAAAAAAAAAATGATAATAAGATATGGAAGGAGATTTAGGTTGAATATGATGTTTGAATTTGTGTCTGTGTAAAGAGTTTTAACCCGGGAACAGACAACCTTCAGAAAAGATCTTTTAGTTTTGTCTATGTTTTATGTTTTGTGTTTGTATGTTTGTGTATTATGCTTATGATAAAACTAACAAAATTTGTTTTTTATTTAAAAAAAAAAGGAAAAAAGAATCAATAAAACCTTGGAGGAATGTTAGATGAGAATAATTTAAACAAGCCAGAAAGAAAAGAATATGATGACTATAAAATGGATAAATATGGAAGAGAAATGAAATTGAATAGGAGTAAAGAGAAATAATGAGAAATTTGATGAAAGATATTTGTGTGTCCATATGGGGATGGGATAAATTGGAATTATGCTGTATAAAAATATTGTTTTGTTTGACTTGTAAGGACTTACAATATTAAGAGGTTTTATGTGTTTATGTATTTACTGGTTAATGATGTGTTGTTTTATCTTTAAAATTAATAAAAATTTGTTTCAAAAAAAAAAAAAAAAAAGAAAGGATGCTTTAATTGGGTATTAGAGAAAAACAACAACACATTTCCATCCGAACAAATATATAAAAAGCAGAAATGGCAGAACTGGAAAAACTGCTTGGATTTGTAAGAGCAGATATGCAATTAGATATACTGCATAGTTTCAATGCAGAATGTTTTATTACCCCAGAGATATCAGAATAAAAATAGGAATAGAACATTGGAAGCACAAGATGTGTTCACTGTGTTCAGAATAAGAAATTTCAACTAGGCTAAGACGTCATTAGCTATTCTTCTGAGTCCAGTGAACAACTATAGGATTAATAGGCGGGTCTTTTCCATTTGTTTTGAAATCTGTAAATATATTGCCTCACCCTTCCTTATTTTAAGACCGCTTAAAATAAGAAAGCAAGGTTCACAATGTTTGTGCTGAGTTTACTATAACTTAAAGCTGCAGTGTGGAAAAGTCCTTAGACAAATTAGCTGTTTGTTCTACTAGCCATTTCTCATAAGTGGGTAGTAATTATGCTGGATTCAGTCTGAAGATCTCTCTCTCTCTCTCTCTCTCTCTCTCTCTCTTCCTCCCTCTCTGAATCTGGGTTACTGATGATACTATACCCTTGGTGGCAGATGATCTCACCCAGCAGCTTCATGCAGATGTTAAATAGGAGATATCACTGCAGGACTTCACAGAATAGGGGGCAAAGTTGGGAATCTCTCCTCCCCAATTACTATTCATTGGTTTAGACCCTGGAGAAAGGAGGAGAACCAGCACAATACAGTACTGCCATCCCCAATCCCTAGAGCTGATCCAGAGGTATACCATGTTTGACGGTACTGAAGGCCTCTTACTCAAGAAGAGTAAGAATGGATGCAGTATCCTCATCCCACCTCACCAGAGATACTGTATCTAAAACCAAAACCAATGCCATTTCCATCCTATATCACAGTCTAAATCCTGTTGGAAAAGGGTCCAGATAATCTGCTTCATCCAAGCTGCTGTGTGTGACCACCTTTCTCAATCAACTTGGGAGGTTAGATACTGAGAGAAAATTGTCTTCTTTGATCGGATTCAGTTTCTAAAGTATTCTGTCCTTAATTAGCATTCTTGAGATCCCCGCGCTTTGATTGGCCAAAGCGCGAGGCACTCTGATTGGTCAGGCGAGCCGCGCCGATTGGCTCGCTAAGAATCTCCCGCGATTGGTCCATTCGGATCGCGGGAGATTCAAAGCGGTGCCATTGGCCGTGGCCGCCGCAGCTAAAAGAATAAAAGCCGCGATCTTTTTCCCTTTGCCCCAGTTCGGTTGCAACCTCAAATAAAGAGCATGATTTGAAGTCACCGACTCCTGGCATCATTTCGCGGACACAACACTGGCGACGAAGGTGGGATCCAGACCCTGAACCGAACCATGTGTCCGACGGAAGCCAGACGAACCACCCTTCAATCCCGCCACCGAGGACTGGGAATCGTACTCCGACCGATTCCGCATGTTCCTCGAGTGCAGCGACCTGAAGGACGCCACCGGCCCCATGAAGCGCGCCGTCTTCCTGACCCACTGCGGGACCGAGGTATTTAAGATGGCCAAGGCGCTTGCCAAACCCGCCGATGCGACCGCGATGGACTGGGACGTCCTCGAGCCAATACTTTGGCGGCACTACGCTCCAGAGGTACCCATCCTGATCCAACGCAACAAATTCTACCGTCGGGACCAGAGGTCGGGTGAGAGCTTCAGCGACTTCGTCGCCGAGCTGCAGTGGCTAGGGGGGCTCTGCGAATTCGACAACCTGAACGACGCCCTGCGAGACCGAATCATGCTCGGTTTGTGGGACCCCGTCCTCCAGAGCCGGCTGATGGCCAAGGGCAACATCAGCCTAGCAGATACCCTCACCGCAGCCGCAGCCGCCGAAGCAACCCGAACTTCTGCCGACCGCATGCGCAGACCGAACACTGGGGACCCCAGCGGAAACAACAACCCGGCGAGGTCGACCGAGGCCCAACCCGAGACGACCACCCACCAGGGCGACTTCCACTCGGCATCGGGCACTTCAGACGACGAGGAGGACGTCCATCACCTCCAGACAGGCAGCGACCCACGGAACCGGCAGGGTCGTAAGTCGAGGACCAACTGTGCCGGTTGTGGCGGCGACCACCCCAGGTCGGAATGCCGGTTTTTCAAATCGATCTGCCGGCATTGCAACAAGAAGGGACACATCGCCCGTGTCTGCCGCCTAAAGAAGAATCGCAGCCCGGCACGATGGGACCAGAGCGACCGGAGGAGAGAGAGCACACCACCCCGGACCAGAGATCGCCCCTCGGACAACAGATGGGACCGGAACGGACAATCCCTGCGAGGCGGCGATAACCGGCGAAGAGAGGAGACCCATCAGACAGTCACCATCGGCCACGCCATCACCAATGACGCCCGGAAGGTCCACGTGGAGGTAGGCATCGAGGGCCAGCCATGCAAAATGGAGGTGGACTCCGGGTCCTACCTCTCCATGATAGCATGGCATGAAATAAAGCGCCTGGTGCCTACCCTCCAAAGGAGGAGCCTAGACAGCCAGAGACTCATTGTAAAGGACTACCAGGGAAACCGCATCCCGGTAGTCGGAACCAAACACTTCAATATCACATACAAAGGGCACACCAAAAGACTTCCCCTGACAATCGTCGACCGCGACCGCCCAAGCCTACTGGGACTGCAATGGTTCGCCCCGCTCGGCATCGCAGTCACGGGAGTCGACCACGTCACCGACGACAGCTGGGAGCAGCAACTGGCCCGGGAATTCCAAGAGGTCTTCGACGGAAACCTAGGCAGGTACCGAGGGCCCCTTATATCATTCAGCCTAGACCCAAACGTCCCCCCAAAACGCCTGAAACCAAGGCGGGTGCCATTCGCACTTAAACCCAAGATAGACGAGCAAATTGACAAGCTCGTCAAGCAAGGGGTTCTACAGCCCATAGACCACGCCCGGTGGGAGACCCCCATAGTCACCCCGATCAAGCCCGATGGGTCGGTGAGGATCTGTGGGGACTATAAGGCCACCCTAAATGGCGCGCTACAACAAAGCGCCTACCCCGTCCCAGTAGTGCAACACCTACTGCACTCACTGGGAGGGGGCAAGGTTTTCGCCAAGCTCGACCTTGCCCAGGCTGACCAACAGTTGCCAGTCGACGAGCAAACGGCAGAAGCGCAAACCATAGTCACCCACCGGGGAGCATTTAAATGCAACCGACTCCAATTTGGAGTCAGCGTGGCACCGGGAATATTCCAAAGCCTAATGGAAAGACTACTGCAAGGCATCAAGGGGGTGGTACCTTACTTCGACGACGTCCTAGTGTCGGCAACCAACCAAGCCGAACTAGAGGGTCGCCTAAGGGAGGTCCTAACCAAATTTAAAGAGACCGGGCTCAAAGTCAAGAGGGAGAAATGCCAATTATACATGGAATGGGTAGAATTCCTAGGATACCTCCTAGACCGTCACGGCATTCACCCCACAAACCAAAAAATCAAGGCCATCAAAGAAGCACCCACACCCAAGTCGAAGACGGAACTACAGGCATTCCTGGGGCTACTTAACTTTTACAATGTTTTCCTGCCCCAAAAGGCGACGGTGGCGGAGCCCTTGCATAGGCTCCTGGACAAGGCGGCGACCTGGACTTGGGCGAAACGCGAGCAAGCCGCCTTCCAAAGAACAAAGGACCTCCTCACTTCGGACGCCGTCCTCATACAATATAACGAGACCCTACCTCTGGCCGTCACATGCGACGCATCACCCTTCGGCGTCGGCGCTGTCCTCAGCCATACCCTCCCTGACGGAAAAGAAGCGCCCATCGCGTTCTTTTCAAGGACCCTCACCAAACCGGAGCGGAACTATAGCCAGCTGGACAAAGAGGCTCTGGCTATCGTTGCCGCCGTAAAACGATTCCACGAGTATCTCTACAGCCGGACTTTCACCATCATAACCGACCACAAGCTTGCAGGAAACCGGGCCACCCCGAACATTCTGTCTCCCCGAATGACAAGGTGGTCCGAGTTCCTGGCAGCCTACAACTACGGACTCATACACAGACCGGGTAAGACGATCTCCCATGCAGATGCCTTAAGCCGCTCGCCGCTACCGGAACCCGACACCGACCCAGCACCCACGACGACCACCCTCAGCATAGAGACTCTACCCAACCTGCCCATAACCGCGTCAGACATTGCCCGAGAGACTAATAAAGACAAATGTCTGGTGCGGGTGCTGCATTGGGTAGAGAAAGGGTGGCTGGAAAGGGACAACGACGAGTCCGTCAAAACATTCCGAAACCGCCAAACGGAACTATCGTTATTAAAAGGGTGCATACTATGGGGGGATAGGGTGGTCATTCCAGAAAAGCTACAAGGGAAGGTTCTGGAACTGCTACACGTGGGGCACCCTGGCATCGTTAGGACTAAAGCCCTGGCCAGAAGTTACGCTTGGTGGCCAGGGATGGACAAACAAATAGAGGCCTGGGTAGCAAAGTGCCAACGATGCCAGGAAACTAGGCCAAGCCCACCCACAGCACCCGTCCTAGAGTGGGAAACCCCAAGGGGACTGTGGTCTAGGATTCACATAGACTTCGCCGGGCCCACAAAAGGACACACCTTCCTCATAACAGTTGACGCTTACTCCAACTGGCTGGAGGTAAGCAACATGAAGACAACAACCACGGAGGCCGTGATCAAGGAACTCTGCAAACTTTTTGCAACACATGGCCTCCCAGACGTCGTCGTTTCCGACAACGGGCCCCAATTCACCTCGCTGGAATTCGAAAAATTCCTAGCGGAAAGGGGCATCCGCCATGCGCTGACAGCACCGGCGCACCCGGCGGCAAACGGTAGGGCGGAACGGATGGACCAATTCACTAAGAAGACCATCCGGAAAATAGACCACGGGGAGATCCAGGAGAAAATTAACAAACTACTCTTCACCCAACACATAACCCCAAATACCACAACCAATAAGAGCCCAGCCGAGCTATTAATGGGCAGGAAACTAAGGTCCCCACTCGACAGGTTACACCCCACGTATAACCCGGAGAAGCCCCCAGACTCAAACAGCAAACACCGAACCTTCGCACCTGGCGACCCCGTATACGCGAGAAACCTGACGGGAGACCCACTACGGATACCGGCCATCATCACACAAATAACAGGCCCACACTCGTACCGGCTACAAACAGCAGACGGACGAGCGTGGAAACGCCACATCGACCAACTAAGGTCGAGGACTACCAACCAAGAGACCACCGATGCACAAACAGGCGAAACCAACCTCCACAACACAAACCAAGGGGGGAGGGAATACCCAGGGAGCCAAAACCAAAGAAGAATAAACCAGCCGTACTTACCGGAAAGCAGCCATCACGACCCCTCGCCAGGAAGAGACAGCCAGGCCAGCTCGACCGACCCGGAAAGACCGAGCGGGAGCGACGAAACCCGCAGCACATCCAACCCGGGAGGCCCAGGAGGGAGCTACGGAGAGCGGCCCGGCCCGATCGACCAGCCGGTTCCCACGACGGCAGCAGGAGCAGCAGAGATCCCAACTGAACCGGCCGGGATCCAACCTACGACTGAGCTGCGCAGGTCCAGTAGGCTCAGACGGAGCCCCGCCTACCTACGTGACTACGCGACATAAGGACTGAACCAAGAGGGGAGGGGTGTTCTGTCCTTAATTAGCATTCTTGAGATCCCCGTGCTTTGATTGGCCAAAGCGCGGGGCACTCTGATTGGTCAGGTGAGCTGCGCCGATTGGCTCGCTAAGAATCTCCCGCGATTGGTCCATTCGGATCACGGGAGATTCAAAGCGGTGCCATTGGCCACGGCCGCCGCGGCTAAAAGAATAAAAGCCGCGATCTTTTTCCCTTTGCCCCAGTTCGGTTCCAACCTCAAATAAAGAGCATGATTTGAAGTCACCGACTCCTGGCATCATTTCGCGGACACAACACAAAGGACAAATCAACCCTTCTTTAAGGATACTAGTTCTTTGTATGTACATTCTTATCAAGACTGCCTCAAAACTGCACACACTCATGCACACCCACGTTCCTAACAGCATAAATAGTATCTTACTGGATTTAACCCCTAGCCTAGCCCAACTAATCCAGCAATCTGTTCTCATGGTGGCCAACTAACAGCAGACGGAAGCTCACCAGTTTCTGAATAATGGGGATACAAATATGGACTATTGTATGGGAGTGACTTTACTGAGTATCATATTTGAAAAGTTTGCTAAAAGACAGCTTAAAATCTGAAAGCCTCCTTAGAAAGCCAATCCAGGTCGGTTTTAATGAGAGGCTTCCTAGGAAGAGATTGTTGATGTTCTGGGATGTCTATCAACAAAGAATATATGGCCAGCAGATGTTCAAATGTTTGCTTACAATCTTAAGATTCTGAGTTTTTAATTTAAATGATAGAAGTTATTTTAGAATTTTGAATGTATATTAGGGCTACACTGTGCTTTGGATTCAGTTGGGAAGCAATGCTTCAGAACATAGGAGTACACAAACACAGTCCCTTCTTCCTTGTTCCTGAAGCTCCTTTGAGGAAACTTCCAGCTGTTCTAGATTGTATTTGCATTCCTCCATATTCTGAAGTGCCAAATTGATTCCAAAGCACTGTGCAGCCCTAATTTCTCTCTCAAGTAGCATATTATAATTATATGCAAATGATCATATTCATCGTGGTGATGGTGTAAAAATGGCCACTCATATGATTTAGAAATCAGTCTTGCATATCCCTCATTTCTGAAATTATAAACTCTATCTACTCCAAGGCTCAGGGTAGATAATAATCTATTATTCAACCTACCTCAGTCCTGGTTTCTAATGTTATTAAATATAATCTAATTTTAACTGAATATAATTAAAATAAATTGTAACTGATTTAAACTCATCAGTAATTAATCTATTAATGAAGTTGTGGAGGTCTCAGATATTTTTCTACTGGGAAGGATATCATTTTTAATGTGCACATATATGGATCAGAAGAAATCATAGAAGCATTCTTCCTATGTATTGAAGAAATGGCATATCTATTGTCATCTGCTTATAAGTACTATTATTGAAAATGATAAACCATCAGTTGTCTAATTATATTAAATAGACAAAAATGTTTATCTAATGTCATCTTCAAAGTAGTTAATCACTTAAATGCTACTACCTTAATAATAAATATCTGATTTTGTCTGAAAGTTACTTAGATTCAGCCTGTAGAGCAGGGGTCTCCAACCTTGGCTCCTGGAAGCCTGGCGGACTTCAACTCCCAGAATTCCACAGCCAGCTTTGCTGGCTGTGGAACTCTGGGAGTTGAAGTCCGCCAGGCTTCCAGGAGCCAAGGTTGGAGACCCCTGCTGTAGAGAATCTCCACAAAGTTCTGCACAGTTAAATTCTGACAAACCTCCACAAGGTCAGTCCTGCATTAAATCTCACTGTAGCAGTCTATCTTGGAAATAATGGAAAGTGGAATGATGGTTGCTAAGTCTATGTTTAAAACCAGTGGGATATTTTGTTAGTGTGCTTTATTATGTTTTTAAAACTAGCAATACCACACACACATGCCTAGGTTTTTTTGCAACGACTGTAGTTTAGAAAGATGCTTTCTTTGGCATTTTTCAACCCACAGTTGCTCCCATACAAATGCATAGCCAGCTCTCTTAAAATGAGAAAGAAAAGGATGAGAACACTGCTTCTCTCTCTGTATGCTAATACAAAGGAAAAATCCAGAATAGCTGCTGGATGGGGTAGAACAATATCCAGTCTTTAATAATCTCCAATAATATTTGACCAAACTGTTTTTGTGTGATATCAACTGATGGCATCACTCATAATCTTCATCAAGGTGAGTACTGTTGGCTTGAGTTACAGAAAGAGAGGCGGCTTACTGCCTGGGTTCCAAACTAACTGGGCAAGGAGGTGGAACTGGAGGTTCTTTTCAAAATAACCTTAGGAAACCAGTTGTCTCCCTTTGTGTGTGTATAGAGAAACCAAGACTTATAGAAGAGCAATCTTCCTAAATTCCATGGATTCTGTTGTCTCCAAATGGTGTTTCTTTTGCCCCGGGCCAACTTTATATTCTTCTCTATGGGCTGAAATCCTTATTTTTGGCCCCACAGGAAAAAACACTGAGCAACCAGAAAAACTGAAGCAACAAAGTTTTTTCCTTTTCACAAGTAGGACAATTCTTTTAAAAAGAAAAGATTTTGATGTAACTAGCTCACTGTCAGCCTCAAGATATCTTCCATAATGTGTATATTCTGCATCCTAACTATTGCTTCTCTGCTGCTATGCCAATCTATTTCTTTCGGCTGTCATTAGCAACGGAGGGAGGGGGGAACTTGGAGGGGAAGAAAGCTGGAGGTGTTTTGCATTCCTTTGCTGGGTTAGCAAGGGGAGGGGGATTCTTTTCTTTAACTTTCCATTTCTTGGCTAGCTTCTGTCCCCTTTTGTGCAACTGCGAACTTTTATCAAAATATGTCAAGGTCAACTGACAGAAGCCTCATCACCACCTAGAGATGGCCACATGATCATATTCAGAACTTTTAATTGGAAGAGTCATTTGGACTTTGGGGGGTGGGAGCATTTCCATTCCTTTGTATATGTGATCTGCCTGCCAATTTCTTGGATTCGGAATTAAATCTGTAGCTTTCACTTTATTTTCCGGTAAAAGGATAACTTTGCTCTACCCATGGAGTCTGAGTATTTCTTTCTTGGGATTTGAAGGGAGCACAGACTGACACTCACACATTGTATCAAACTCTGGTATGCTACATTATAGTTTACTGAATAAAGGGTAATTGGCTGGCTTCACTCAATGCACCAAGCTGCAAGCTAGTTTTTATAAACAGCCAAGGTTCCCGCTTTATACTAAGCCACTATCTTGTTTCTTTGATTTGAGCTTGGTATATTTTTGAGAATGAGAAAATTGCCATCTCTATTTTCTGGCTTTCATAGGACAGATTGTTGACTAGAGAACCTGGCTACTCATCTGGGCTTATTCAGCCCCAGGGAGAAGAACAAGTATGATTGTCCGGCAGAGAGGTCAGAATAAAATGCATATTTTTTTCATTGATTCCACTAGGTGCAAGAATGTGTCATGAAAAATCAACTAGAGCCTTGACTTCATCCTTTAGCAACCCATACTTTAGCAACCCATACTTTTAGCACAGCCTTTAACAATCTGGTTTGGGCCATTCTGACTAGAAATTCCAATTTGAAAGCAGCTGGAAAAGCTAATCTGAACAATTTCAAACCCAACCTTTATTTTTTTCTTGTTCTCATTAGTCACTTTCACAAGCCAGTTTAAAAAAATTACCTGATAGTTTCAGACTTGGGATTATTATTATTATTATTATTATTATTATTAACAAAAACTACAGTGTACACAGCGAATGAGGTAACTATATGTTGGGCTTCACAAATCACAAGTCGATGATGTTGATGATGATGATGATGTTTCAGAAGTCATCAGAAAACTAGTTAGTGGCATCCTCATCTACTTCACTGTTAGTTCATTGTTTCCAAGTATTCTTTCTTCAAAAGGAGAGGGAAAGGCCAAAGTGAAATTTGATTAGTTGTTTGTCAAGTTCACTTTCATGTCTCCTTTAAAGAGAAAAGTGCAACTCTTGAACATTAATAACAGCATGTCTCTATCCAGCTCAGAAACATCTTCAAATTCAAAAATAAATGAATAGCATGTATTTATGTAACCACACTGCCCAGATCCTACCAATGTTAACTTAGCGGTAAGTGCTGCTGTGTTCAATGGATTTATCTCTGCTTTGTCTGTTTGGAGAAACAACTTGCTTGGCAAAGCACAAAATAGTTCTGTAACAAGGAAGCCCATACCGAAAGAACATTTTAAAAATTTGGGCTGGTCTCTTTTCTTCACCAGCTTGAGGTTTTTGGTTGGGGGGGGGGATAAAAATGACAGATATGGAACCCCATGGAGTCATTATATATGAATGAAGAATCCATCAACATATTTAATACCATAAAAGCTTTGCCTGGAAGTATCCATTATTTCCAGCCACGTGAATCAGACAGAAATGAGCAAGAAATGTAAGAGTAACATCCCGTGGTTTATGGCTAAATACAACATATATTCAGCCAGGTTATACTTACTTTTGCCCTTAAATTTGGATTGATCATCTTGGACTGCCCTACAACAGCACTCTTCCTGATAACAGGACAGACTGCATTGCATCTAACTAGACCAGAAGGCAACACCAGCTCAAATCTGACATGTGGCTGCTTGTGTCTTCTTTTAAGGATTTCTATGAAAGGGAAGAGGAGCCAACTGAAAGAATCTGCAATTGTCAGGTATAAGTTGGAAGGACCATGACAGCAGCAACAGTAACAATAATATATGTAATAACATATGCCTTCTACTGCTAGAAGCCAAGGCCTTGCCTGTACTGTATCATAGAATTGTCTAGGAGAAGTTAACCAGGCATTCTTTTTTTAAGGAAATAGAACAGAACAGATACTTCTTGGCTCTTGGAACGCAACCCAGGAAAAGAACAGAACAGATAACCAAAAGAACAAAAACTCTGAGGCTCTTATGCCCTGAATCCAGGGATGGATTTCTACCAGTTCTGCCCACCTCTGTAGAACCAGTAGCTCTGAAGAGCAGCAGACATAGAACCAGTTCTATGTCTGCTGATCTTTTTGCCCACCTGCCCACCCGGGCTCTTATCTGCTCTTTATTTCCTGATTTTTCAAGCTGCTGAACGAGGCACAGCTGCAGTTAAAAAAAAACAAGGCCTGGCTCACAGCTGGCAGGAAAGCTAGTAAATCCCGAACCAGTAGTTAACCCTGTTGTATCCCACCCCTGCCTGGATCTCTATTTTCACAGTTGGGCATCAGATATTAATTGAGCCCCAAACAGATGAGGCTAGAGGTACATCAGAGAACAAGAAGTCAGGATATATTATTATCAGTGAAGATATGGAAAGGTATTATTTCTGGGCAAATGTGACATAGGAAGCATTATATGAAGTGGGTTAAGGTGTTCATGAATTTAGCAAATTACAATATGAGGTTACTATGCTAGCCTGTAGCTTGCTTTAATTGTGATTTGTTGAATAAGCCACAATGGCTGGGTTCACAACATGCTAAACCAAAAAGCAGGTAACCTACATTCTGGCTTTAAATTCTGTATGATCTGTAAATCTAAAATGAAGCTTTTTTTATTTTATTTAGGTCTTGCTCAAAGAATACAGAATAAATATACCGTATATACTCGAGTATAAGTCGACCCGAATATAAGCCGAGGCACCCAATTTTACCACAAAAAACTGGGAAAACTTATTGACTCGAGTATAAGTCGAGGGTGGGAAATGCAGCAGCTACTGGTAAATTTCAAAAATAAAAATAGATACCAATAAAATTACATGAATTGAGGCATCAGTAGGTTAAATGTTTTTGAATATTTATTTCAAAGAAAAACAGTAAACTAGCTCTGTAAGTGGAAAAGAGAGCCAACAAAACCAATATGGTATCAACAATAACTTTAAAAGTACAAAAACCTTAGCTCAATCAGCAACCAAGCTAAAACACAAGAGTTAAAATCCTTCAAAACTGGATTCCTCCTCCTCATCTGTATGTCCAAACAGAGTCACTCTCTCCCTTGCAAGAAAAAAGTATGTGTATGTGCTGCATGTCCATCCTGTTTTGGAGAGCCACCATCTCTTTCACAGCTCTCCCTCATGCCATGGCTCAGTAGTAGGTCAACATACAGATGTCACACTAGGTTCCCTCCTCAAAAGGAACATCCAACCTTTCTTGAGAAGTACAAACTTCATCTGTTCAGGATTGTGGTGACAAAGGTGAAGGAGGATGGGGCTGAGAGAAGGGAAGGGAAGAAAAGATCATTGACAGGGAGAAAGACAGGGAGAAACACCTGGAAGTGTGAGCCCTCGAGTTTCCTTAGGGAAGACCAGACAACAAGGGGAGAGGAGAGGAGGAGGAGGAGGAGGAGAGTTAAAAAAAAAAAGAGTGGGAAGCCAACTCAGGCATGCCATCAAAGCCAGGGGGAAGCGGGGCTTTCTCCGCCTGCTGCTGCCAGAGGAGTGCGGGGGGGGGAGTGCGGGGAAAGGGGGTTCGTGCCGAGGCTCCGCAAGCGATTACCAGATTTGCAGCTCCGTTTGTTGGCGAAGCTGGAAGCGCGCCCGTTAATGGGGAAGGAGAGCCCGCAGCTCCGAAAGTCTTTGCAGCATTGGGGACTGAACAGGAAAGCCGCAAACGCCGCGCTCCCCAGGAGAGGGCGGCCCTCTTCCACTCGGCGGCTCCCGCCACGGCGCAGCCAGGCACTTTGTCTCGCTGTCCCCGGAGCAGCTCTTCGCCGCTAGGGTAGGGGGCGGAGGAGGCTGCCTGAGCCTGGCGGTTTGTTGGCGAAGCTGGAAGCGCACCCGTTAATGGGGAAGGAGAGCCCGCAGCTCCGAAAGTCTTTTCAGCGTTGGGGACTGAACAGGAGAGCTGCAAACGCCGCGCTCCCCAGGAGAGGGCGGCCCTCTTCCACTTGGCGGCTCCCGCCATGGTGCAGCCAGGCACTTTGTCTCGCTGCCCCCGGAGCAGCTCTTCGCCGCTAGGGTAGGGGGCGGAGGAGGCTGCCTGAGCCTGGCGGTTTGTTGGCAAAGCTGGAAGCGCGCAACGCAGGAGCTCGCGGGGGCCCCGGGCGCCCGTTAATGGGGAAGGAGAGCCCGCTTGGGGTCGTCTGTGTGGCCCTCAGCGGGTAGACAGCCGCGGCAGCAATGCTGCCCTGGAGGCACGATCGGTTGCAGCCACGCAAGCACAGGCCAGGCATGGTGTCGTAGCGGCTGACTCGAGTATAAGCCGAGGGCGGTTTTTTCAGCACAAAAAATGGGCTGAAAAACTCGGCTTATTCTCGAGTATATATGGTATATGAAATATTCCTTGCTATTTTAAGACATTTTTAAAGGACATGTGCTGATGGCTTTCTTAATAGGTCTATTAAAGGGAAAATATGGCACAATTATAAACCAAGCACTAGATGTTGTTAAGCTGGAGAAAAGTCTAAAGAAAAGCTGACTCCACTTTAGGCTCAGACAGAATGAAAGTCATTTGGGGGAGTTTCATACCATCATTGTTGCGATCCAGGCTGTGAAACATCAGCAACAACTTCCGTTCCCGCTCCTGAAGGTATTGAGCAAATTCCTCAAAGTTGAGTTCTCCATCCTGATCTGTGTCACCCTCCCGTAAGATATCCTGCAAAAAGTAGAAGCCAAATGAGTTTTAGAAAGAAATTGGAGAACCACAATTCACCAAAGTGAACATTTCAAAACATCTTGGATACTGCAGGAGGAAGTTAAATATCTAAGTGATTGTTTTAATGCACATTTTCCCACTACAGTGGCCCAGTACTGTAATGGACTACAATTCTCAAGTTTCATGGCCAGTGCAGGAAATATCTGAAAAACACAAGCTGATTTAATGGATTACACAATCCACTTCTCCTATTGCAAAAGATATACATACCTAGCTCTGTATAGTGTTGTCAGGGAGATATTTTAAGTGTGGAGATCATCTGTCTACATCTGTCATATCTTTTGATTTGTACTGGAGGTACACGCCTACATTTCACTGTAAGAATATGTTTAGATTCCTGAAAGAAAATGTTCAAATTCCAAAAGTTCACAAACCAAACACCCTACATGGAATTATGTCCTTTACATATGACACTTACTTAAAAAAATGTTTCAAACTCTACTTGTAGCACCTAATTATAGTCCCTACTGTTGACCTGCAAAGGAAATAATATATCTATATTTAGCAAATGAAGAGGTGAGATGGAGAAAGGACAATTTCCTTAATGCTGCCAAGCGATTTCATGGCAGGTGACACTTGCCCTAGGAATTTCCTGATTCATAGTCTGGTCTTTTGTGATGGTATGTATGTAAAAGAAATCCAGGAGAAGGCCAAGCTAGAATTTTTCTTCTTGACACCATTGCTTTAATCTAAGGAGACACAACCTCTCTTTGTACAGCCGCAGTTTGAAATTGTTCAGTCCAAACACATAGAGATCTGTCTTTCGCTTTCTCCTACAGATCACAGGAGGCTGACAGGAAGGCCTGCAATGGGGAGGGAATGTCCTGGGGATAAAGATCTGGTTGAGGAGGCAGAAATTCTTGGGGAGACACCTTCTTTGCTCACAAGCTGGTTACCATAACTTTGGTTGTCACTCTAATTTGCAAAGTGTTTATCCAACATTGCTATTCTATCTCCAAGGGGCTTAAGTGTAACATGAGCTGCAAAGTCATTTAGCTGGACAAGGCCAGATTTGAGACTACATGCAGGACTGCTAAACCAGACAACAAGGATTATTTCTGCTGTTGTGAGTCTGAAGACAGAAGTGTCACAATTTCTAATTTCAGGCAACTCAAAATGTTGCAAAATATGTTGCATGTTCACTACAGCTTTATTCATGAATATAGCACCTTTGTGAATGTAAAACCCTGGAGAAGGGGGAGCCATATATATACCCGCGAAAACTTAAGAAAACATACATACATACATATATATATAATTTGTTTTCGCGGGTATTTATATGTATGGTATTCAGCTTTGTTCAGGTATTTTCCCACGTCATTATAGTTGTGCTTTTAAAGTTGTAGCAACTATTTGGCAGAATCTCATCTGCCATTATCAGGCTTCTGTATTGTGTTCGTCTGTGAGTCAGACTTTCACAGCCGTTTCTGTTTTAAATTTGGTGCTAACCTACTGCTGTGCCAGAATGTTTTTTTCTTCATCCTGATTGGTTGGGAGTCTTGGTCTGTGTTTATTGGTCTTGGAGTTTGCTGTGTTCTGCTTGATTGCTGTTTCTCATATCTTCTGTCTGTTTTGTGGCTTTTTTTTGTCTTGATTGGTTGGCAACATTGTGTTTCCTGTATTGGAGGCTTTTAATGCAGCTTGGCTCCGAGTAAATGGACGGCTATCATTTATTATATATATATATATGGCATTCAGCTTAAGAAAACAAATATATATATATACACATACACACATATACATATACATACATACATAAACACCCTGCCTTTCCAAGGATTTCTCTTAATCTAAGAATAAATGTATAGATGGAAATAAAGATGGAATTAACAATATTTCCTTGCCAAATTGTTAAAATGCAATACAAGTAGTCCTTGACTTATGACTGGTCACTTAGTGACCATTTGAAGTTACAACTTGTCTTAAAAATGGGACTTATGACCTGGATCCAAAATTATGACCGGACTTCTGATTTTCAGCAAAACTACGCCATAGCAAACAATGTGTTTATTTTACAATCACATTTGCACTTATGTCCTCCGAGTTTCTGCTTGACTGCCACAAAAAATGTAAAATTGTTTTGCAACTAACAATTTATGATTGTAATGGACAGGGTCCATTACAGTTGTAACTCGAAGACTATTCATAGTATTTTTTGAACCCATGAATTAAGAATACGAATAATTGTTCTAATCTGTAGCTCTTGCTGCAGAATAGAATAGCTTCTATAAATTGTTTTTTTTTTTAAACAGGGCTGCCAATTTATATGACTAAAACAACCCCGTCTCCTATTTGGGTGTGAGATGACAGAGCAATCACTATCATGTTCATAATTACCAAGAAAGTTCAGGTGACGCAATCTAAACAAAAGAACCAAGAATTAAGATGTAGAAACTAGAGACCAACAGGGTTTTGTTTTTTTTCACTAAATTCCAGCCCAGTAAATATTTAATATTCATACAATGCATATTTACTGAATACTGTGAGGAGAGGGAAGTATCTAACATTTATTGTTCTTACATGAGTTTTCCTGTAATAATTGCAACATCCTGGATGAGCTGATGTGAACTCCTCTACACATATTTCCAATAGTTCTATCCTTTCTTATTCATTCAGTAGCAGCCATTGAAAGACATTTTCTCTTTTTAATATTCCATGCTTCGCCTTTTCATCTCACCTTTCTCCCCCACTAACCCTGTTCAATTCAATCACCATTTTCCAGATATAAATCATTGGCATGATGCCAGTTGTCTTATTTGGCTAAATCATTTTTTTGGTCTCATTCCACACTAGCAATATCTATGATTCACAAAGGCAGAGTTCATAAGAAAGCCAGGTACTTAGTCAGATGGGTCAGGATCTGTTTTCAAACAGAAATCCAAAGATGGTTACATCTGCTTCAAAGGAAATGGCCACATCTACTTTACTCCATTTTGTAAATAAAGCAAACAATCCAGAGTCTTTCCTTGCAATTTTTTTGGCTTGAACAGCAGGGTGGTGTTCTCACACACTTCCAGGGCACTCACATGACCAGTCTGAGAGGAAAAGGAGCCAGACAAACCAAAGGAATGTAAACGAAGAAGTATGAAAATAGCTCAATGCCACATGGTTTAAACAAGCTGTGAAATGCTCTAATGATTAAAGAGCTTGCCAGTTGAGTGCCTGACTTCCACTAGCTATACCCAATTTCTGAAT
Organism: Hydrophis major; assembly: GCA_033807585.1. NCBI lineage: Eukaryota > Metazoa > Chordata > Lepidosauria > Squamata > Elapidae > Hydrophis > Hydrophis major. Next base: position 234,534,781 of record CM066329.1, read on the forward strand.
GGATTCTCTTTTTCTGATGCCCAATGGTCTACCATACATCAAATTACCTAGCTGAGCAAATTTTTGATGAATGAGAATAAGCTTGGGATTACCTCACACTAAGCTATTTTTGGTTTAGTTACCACACAAACCATGATTTAAAAATCCCCAAAGTTGCATGAAGATACCATGTTTCTCCAACAATACGACCTCCCCCAATAGGAAAATCCACATGTTTTCTAGGCATAAAATGAAATTAAGCCCCTCCCCCCAAATTTAGGCCTATTTTAAAACATGCAAAATGGGGGGAAGGGCAGGGGGACTTGCCATTAGGAGCTCCCTGCGGGCAGCAATTCCTCACCACCAGCTGCTCCTAATGGGTGATCATGGCAGAGCGCGGAGAGCTCCCTACTCCTGCCAAGCACTTTTGCGGCAGACCCAAGACCTTCAGCGCCTGCCGCTGTTGATTTCCCTTCTGCCCATGACACTGCTGCATTTGGAGCTGCCACTTCCACGTTTAGAGCACCACTACTGTTTGGAGCACCGCTGCTGTTTGGAGCTGCCGCTTCTGCGTTTGGAGCTGTTTGGAGCTGCTGCTTCCGCATTTGGAGCTGCCGCTTCCACGTTTGGAGCACTGCCACTGTTTGGAGCACCACTGCCATTTGGAGCGCCGTCGCCACTCCAAACACGGCGGCAGCTCCAAACGCGGAAGTGGCAGCTTCAAACATGACAGCGGTACTCCAAATGGCGGCGGCACTCCAAATGGCGGTGGCACTCCAAACACGGAAGCGGCAGCTCCAAACGTGGCAGCGGTGCTCCAAATGGCGGCGGCACTCCAAATGGCAGAGGCACTCCAAACACGGAAGCGGCAGCTCCAAACGTGGCGGTGGAATGGGCAGAAGGGAAAGCAACAGCGGCGGGTGCCAAAGGTCTTGGTGGGAGTAGGGAGCTCTCTGCGCTTCACCATGATCACCTGTTAGGAGCGGCTGGTGGTGAGGCTGCCCGCGGGGCACTCTAGATGAGGATGCAAGGGGGGGAATTAAGTCACCCCTCAAAAGACGGCCTAGCCGTTTTTTCAGGGCTCCAAAAAATATAATACCCGGCCTTATTTTATGAGAAACACGGTTATCTTTCCTGCAGTTACTGAGCCAAACCTGTCAATGGCACAAGTGGATTTGAGATCAAACACTGGCACAGTAACCAAAATGGCCATTGGTCAAAACAATGTCCCACTCCACCATAATTTGAGGACTACAAAAAGATGGAACACGGAGTGAATGTTATCTGTCCCTTCCCCAATAGATCTACTAAATTTTGCTTCACATTCCAAGCCTTGACAACAAAATGCGTTTAATATTGATTGTGGCCAAAAGACCCAAAGAGACATCAGTGTGTGCTACTGCTGAGGGAAGGGTGAACCTGAACTGTTTGAAGGGCATAAAGCCATAATAATGAGCTCTGCAAGATGACTGTGCAGAAAGTGCCTTTCTGGGTTTTCTTTTTTTTGGGTGTGGAGAGTTTTACAAATATACAATTTTGTGAATCTTTTGCTTAAAATGAGAAAAATATTGATGGTGTGTTAAGAATGTTGGTTTTAAGATGATAAAGCAACTATGGTGGTCCATGCAGAATAATGGGCAAAAGAAAGAGTAAACAGCAAAGGGCCATTCCTCATCAATAGTTGTTCCCATAGGTTTAGAGCAGTGTTTCTCAGGGAGTTGTGAAATGAAAATTACTTGTTATATATTGAAAATATTTGCAAAAATTTAAAACGATGTCATTTTTCAATAATTTTGTGAAAAGATACAAGGATTTTTCATTAAAATGTTTTACATATGGCCATATTTGACACTTATTTTACATTGTTCAATAAACATTCTATGAATGTGTCAGTTTTGATTTTTAATATAGTAAATATCACCCATTCAAACAAATCCACCATGATTTTTAAAAGTGGGAGGGTGTCCTGAAGGCAAATTTTAAGCCATACTGATCTAGTGGTTAGGAAGGATGTACTAGATAATCTGTAAGGATACCTCTACCTTCTTCCCTTGGTGCGTCTAATGCAGAAGAATTAAATCAGAATGTAATTTTTGGATATGAAATGATCTTATTAGTTAATTGGACTTTTAAACTAAGCCAATATTTAAGTGCACTGACAGCAACAATGTATCCAAGAACTGTATGCTGAAAGGTACATCTTAGCATGCAGATAAACCAATCAATTCTGCACAAAATGTTTCAGAGCAAACAAGCTGAGATCCAAGAAAAGTCTGTTCTGTCCTATATAGTTCTTAGTAATCTGAATGTATCTTGAGATTAATCATTATAGTTTAACATTCCTTGCCCTTTCTAGCAGATTAAATTTCCTTACCACATTATTCGCAAATCAAGGATACTATGCATAAGGACTCAGCTTTAACAAAATCCTCTATCCCATGGGACTATTATTTTGGAAAACTACATAGATGTGTACATAAATACCGGTATACAAGAAACTAAGTTTAAATAGTTTGAAGATTTTTAAGGTTATAATCCTACATACATTTACTTCAAAGTTAACCCCACAAAGTTTAATTGAACTAGCATCCAAACTGACTTGTTAAACTGTAGACACACACATCCTTAATACTATCTTGTAAATTCTATTGAGAAAACTACAGTCTTTACATCAGGTTATAATACATCAGGTTATAATACTATCTTGTAAATTCTATTGAGAAAACTACAGTCTTTACATCAGGTTATAGCTGCATTCTGAGTCCAGAATTCATGTAATGATCCATTTAAAAAATGAAACATCTTTCTGCTTTTAGATTATATGCTATATGTCATATTTTATTTTATTTTCTTCTATAATTTACTAAATCTAGGTACCGTCCAGATTAGCATATTTAGTTAGGCCGTCTTTCTTTTTTAAGATGGTAGTTTCCTTGGCAACCCACTTTAGCTTGGTTTTAATATTAGATTCAAAATAGACTATGAACTGTCCAACAGCAATGTAGCTTCAAAACAGTTTCTGTGGAATCTTATATTGTCTCCTACTACAGTGTCAGGACTGAGACTAGGTTTTTTTTAAAAAATCAACCTGTATCCCATCTTACAGGATTTGTGAGCATTCTCATTTGTGAATCATTGAGGTATCTAATAACTAGAACTGGGGGGAAAGCCTTAAGGGGAAAAACTGTGGCTTGATTTATACCATTTTTATTACATTATTAGCTTGGTAGCCATAACACACTACTAAGCCATAACTTACTATTTAAAAATCTAATACCTGCAATTCCAGTAACATACTAAACTCAACCTAAAAAACTTACTATGTGAAGCAAGTTATTGTGTTCTGTAAATCACATCTTATGGTTTAGTGGTATGAATAAACAACCTCTGAAGCATATTCAATGAACCCCTATCAAAATAAGTAAATCAAGCAACGATCCAGCAATCTCATTACAGCGCTACTGCAGATTAACCAAAGAACATATGTTGGCAACACTTTGTATAAATTCAAGGCAAAAATGTAAAACTGTCCTGAGTGAAAACTGTTGGGCATTCTTAGTCCTTTGTTAACTGCTGATCCTGAGTGGGGTTTTTTTTTGTTGAACTTTTAAGTTACTGAACTGCACCAAGACTTAAAAGTCTTCTCCCATGAAGAATCACTTTTTTCCTACCTTTCCCCCTCCCTTTCCCATTTCCTTTTCAATGGATTGCTTGCAGGACTGCTAAAGACAGCTTCTCCTACAACTATTTAATTGATTTGCGCTTAGAGTTTATGGTACTTTAATGTACTTTTAATTAATCTACAAAGAACAATGATGACTCTATAAGGACTCCAAAAGAGAGAAACTTGCAAAATAGCCACTGGGGAAAGGCAAGGATCTCAGAATACATGCACTGTTCCAAAGTAGTCAGCTCAAAAGGAATAGTTTTTTTTAAATTTCCTCTTCCCACATCTCTAAATATTAATGTAATAATGGTAACAATTACCTAAAATCATCACTAATCTGGTGTGTGGATATCTTTCAAAGAGTCTTTTCCTTGGCTTCTAGATTGGGCTATAACTTTCAGCATGTGCTTGCAGATTTTCATTACTGTCCTCAGCATCCAAAAAAAAACAAAAAAAAAAAAAACAAACCCAACCCCACATCCAGGGAATATGATTACTGTACTAATTTGCATTTATTAAAAGTGAGCAATGCTATTTGGATATTGTTGCAACCAGCTCCACTGCTTACCTCTTTTCTTCTGGTCTACACAGCTGCCAACTGAGCCAAATTTCAGTGGTTTGGCTGAAGTAAGCTCTAATCCACAACAGTTTATATTTTTAATATCACTGTCACAATTCACCTTGTTGGTTTTGGAATAATGTTGCTGTACTAGTTTGCTGAGGACAGCCCAGTTGTAAGAAGCTTGGCTGAAGCCAACAGCAGCTGAATCCCAGAGTCTTGCTTCTAACTCTTAGCATGTTGGGCTACCTTAAAGCAGGCATTTTACAGCATAAACCCTTTATTGCTGCAAGCATGTGCTTCTCGGGACTGGCCTAAGGGCCCAAATAAAAGCTCTGCAAGATATCAGTTATATCAACTTACTATGCCCCAACATGTGTTTCTCACAGTGAGCCAGGACTAAGGAAAGAGCCGACTTCTGCACAGTACTGGGACTAAATTTATCAACGGGGTGAGAAGCTGAAGCCATCTAAAATGCCCGCTTCTAAAAGGTGGTGAAACCCTGAGAGAGCTGCCTCTTATAAGAGGGGCCTGACCACACAGCGGGCCTAAAAACCAAGCACCTGACCCTGGTATAATTCACGGGCTATTCCGTTTAGCTACTCAGCTTGCCTCTCCCGATTATGGAGGGTGCCGAGGGCTTTTCTGGCCCCAGACTGACGAACCTTCAGGGATCCGGCGCGTGCGAAGGGATCCTATGAGTTTCCTTCTGCGCACTAGATGGAGTCCTTCCCCAGCACCCACGCGTGGAATCGGGCTCTCGCAGAGCCAGCTCCCCCGGGCAGGCTCCTTTCGTGGGCAGGCGCCGCCTCTGCAGCTTCAAGGAAACTGAAAAGCCGAAGCGAGGAGCGGTTTGTGGTGGTAGTGGTGGGGCTGCAGAGCCGGGCTGCAGATGTACTACGGCTGAAGCCTGGAGCGAGGCTTGAGCCAACCCCATCCGCTGTTCAAGCCCCACCTGTCTACCGCTAAACGGCGTTCCGTCCAGCCTTGCCTTCTCCTCCTCCACTGACCTGCTCGGCTTGGGGGCCGGCCTCCATGCCCATCCGTGCCAGGCCCTCGCGAAGCTCGTTGATGTCCACTCGCCCATCCTTGTTGGTGTCTAGCTGCTCGAAGAGGCTGGCCCAGCGCTGGCGCCGCTCGGGATCGCGGAAGCCCTCCTGGAGGGACACCTGCTGCGGGGGCCCAGACCCTTCGCGGGGCTCTAGCATGGCACTTGCTCTCCCCACTAGACCCCCGCGAAGGGCGGCATCAAAGGCGGCCCACTTCTTGCCCCGTAGCCTGGGCCGGGCTCCATAGCGTCGTTGCCCCCTGCACGCTCGCTCCCTCTCAGCTTCGCTTTGCAAAATCGGTTCCACCCTCCCGTACAAGGGCATTTAACAATGCGTTGGTTTAACGTCGCCTCCCACAGCCGTTTCCTCCTCCCCTTAAAATTAAAAAAAAAAAAAAAAAAGCAGCTCTCTGCAATGATAGCAGAGCGTTGAGGAGGAAGGCAGCTCGTTGAAGATCGCTGGATCAAAACAACGCTCGGGCATCCGTGGGTCAGTTCAGCTGCAAGAGGAAGCTCAATGCAATGAGCTTTACTGGCTGAAAAATTTAGCGGGAAGTCTTTTCTCCGGTTTGAATTTCACCGCCACGGCGTGGAGGAAAAAAAAAAAAAGGAGACTTCTATCCGCCCATCCGACATCCTCTATTGCTTGTGAACTTAATCCTGGGATTTGAACCCGGGACTTTCTAATTCACTTTACCAGATTTTGGAAAGACTGAACATATATTGTGAGGTACAGTTTTGTGTGTTTTCAGATCCTGCTCTGGAAGCAGTTAATGGCTCTGTTCTCAAATGGAGATACTGAAATGCTTTTGACTAAGCCATAATTTTTGAATTCATACAAAATGTTGAGTGATCAGTGAAAAAAATTGATCTATGAAGCACACAAATTAAACACCAAATAAACAGTAAACCATGTTCTGATGTGGTGCCATATGTGTGATCTCTATGGAGTGAAAATATTTCTTTGCTTCTCCACAGATGAAATCTGGTCCCTATGGGTTGGCTATGGGCCATATGTGTTCAATTTAAAGTTCCTTGTGAGCATATTTCAGAAAACTGGAGGCTACTTATAAAGATAACAACAGTGTTCTTGTGCAGATTCCAGCTCTGGATATGAGTATAATTTGCAAAATAAAATCCAGATACCATAGATATAGACATTCTGACATCATCTACTTCAAGGTTGCTATGTCGTTCAACCACATCAGATTTTTACTCTGATGTAACAACAAGCCTCTTCTTTTTTTTGCATTCCTGCAGTAAGTGTTTCTATCATTTTTTGGTCCATTCTGCATATCCAAAGATAAACAAATGCAGACTGAAGTAGCTGGATCTAAAACTCCATTGGTAATCAGAAAACATTAAACGAACCTTGGTATCATAATGTAACTTGTACTAAATCAAATATTGTTTTATTTGAACTCCCATTAATCACAACCTAGTTGTATCGTAATGTTGCCTCGCAAAAAATAAAATCCCCAAAGTGCCTGGCAACTAAATAAAGATTTCTTTAACTTGCTGCTCTCCCAATGTGTTGGACCTCCATTTCCAAAATCCATAGCTAGGAAGACTTCAACACACTTTTAGTAATGAAATGTAGAGGTGAGTTTTCTTTCTCTGGTTTTGGTTCTGGTATATTTCTTCATTTGAAATGTCTCCAGACTGCTTTTTGATACAAAAACCTTCTGAGTCATAACAACCATTTAAAACATACCCCAATAAAGGTGTTTTCAAACTTTTTCAAGCTATTAAAACAATTCTGGAGCCCCTCATGAAGAGGCAAAGCTGTAATGATAGAAATGCTGAAATGATAAACATAGAAAGCTGTGTTTCGGTGAATGTTTGTCTTTGCTCTTAGTTTCCCACAAAACCCAAGTTTTCATAGAATCTTAGGATTCCATGGAACAAAGTTTAAAACACTGCTGTTTCAAAAATGAAAACAAATAGTAAACAAAATAAAATAGAGCAGTGATATAAGACAATGGGGTGTATGTGTATGTGTGAAAATAAGTAAGGGTGCAACTGAATAACCATGAATGGTCTTAGCATCCTATAAAATCACCATTAATGTAAAATGAGGCTGGTTATGGGTCAAAGTTTCTTAATCTAAAGAATGTCTCACCTCATAGCTTCTTAATCATACACTTCTCAGATTGAGAAGAATCAGATGAGATATAGGACACCAGAGAAAATAAGAGGTAGATAGTAAAGGTACTTTAGTCATTTTTGGAAATGTAAAAACATGAAGGGACATTTTACCATGCATGATAGATTTATGAAAAAGCATAAAAAGGGAAACAAATATACAAATAATTTTGAAGATTAATATTGAGATGAAACTGGAAGTCTTTTTTATTGGGACTAATGGATGGTCAATTAGAAAAAATGTGGAAAATTGATTATACATGGTGAAAGATTACATACCTATCGCAGAGAAATGGGTTGTGAAGATGTCAGGACTAATAGAGATGGCAAAACTGACTTGTTTGGTCAGGAATAAAACAAATACGAAAAAAGACTGGAAACCCTTTGTAGACTTTTTGCTGAAAGGGGGCGGGGAATTGTGATTTCTGGATTTGACATTGAAAAAAGACTGAGTAAGGGGCTGAAGGGATTATTGTAATATTAATGAGGGGAGGATAATGAGTTTGTAACTTCTGTAAAGAGCGGAAACTGTTTTTTCAACTTTTTTTTCTTTATTCTTTTGTACAGCTTTTCTCTTTTTCTTTTCTTTATACTATATTTGTCTTTTGCTTCATAAAACTTAAAAAAAAAATTGTTTTTAAAAAGAGAGGTGTCAGTGGAGGCAGTACTTTAGGAATCTTTTCCTACACCATATAAGGTAATAAGTACAACAGCTTCAATAATTCCAAAGGTGCTTCTCCACTCCACCCCACCCACCAAAAAGGCAACTGGGCTTTCTTTGTATTTCATTGAAAATGTTTCACTTCTCATCCAAGAAGCTTCTTCAGTTCAGCTCACTGCTTCAGAACTCAAGAAGCCTCTTGAACGAGAAGTGAAATATCTTTGAGGAATTACAGGTAGTCCTTGTTACAGCAGCACTGAAAAAAGTAACATGACCATTTTTTACACTTATGACTTTTGTGGCATTCCTATAATCATGTGATCAAAATTCAGATGCTTGGTTCAAACTTATGACCATTGCTCTGTCCCAAGGTCATATGATCCGACCACCTTTTGCAACTTTTTGACAAGCAAAGTCAGTGGGGAGGCCAGGTTCACTTAACAACCGGGTTACTAATTTATCAACTGCAGTGATTCACTAAACACTTAACAAATATTTACTTAACATTAGAAATTTTGGGCTCAATTGTGGTGGTAAGACAAGGATTACCTGTACAAAGTCCAGTTGTCTTTTGGAAAGGAAAAAAGCACCCATGGGACAATCATGACATGGATGATTGAGAATCTATATACACAAACAGCTTCAATTATGTCTGGAAACCTTCTGTTGATCAGTAAGAATGATGAATAAAAAGTACTGTATGATAATGATGTGGGAAGAAAATGATGCAAATAGACACTGAAACTTCTGTGATGCTTTAGAGCAGGGGTGTCCAACCTTGGCAACTTTAAGACTTGTGGACTTCAACTCCCAGAATTCCTCAGCCAGCAAAGCTGGCAAGGTTGGACACCCCTGCTTTAGAAGAAAGCCTGTTGAAGAGCTTCTTGCAGAGATTTAACTTTCTGACTTTGACACTTTCCAAGTGCCTGGGGAGGCTGGCTGGAACTGCAGCCCAAGCAGAGCACATGGCAGGAGGCAGCATTAGCCTAACCTGGCATTTATCATAGTTGCATTAGGTGTGTGATGACCTGGGGTGTGGCACAAAGGCAACACAGTCAAATAAGCAAGAAGTGTCCCTTTAATACCTCCAGCTTTGCCCACAATGTCCACAATGTCCTTTGGCTGGAGAAAAAAACTCTCCCAAGAACAGTCTTTAAGTGGAGGAAATTCAGTCCGAAAACAAAGTACATACAAACTGTAAATAAAAATCCACACAAACCACACTGCAGTAATTAGATTGACAAGGCAGGAGAAGGAATTGCAGACTTGAAAGGCCAGCAAAACACACACAGTTGGGAAGACACCAGGAACCCAAATAAGCTTCAAGGATACCAGATAATTCACGATTTTCTCCCAACAACTTTGCTGTGTGCAGCTTCCCTTTTAAAACACTGTGTTCACAGCTGCAGCTAATGAAGGGAATCAGGGCCCTTTCTTCCCCCATAAGCCACACAACTCACATTGCTCCCTTCTCCATTCCTGCATGCCCTAGGATGAAGAGGGGGCGGGCCTGGATATTACTCCTAATTCCCTCTGTCTTGCTCTACCTCTCCCCTGCTCTGCCCAGCTGGCCTTTGCCCTTCCCCAATTTCTTCCACAACCAACAGAGCCATACTCCTACTCCCTGTCAGCTGCTTGGCCTCCCCCTCTGAATCAAACTCAGACAGGGGCATGTGTGCAGGTGTGCAGGAAAGAGGATAATTGCAACTCTGCTTTGATTCAGTTAAATTTCAAATGTATTTGTTTCATTGATCATGAATGAGGTTGACAAATTGGGATTTTCCACATCAGTCACCTAAGCTGTTGAATCCAGTTCTACCTGTACAGTAGCTTTCCACATAGTTTAAACCAATTGAAACAATAAAGGTCCATCTTGCTCTATGGTGGCTGACTCATGCCGTACTGAATAGAGTGAAGCAGCTCAGAATTTCATGAATGATAATGACACTACTGTAATAGCAAGAGTAATTTAGCAGTGGATTATTTTATGCCTTTATCATTTTTATAAATAACTTGGCAAGGAATGTACCTAATACTCTTTCCTATTTTCCCCACAACAACCACCCTGTGAGGCGAGTTGGACTGAGAGGGAGGGATTGGCCCCTTAGGCTTTTGTGCCTAAGGAGGAACTAGAACTCATAGTCAGAACCTGAACTAGTAGACCAACCTGGCTTTCATTATTGCACTTTAGCTAGAATGGCAGGAAAGAGTTAAGAATTGTCTATATCCTTCTGAATTTTTGACTTTGATTTTTATTGGCATATATTTTAACTTGTCCTTAACTGTTTTGAATCTGTGCTTTTATTCATAAGTTTATATGGTTTTATTATGGTGTTGTAAACTGCCCAGAGTCACTTAGATGAGATGAGCAATGTAGAATTGTAAATCATCATCATCATCTTTTTCATTCTTTGGATTTTTGCAACCTAGATATGCTAACTCTATTTTATTGCTCAGGAACAAGATACTAGATCCAGTTATCCAGCCCATGAGAGTGCTTCCCTTCTTCCTTGCACACTAAGTTAACTGCTTCCCGCTAATCAATAATTGTATGTAAATGCTTCCACCAATCAGCTGGACACACATTTTCATGCTTCCTTTCTTAGCCCCTGCCTATTACTGTCATTGGAAGTGTCAATAAGCAATTTCACATTCAGCGTCTTGCCTCCAGATCCTTCCATCTTGAACGGGCTGTTTGTTCCTCCCCACCTCCACCCCCTTTGGTGGGGTAATTTATTCGGGCTGCAGAAGTCCTTAACCATGCATGCTTATACCTCCCCTACCATCTTGCTGTGCATGCAGAACTGAAATGTGAACCCATGCATTGCTCATAAAGCTTTCCTGGTTGGTGATTGGAGTGGTCCTATTTTGGTTTCCCGCCCAAGTCAGCCACAGACAAACCACAGAACTGCTGTTAACTCTGCAACTGCTGAACAAAAAGACAGATCTCACCTCAACCCCCACTCTATATCCAAATATTTGTTTTTCAATTAATGGGCTGTATGTTTCTGTCCCTTGTGTCAGCCTGGCTGAGAGGGAATCTGGCATTTCACATCCCTAACTTTAGAAGATCCAAGGAAAGATGGAGTTGTGTGTGTGTGTGTGTTTTAAATAAGGGGTAGGTGGATAGGGTTTACTCATACAGAATAGAAATGTCAATTTTTCCTATGCCTTTCTGATGATAAATAAACTATAAACTATTTGTATAAAAATATAAATAATAGCATATGTATTATCCTTAATGGGTCATGTAGCCTTAATGCATCATGCATTTTTCAGAAATTAAATACAACGTTGCAAGAATGGTCTGGCAGCTCCTCAGTTTTGCACCTAGCCCTCAGGGCTGGCATTGTCTAATTATGGTTGCAACAATGGCAACAGGGATTGGTAGGGATTATGATTTTGGAGAGACTTCTGATCCAGAAGTGGCAAACTGATGTCCTAGAAGTCATCTCTGATCACGTGTTACGTGATCTTTGACCCTTCCAACCTCTACTTAGTTGGAATCTGCCCAGAACTGAAGTGGGCTCACAAATCGGGATGCTTTACAGCCAATTGTATTTGAACAGATTTTGAACAGTTACCTAGCATTTCAACGCTAGGTAAGCTATACATCTCACAACAGCTACACATCTCACAACTTTGAAGTGCTCAGTTGACTCAGCTACACTTCTCACAACTTTGAAGTGCTCAGTTGACTCAGCTACACTTTGAAGTGCTCAGTTGAATTTGATAACTTGCCGATTGTTAGATGAGAATTCTGCGGTTCCAAAATCATTCTTCTGCTTACTCTGTGGCTCCAAGTTGATTGCTTTTCTCCTGTAGGTAAGCCATAAAAAGAATGTTCTTCATGCTAATTTAATCCACCACCCTTCTTTTCCTACCAATATACTACCTTCCTATTGTGATCCTAGCAACTGGAACGTTACAATATACCTTAGTACAGTATCTTAATGGACCAAGAGTGAGAAACTGGATCCAGGTGAGATCCAGACCTCACCTTTCCAAAAAGTCATGATAATTCAGGAATTTGTCCTATACTTCAAAATATGCTTCCCTGCTGTGACTAATGTGTCAAATAAATGTCTTTTCTTCCTTTTGCCTGTTCTGGATATTATTATTATTATTTTGTTTTTTAATGACTTCATAATCCCTTATATTGGGGTGGAGTGGAGGCAACTGAATGGAGTAGAGTGATGCCCTTCCTGTTGCCAATGCAGAGTTTGAAGCTGATAATTACTCATTGTGTCCAGAGAGAGGAATATCTGCCACTACATAGGATTGAACTCACAGCCTCCTGATCGTCCAGATACTCTAGGCCATTGTATCACTCATTTGCCTGTCCTAGATATGCTACAATTAAATTCATTGTATGGTCTTGGGTAGCATGAAAAAAATTTATCATGCACCTTGATTTATTTTCCTTTTATATTTAATGAGCTTTTCTTTTCAAGAAATTGCAGGGGGAGAAAGGAAACTTTTAATAAATGCATAATTAAGTAAGTTTTCTTTTTATCTATATATTTTATTAATTTTTGAACCATCCAACTCTTTCAGAGACAGACTCTGGGTGGTATTGCTAATCTATTATTGCTGTGAACATAAACTTTTGCGCCATTTAAAAATACCCATTTTTAAAGCTACAAATAATGCTTTATTGAATTCAGCAAGGTTTAAATTTTGATTAGGCCTGCAAATAACACATTTCTAGCCAAAAATCAGCAGGTGCGTGCATGCGCAATGGAGGTCAGTATGGCTGGGGCTTGCATGCCCACAAAAATGGCTCTGCGTGTCACCTGTGGTTGTATTTTTTTCTCTAAATAAAACATATCACTCATAAATGCACCATAACAATTGCACAAACACTATAATAATGCTAGATATTTCAATAATCAAATATCTTTAATAAAAGTTCCTCTATTAAAATATAAAATAAAATGTATATCTGTTAAACACTAACAATATGCAATATTTATATAGTTATAACAAATTTAATCATCATCGCAGAATCAAAACTTCACTTTTATCTTTATCAATGGAAGAGTTCAAAAGTGGTCTCCATTTTCCTATATCTTCCTTAAGTCAGTAATAGTGATCTGAACTTACTGCTCTCCAAATATAATGGAATTCTGATTCAGAACTCCAAAGCTTAGCTGGATAAATTGAGATCCTAATATGTTTGAAAATCTATGAATTGGATAAAACTGCTCTGAAAAATAGGATGCCTGGAATGGAAGCCACCAAAACTGTACTAGATAATTCATATGAAATGTTTTGAATTTTTGAAAGTACTATACATCCATCCCTTGTTTAATGACCAAGTTCTGTACCAATGACCAGGTTGTTAAGCAAAATCCACACTAAGTCAATATGTGACAGAAAAAAGAGAGATGCTGCAAAGACCACTGGTTGCTATCGTCTCATTTCGTTAAAATTCTCTCAATGTCAGCATTATTATAGAATGGAATGGAATGGAATAGAATAGAATAGAATAGAATAGAATAGAATAGAATAGAATAGAATAGAATAGAATAGAATAGAATAGAGCTGGAAGGGAACTTGGAGGTCTTCTAGTTCAGCCCCCTCCTCAAGCAGGAGACCTATACCATTTCAGATAGGTGACTGTCTAGACTCTTCTTAAATACATCCAGTGATGGAGCGCCCATGATTTCTGAAGGCAAGCTGTTCCACTGGTTAATTGTCCTCACTATTAGGAAGTTTCTCCAGAGTTGCTTCTCTCTCTGATTAGTTTCCAACTGTTTCTTGTCCTGCCCTTTGGGGCTTTGGAGAATAATTTGACCCCCTCTTCTTTGTGGCAGCCCCTCAAATACTGGAATAGTGCTATCATGTCCACTGTTAATTCTAACAAGTGCTGTTGTCAGGTGCATGAAATTTGGTTGGAAGTGCACCCATTGGTGGGAAATTGTTTTTTTTATTACCTTTTATTACCATTATATTTGTGAATTGTCACCAGCCAAGGTAGCCACTAAATGAGCAGTGGATGTTCAATTACAATCTTTTTTCATACCAATGATAGTGAATGATGTGCATGATGACTGGGTAGAGACATCAGTTTTCCATTCTATCAATATCAGCTCATATTCTTTTTTCCGAGTTTGCTGTTTTCTCTACAGGTTCTATCAAATAGTGCTGCTGATCTTGATATACTAAAAAAACAACATGAACCAATCTCTTTAACCAAGTGTCAGATCCGTGTATCTGTCATTTCTTCAGTGGAAGAAGAAAAGGGGGGGGAGATGGATAAAGAAATCCTTCTTGATGTAACCTGCATATATTTAATCTTATATCGAATTTGTATAACCTACACATGATACAATGGAGGGATGAAACCCAGATGGCTGGAACCTATCACCTCTGGGAGAGACAGCCAGGAGATGAGGAGACCATAAAAATTCCACGGTGAGATGTGTCTTGGGAAATTCTGGAAAAGACTGTTCTAAAAAGGGGGTTGAGGGAATTAGGTATGCCCTGGGAACTTCTGAAAAAGATCCTTTTAAAAACAGGGTGGGGGAATTAGCATGTTGGCTCTTTGTTTTACTAAATACACATCAAGATAAGGGGAGGGGTTTTAAACTCCCTTATCTATCTCTGCATGCCTGAGAGACCTTAGATGCTGCTTTTAACCCCTACATGAATTGTCTCATCTCAATAAAGGATTCCTTTTGATACATTTTGATACATTTTCAGGAGTTCACGTTGCCAACTTCAAAAGCCAATACAAAAATTTATGCCACCAGATAAAGACTGAATGCACCAATTATCACATTAAACAAGAGGAAAACCTTCTATGCACCAATTCTACCCGTGCTTTTTACAATTTTGTAAACAACAAACTAAAAGATTCAAGGTCCATCCCACCCCTGTTGGGACCTAATGGTAAAGACTGCAACAATGACACCATTAAAGCCAACATCTTAAACACATTCTTTGGCTCAGTATTTGTAAACAGCAATGGATCATGCCCAGTATTTCCTAGCTGAACCACAGAAAACTACAATGATCTAATACAATGATCTAAGAAGACAATGTTGAAAAAGCACTATGCAATCTAAAACCATCTCTATCTATTGGACCGGATGGAATATGTGCCTACTTCTTAAAAAAGCTAACCACTGCCATAGCCGAACCTCTAAGCATAATCTTTGAAAAATCTTTCAGGACCAGCTCCTTGCCTAACCTATGGTCACAAGCCACAGTCATCCCCATCTTCAAAAAGGGAGACCCCAGCCTAGTTGAAAATTACAGACCAATCTCCTTATGCTGCGTCACCTGTAAAGTCATGGGATCAATTATTAATCAATCCATTATCCTCCACTTAGAGACAAACAACCTACTCTCCAATAAACAATTTGGTTTCAGAAAAAAACTAACCTGTAATCTGCAACTCTTACACTGCAAAAACATATGGACTATACAATTCGATCAGGGCAAAGCAACAGACGCAATCTACATAGATTTTTGTAAAGCCTTTGATTCAATGGTACACGACAAACTGCTACTAAAACTAAAATCTTATGGTATCTCTGGACACCTACATAACTGGATAGAAGCATTCCTGTCAAACAGATAACAAATGGTCAAAATAGGAAGTATCCTATCAAATTCTGTACCTGTCAATAGTGGTGTCCCCCAAGGCAGTGTTCTAGGACCAGCTCTCTTCATACTCTACATAAATGACCTCTGTGATCATATTAAGAGCAACTTCATTCTCTTCGCTGATGATGTAAAGATGTTCAATACCACAGACAATAGTGTTACCCTTCAAAAAGATCTTGACTATGTATCAGAATGGTCAAACAAATGGCAACTTCAAATCTCAACAAATAAATGCTCTGTCTTACATATTGGCAAAAAAAATCAGAAAATAAAACACAAGCTGAATAGTCAAGACCTTGTTGACGATTCAAGCTCTGTAAAGGACCTTGGAATACTCATCTCAAATGATCTCAGTGCTAGTGCCCATTGTAACTACATCACCAAAAAGGCATTAAGAGTTGTTAACCTAGTCCTATGTAGCTTTTTCTCTGGTAATATCACATTACTAACTAGGGCATACAAAACATTTGCTAGACCAATACTTGAATACAGCTCATCAGTCTGGAACCCACATTACATATCTGATATTAGCACAGTTGAGAAAGTCTAGAAATATTTCACAAGAAGAGTTCTCCACTCTTCTACTTGTTGTAGAATACCTTATGCCACCAGACTCGAAATTCTAGACCTAGAAAACCTTGAATTATGCTGTCTTTGGTCTGATTTAAATATGGTATATAAAATCATACATTGCAATGACTTACCTGTCAATGAATACTTCAGCTTCAACCATAACAACACAAGAGCACACAATAGATACAAACTCAAGGTTAACTGCGCCAAACTTGATTGCAGGAAATATGACTTCAGCAACAGAGTGGTCTATGTCTGGAATACTTTACCTGACTCTGTGGTTTCTTCCCCAAACCCCAAAAACTTTAACCTTAGACTGTCTACTATTGACCTCACCCCTTTCCTAAGAGGTCTATAGGAGGTGTGCATAAGCGCACCAACATGCCTACCGTCCCTGTCCTATTGTGTCTTTTATTTTTCTTATATGTACCCATTTCATGTATTCATAACTATGTATATACTTATACCTATTATCTTGTAAGAGATTGACAAATCTAAATAAATAAATAAATAAATAAAAATAAAAATAAAGTTCATTCTAGTTGGGGAAGGCGGAGCTTCGTTTCGGCGATACAGCTGTGATCTCGGGGCTCTGAGATCGCAGCCGATATTTTCGCCCCTGGTCGGTCCCAACGGACCTAAACCGTCCCATAGAGACGGGGATTGAGAAGGGTACTGTTCCAGGATCCCAGAGATATCGCAAAATCTCTGGTTTGATCCGGAAGAAGCCCTTTTGTTGGCGGCGGAGAGGCAGCCTCCATAGCTGCTGAAGTCGGGACAGCTCTGGAAAGAAAGTGACTGGAGTGAAAGTGTGTCGGCTGGGTGAGAAAAACTCTTTTGTGTTGTAAATTCGCTGAGGTTGGAAAGGTCATCCTGAATAAAGAAGAAATCTGTGAGATTTTTTTTTTTTGACTGAAATTGTCTGAGCGGCGTTTTTTAAAGTGATGTCAAATTGAGGCTTGGGGTTTTTTTTTTTTTCTTTTCTCTATATTTTTTGGGGGGGATTTTAGTGTGACTTTGTAGGTAACCGGATTGAATTTTCTCTTATATATATTTTTATGCTCCCTTTGATTTTTTAACTTTCTTTAGGATAGAGGCTCCCTTTGGCTATTTTTTCTTTTTCTTTTTTTGTATATATTATTCCTTTTTTCCGGCTGGGGGGGAGGAAGAGCATTCAGAAACTTTGTAACACTGCCAACTAGAGGCTTGAAAGTATTTTATTTGAATGGGAG
Organism: Hydrophis major; assembly: GCA_033807585.1. NCBI lineage: Eukaryota > Metazoa > Chordata > Lepidosauria > Squamata > Elapidae > Hydrophis > Hydrophis major. Next base: position 234,552,262 of record CM066329.1, read on the forward strand.
AGAATTGCAAAAAGACCTCTTCTCAAGGACATTTTAACGTGATAAGATAGAGGGAGAACACAGCAAAATATTATTGCAGGTGCTTTCCTGGACTGTTATCAAGAACACTTGAGGTTTGGCTTTGAAGCTGCTGGAGAAGAGAGTCATAACAAGAGCCTTGGATAAATAAATAAAGTGCAGTGTGCTTTTTTATATATACCCCACACGCTAGCCTTTTTTAAAATTTCAATTCTAGTAATATTTTTATTTTTGTCTTTTATTTTAAAGGGAAAGCCTCAGGGTTTTTTTTCTTTATTTTTCTTTTCTTTTTTATTGGGACTTTTTTGCTTTTCCTATCTATGTTTTTGGACCACTTTGTTGTTGTTGTTGTTGTTTTTTTGATTATTGAGACTTTTCAACTGGATTAAGGTGTGAAGAATCTGGGAACTTTTTGTTTTTTTTCTTTTTTCTTTTTTTTTGCTCTTAATCAATATTATTATTTTTGGATTTGTTTTTCTCCTTTCTATTTTTTTCTTTTTTTGTGGTAGACTATTTCGTAATTGGATTAGGGTCTAGAAGAACCTGAAGATCTTTCTTCTTCCTTTTTTGCTGTTTCTTCTTTGGTTTCGTGTTTTTTACTATTGGAGTTTTCCATTTTGGATTATAATTGGCTGCTCTACTAGTTGGATTAAAAGTCAAGAAGAATTTGAAGCCTTGGAAGCATTGAAATGAGCAGGAAACCAATATCAACTGGCATTGCTGCTTCTACCTCTGCTTCCCCACCAGCTGGAGGACAACGTTTAATTCAGACAATGTTGAAGCAAGATAAGGAACAAGAAAGAGTAACTTTACAGATGATTATGCAAGGAATCCAAGATCTCAAGACAAAATCAGACATCATTGAACAAAGAACAGGAAATATTGAACAAAGAACAGAAAATATTGAACAAAGAACAGAAAATATTGAACAAAGAATAGAGAAGACTGATGAAAAAGTGGAAAACATTAAACAAATGATGGTTAAGTATGAGGAGAGATTTCAAAAAATTGAGGAAGAAGGAAAACAAAGAGAGAAGAAGATTGGAAATATTGATAGTAGATTAACAGCGGTTGAACAAGAAAAAGGTGGGATGTTGAGGTGGGAGATGGAAAGGTCAGAATTTTACCTCAGATTTCAAAATATAGAAGAGGAAAAAGGAGAAAACTTGGCAGCGCTAATGATAGAAATATTGGCAGATGCTTTGGAAATTACAGAGGAAAAGATGATGGATGGAATAGATGAGGTATATCGAGTTTATACAAGATATGCGATGAGAAATAAATTACCAAAGGAAGTCCATATTAGATTTACCAAAAAATCCATTAAAACACAAATATTACAAGTGGTAAGAGAGAAAACATTGAAATACAAAGGTAAAGAGATTGTGGTTTTAAAACAAATACCCAGAAGAGTGAGAGAGATGAGAAGAGAATATCGATTTCTGACCAAAATGCTACTGGAAAACGAAGTGAATTATAGATGGTTGATTCCAGAAGGATTAATGTTTACGTGGCAAGAGCAGAGACATAGAATTGATTCAATTGAGAAGGCAGAACTTTTCCATGCAGAATTTTTTGGAAGAAGAAGAGAGGAGGCAGAGAAAGAGGTCTCATTAATTGAGTTTCAAGAGGAACAACTGGAGACTGAAAAAGAGAAAGGAGTTGTAGGTGGACAGGTGGACAGTAAAGAACAGCGTGAAGTGAGATCCACGAGAGCTGTTAGACCTAAATATAAAGCATAATCATGGAAGAAAGAAAACTGATTACAATGAATATAAATGGACTTAATTCAGCTGTTAAAAGAAGGAAAACTTTTCATAAATTAAAGAAATTAAAATTTGATATAATTTGTCTACAAGAAGTTCATATTAAAAAACAACATGAACAATTGTTAGTACAGCCAAAATTGGGGAAAATATTTACTTCTTTGACTCAATGTAAGAAAAGAGGAGTGGTTCTATACATTAAAGAGGCCATCCCAGCAAAATTGATTTACACGGATGAAGATGGAAGAATATTAATGGTAGAAATAATGGACAATAATATAAAAATACTCTTGATTGCAATTTATGCTCCGAATGATAAACAAGAAGAGTTTTATAAAAAGCTACATATGAAAATAATTGGACTGGACTATGTTAATATAATTATGATGGGATATTTTAATGGAATTGTGGACAATAAATTGGACTATATAGCAACAACAACAAAGCAAAATAGAAAGGCTCTCCCAAGGTCTTTTTTTAAAATGACAGATGAATTAACTTTAAAAGATATTTGGAGAGAAAGAAATGTTAAAGCTAAACAATATACTTTTTACTCAAATAGACATTTATCATGGTCCAGATTAGATATGATTTGGATCTCAACAGAATTAATATCCAATATTAAAGAAACAAATATTGAAACAAGTACTTGGGCAGATCATAGCCCAATGACAATTAAATGGAAGGGACAAAAAAAAAGATCGAGATGGACATTAAACAATACTATTTTAAAGGAGAAAGATTTTATACAATGGATGGAGAAGGAATTGGCTTTTTTCTTCAGAGAAAATAAAAAAGAAGATACTTCAACGCAGAATGTGTGGGATACAATGAAGGCATATGCCAGAGGTTTGATAATAGATTATACAAGAAAAAAGAATATTAGGAAAAGGCAAGCTTCTAAGGCCTTGTAAGACGAGTATAAAATTCTTGAAAAAGAATTACAGAAAATGCCACAGAAAAAGGATATTAAATTGAAGCTGGATGTAATTAAACATAAAATGGAATTAATAGAGAAAGAAGAACTGGCACAGAAAATCAGAAACTCTAAACAGAATTATTTTGAAGATGCAAATAAACCAGGTAGATGGCTAGCATATAAATTGAGAAAAGAGAAGGAATCAAGAAAAATATTGAAGTTAATAGATGAACAAGGGCAAGTTTGTTATGGGAATAAGGAGAAAAAAGAAATTATTCGAGATTTTTATGGGCAATTATATAAACAAGAGAATATTGATGAAGAAAAAGTCAAACAGTATTTACAGGAAGCTAATTTACCAAAGATACCTAAAGAGACTGAAGAAATGCTAGAAAGCAATATAACAATGATGGAACTAAATGAAGCATTTAAGAGACAAAATAATGGGAAAGCACCGGGTCCAGATGGGCTTCCAGCAGAATTCTATAAAACATTTCAAGAATCATTGAGCATCCAATTGTTAGAAGTTATGAATGAAGTTATGTTAAAAAAGATGATACCTAAAACATAGTCAGAGGCTTATATTACACTTATACCGAAGGAAGAGACTGACCCACTGCAAATTAAGAATTATAGACCTATTTCTTTATTGAATGCAAACTATAAAATCTTTGCTTCAATCTTAGCAGAAAGACTTAAAAAATATCTAAATAATTTTATTCACCCAGATCAAAATGGATTTCTGCCAAAGAGACAAATTAGAGACAATATGAGAGTAATCTTGGACACTTTGGAATACTATGAGGCTCATCCTGAAAAGCAAGCGGCTTTGATATTCCTAGATGCTCAAAAAGCATTTGACAACGTGAACTGGAGATTTATGTTATTATTATTGGAGCAGGTGGGTTTTGCTAAAAAATTTACTCAAGCAATAGAAGCCATATATAATAAACAGACAGCAAGGTAATGATGGAGGGGGAACTTACAGATTTTATTAATATAAGGAAAGGTACAAGACAAGGATGCCCCCTATCTCCTTTGCTATTTGTGTTGACCTTGGAAGTGTTGAATAGAAATATTAGGAATGATAAAAGCATAAAAGGAATGAAAATTAAGAAGGAAGAATTTAAACTACAAGCTTTTGCTGATGATTTAGCTTTTATTTTGGAAGACCCGCTAGAAACAGCTCCAAAGTTATTGGAAAGGATAGAGACTTATGGAGAGGTGGCTGGTTTGAAAATAAATAAAGATAAAACAAAGATTTTGACAAAGAATATGCTATTGAGACAGAGAGAAGAACTGGCAGATCTTTTGAAAATTCAAGTTACAAATAAGGTTAAGTATCTGGGGATATATTTGACAACAAGATGTAGCACATTAAAGGAGAATAATTATATTAAACTTAAACAACAGATAACTACAGATTTGAAGAAGTGGGAAAACTTGCAATTGTCATTAATAGGGAGAATCTCAACAATTAAGATGAATATTTTACCTAGAATTTTATTTTTGTTTCAAACAATACCAATTAGGCTTGGAAAAGACTATTTTGAAGATTTAAATAAAATCATGTTGAAGTTTATATGGCAAGGTAAAAAAGCAAGAATAAAGCTAAAGCTTTTGCAAGATGCTAGAATTAGAGGAGGTTTTGGCTTGCCTAATTGGGAATTGTATTATCAAGCTGCAAGTTTGATGTGGGTCAAAGAATGGATAACATTAAGGAAACATAGGTTGTTGACATTAGAAGGGCATGACTTGCTGTTGGGCTGGCATGCTTTTTTATGGTATAAGGGAACTAAAACACAGGATTATTTTAGAAGACATTATGTACGGGAGTCTTTGTGGTTAAATTGGGAGAAGATAAAAAGACAATGTTATTTGAAAATTCCAGTTTGGTTATCGGCCATTGAAGCATTTTCCTATCCTATAATCTACAAGAAGGAACAAACAGTTAGATATGGGGAACTTTTGGATGAAAAGGGTGAACTTAAATCGATCCAAAACTTAGAGGAACAAGGTATAAGGATGAATTGGTTTTCCAAAACGGAGGGATTTTATGATAAGCAGACTGATTTAGATAAGATCTTGATGGGTACTGATGAGAAAGTGATTAAAAAATTATATGGTTATTTACTGGGAATGAAATTAGAGGAAGAACAAGTTAAAGAAACTATGATTGTTTGGGGGAAGAATTTTGGATATGGGATTGATTTAGAGAAATGGCAGAAATTGTGGTCTCAAAATTATAAAATGACAATGTCAACAGCATATAAAGAAAATTTGTATAAGATGCTTTACAGGTGGCACTTTCTTCTGACAAGAATAGCAAGAATGTTCAAGAATAAATCTGAAAAATGTTGGAAATGTCATCAGATACCCGGCTCGTATTACCATATGTGGTGGACTTGTGAGGACGCTAGAAAATATTGGACTATAATTCGCATGTGGTTGGAAAAAATGACAAAGAAACATATAGACTTGAAACCAGAGATCTTCTTATTGGGAATTTTACCTGATATATATAGTAAAGATTTGAAATATCTGATTGTAAATGTATTAACAGCGGCCAGGATTGTATTTGCTAAAAATTGGAAGAATGAGAAAATACCATTACAGGAAGAAATTATTAAGAAAATATTGGAATGTGCTGAGATGAGTAGATTGACATTTGAAATCAGAGAGCAAGAGGATAAACAATTTTATGAAATTTGGGATCTTTTTTATAAATGGCTAGATGATAAAATACGATAATAGAATATTTTAGATAGTAAGAAATATCTTTATTTTGTTATTTTGCTATTATTTTGTTATTTGATATTATATTTATAAAGGTTTTTTTTTTTTTAGGATTGATTTGGTATGATTATATGATTTGTTGAATAATTTGGTTAAAGTATTGTTAGCTCATAAAGCATGAATGATTAAAAGTATAGTCAAAAATTTCTTTTTTTGTTTGTTTAGTGATTATAGAATATATAAGTTTGGATTGATAATATGAGTTGTTATGTAACATAATTGTAACTGGGACTACAGAATGAATGCACAAAAATGATGAACCAACTGACACACTGCATGTAAATATGAGAGGTGTATGTTTTAATGTTTTGTTTGTCTTGTCTGTTTGTAGAAAATTAATAAAATTTTCTTTCAAAAAAAAAAAAGTTCATTCTAGTTGATTGAATGGGAAAAGTTCTGTAGCCTGATACCAAGAAGGGAGCCTTTACAGATGAGTCTCCAAACAGTACCCCACTTTTTAATAAACCTCTTGGCCTATGAAGAGGATGAGCAGCAAAGGTCTTCGCCCCAGTGTTCAGTTAAAATGAGCTGTGAGAGTTATAGAGGCATGGCAGAAGGAGGGTGTGTGTGTGTCCAGGGGCTGGAAGAAAAGTGTTCCACCAATGGGAGGCTGATGCTACCCCTAACACTGCAGAGCTCCACTGCTTCAACTGTAGAACCCACTGAATTATGTTTCCTGCAGATCCAGAGATGAACTGGAACTAATTAGCTTAGCTGCCCTCGAGAGATGACCTGCAGCCAACCTGAGAACAGTGCAAATGCCCCCTGTGAGGAGGGGAAGATGCTGTCTCTTAAATGGAAAAGTGGACATTCTGTTCAATTTGAAGCATTAACGTTCTATTCCCCTTCCACTTGGATAAAGAAGCAGCGTTTTCCAGCCAGCTAGTTGAGCTTCTACTTCTTTTTCACTTTGAAATGAATTTTATGCCTTGTCATTTTGATGACGACTTGCAGTCAATCTGTTTACAATCCAATCTGATGAGTAAATTCAGTGTATATCGGAATGCAGCCTTCGGGCCAATTCTTGAAAAGTTTCCACAATAACTTCTCGCTATCAATTCAGTAGAGCTCAGGCACCTAAATGATATCAATTAACCATGGCATGAACTTTTTTGTATAAAAATAGCATCTTCATAAGTTGTTTGGTACCACAAGCTACTTCATCAGTTTCATGAGTCTATCTCTGTAGGAGAAGAGACGTCTTAGACATGTCTTTCAGGGGTGGTATTCAGCAGATTCTGACCAGTTCTGGAGAACTGGTAGCAGAAATTTTGAGTAGTTCGGAAAACCAGCAAATACCACCTCTGATGGAGACTTTACAGTATCCTTCCTCTGCCACGCACACCAAGCCACGCCCACAGAACCAGTAGTAAAAAAATTTGAATCCCACCACTGCTGTCTTTCGTAATCTACACCCTCCAAGGGATTGCAACTTCTGAAAGTTCAAGTCAGCATGACCAGTGACTGCATGGGATGGGAATTTTGAGAATTAGGATAGCATTAGACAGGTAGGAAAAAGGTTAAAATGTAGGGGCTTTCTCTATAGACATACAACTCCTGCCTTTCCAGTCCTAGAGACTTCTAGCCAGGGATTTCAAGCATTTAGTTTCAGTAGATTGGATTTAGGATTATTTTTTTAAAAAACTTTTTTTTGCTGTGTTTCCAGATGACAACACACAGTAGGGAACTATGACAATCCAACTTAATGTTTCCTGAGGCTCTACAACCTGATTTCAGTACATAATTTGTTTCCGATCCTGAATCAGATTTGAAACAAATGTAAATAGTTTCTCTTTCCTTGGAGGCATCTTTTCTCTTCAAATAATACATGACACCTTTAATACTGCAACAACTCTTTGGAATTAATGATTGCAAATTAAATATTTAAACTTCCTTTACGATAATATTTCATAGACAGAAAATGAGAAGCAACACAGCCTACCCATCTCGCATACCATCACCATCCTATTCATATATTTTGGGCAGGATTGTGCTGTATCCCCAGGGCCTAGAAAACCAAATGCATACCAAGCTCTAGACCTCTTAATCTCCAGCATTTTAGTTTTAGGAAGCATTTTAAAAATGCCAAGTTCTAATAAAATCTATTACTCATTTTTATTATATTATCTTAGCATAACACGGTTATACAATTTGCTCTAACCCACACACCCTCCTACAAACTTAATGGAAGTGGTACTTGGTGTTGTGTCCGTCGCGGGAAGGGAGACTCGGAGCCAGTGACTCAGTTTCAGCTCTTTATTAGGTCCCGAGATCGGCTCGGGATTCAAAGGGAAAAACAGCGGCTTTTATTCTCTGGCCGCGGCAGCCGCAGCCAATGGCACCACTTTGAATCTCCCGCGATTAGTTTCCACCAATCGCGGGGGATTCGTTATGGGCCAATCAGTGCGGCTCGCTCGGCCAATGAGATTGCCATGTGCTTTGGCCAATTACAGTGCGGCGCTTGCAAGTATGCTAATGACTGTACAGAACACTTGGAATATTAACTTATTTTTTAAAAATGTGATGTACTAAAGGAAGAAAGTCATGGTATGCCTAATTCCGCCTACTGTAGCTTAATTTTGGCATTAGCCTAATGCAACCTCTGATCATGTGTGCTGCTGAAAAGTGGACTCCAACAGTTTTGATTGAGGTAATGTGGAAACAAAAGAAATACGTTTTTAAAATTAAGAGCATGTCTCTATGAATAATACATTCTAGCCAGCAGCCCATGCCTGTTCCAAAATGAGAAGCCAGCTCTAGGTGACCTTTTATTATCCGTGCTAAGGAAAAAAATTATAATAATAAAGCTTCAGATTAAATTATGGAATGTATATATTTGCAATTTTGCCAGTGAATGCTAATAAAATAACTTGAAATTAATATGTGACAGAGTTTTGAAAGTAGCAGGGGGCTATAAGAGCTCTGGCTCCCATTATTTGTGTTATGTATGTAAATAGTTGAATAAAGGCAAGCTTGGGGTAAAGTGCAAGGTTCTGGCCCTGCACTTCTGATTGGGTGTTAAGCGGCTAGATCGGATTGGTCGGGTTCTGAGAATCTGATTGGCCCTTAACGAAGGACTCTTATTGGTACTGGAGCTAGCGTTTCACAGCTCCTATTGGTTATTTCACATTAGCATTGCCTATATAAAGCAGAGTTGTTGTTATACAAGTTAGAAGTCACTATGCAATAAAGAGTTGAAAGTTCACCAACTAAGACTGTCTCCATTCATTCTACCCATGCCTGAATCTATGACACTGGTGATGAGGATGGGATTTGGAGACATCTGATCTTAAGGAACTTGGAAGAAAAACAGAGCACGTGTAAAAAACGGCGCCACCAACGGAAGCCATGTCCGGCGGCATCATACCACCTGCTCCGTACGATCCAACCCAAGAGGATTGGGAATCCTAAATGGATCGCTTTCAGATGTTCCTTGAAACGAACAACCTGAAGGACGCCACACCAGCCAAGAAGCGGGCACTGTTCCTGACGTACTGCGGCCCGGCTGTCTTTAAAATGGCTAAAGCCCTTGCGAAGCCTCGAGAAGTGAAAGCAATAAGCTGGGACGACCTCAAACCTCTCCTGAGAGACCATTACGCGCCAACCGTACCCACACTCGTGAGATGTCACGAGTTCTATCAACGAAGCCAACGAAAAGGAGAGAGTGTGGCTGACTTTGTGGCAGACCTCCGGCACTTGGGAGGCCTCTGCGGGTTCGCAGACTTAGATGAAGCATTGAGAGACCGCCTAATTCTGGGATTAGATGCACTAAACGTGCAGAGCAAGCTGATGGCGAAGGGCGACATCGGCCTTGTTGACGCCATCGCCGAAGCCACCGCCGCTGAGGCAACCAAAAAGTCAGCGGCGCAGCTACGGCGAAGCCAAAACCCCACAAACCCACCGACAGGCGACATCTCACCCAGTTCAGAAGGGCAGTTGGCAACAACGCACTACGAGGACCTCTCTTCATCATCAGACAGCAATGAAGAAGGGGTCCATCGACTGCATTCCGACCGGGACCCTCGTCCTAAAACCTCACGCCCTTGCACTGGCTGCGGGGCAAACCATCCCAGGGCAGACTGCAAATTCCGCGACGCACTCTGCCACGAGTGCGGGAAACGAGGCCATATCGGTCGAGTCTGTCGCAGTTTACCGGGACCAAGCCTGGCCTCAAAGGGAACCAACTTTCGCCAATCGGCAGGAAACCGTCCTGTAAGGCGAGACCCAGCAAACCACTCCTACAGATATCGAGCGTTGCAGAAAGAAGAGGCTCACCATACTATCACTATAGGTCACGCCTCGGCCCTGGACGCTAAGAAGATTCGAGTTACAGTAGCCATAGAGAACCAACCCTGCCACATGGAGGTCGATTCGGGATCGTCCCTCTCGATGGTGTCGTGGAAGACATTAAAGCAGCTCATTCCTACCATCCAACGCCAAGACCTTCAAATGCAACGCCTTATCCTTAAAGATTACCAAGGGAATTGGATCCCTGTCTTGTCGAGTCCGCATCTCGTTTAAAAAGCATACGGCATACTTACCTCTAACGATCATCGATAGGGACAGGCCTAGTTTGTTGGGCCTCCAATGGTTTGCGCCACTCGGCATCGAACTAGCCAGCGTGAACCGAGTCGGTGATTGCGAGTGGGAGGAGGATCTTATGTCTGAATTCAGCGATGTCTTCGCAGATCGTCTGGGCGAGTATAAGGGGACCCCAATCTCGTTCAGCCTCGACCCTAAGGTCACCCCGATCTGTTTAAAGCCCCGTCAAGTTCCGTTCGCCCTTAAGGCCAAGATAGATGAACAACTTGACAAACTAATTAAACAAGGGGTACTGCAACCCATTGATCATTCCCCATGGGAAACTCCTATTGTAACCCCCATTAAACCAGATGGGTCAATCCGAATCTGTGGGGACTACTGGGCCACTCTAAACCACGCCCTCCAACAGAACGCGTATCCAGTGCCGGTGGTGCAGCACCTTCTTCATTCTCTGGGAGGTGGAAAGGTTTTCGCTAAGCTAGATTTAGCTCAAGCCTATCAACAATTGCCCATGGACGATAAAACAGCCCAAGCCCAAACGATAGTAATGCACAGAGGTGCTTTTAAATGTACCCGATTGCAGTTCGGGGTGAGTGTGGCCCCGGGAATATTCCAAAGTTTAATGGAATGATTGTTACAGGGAATCAAGGGCGTGGTTCCGTATTTTGATGACGTATTGATTGCAGCTCCTAGTAAAAAAATTCTGCAGAATCGTTTAAAATGTGTTCTTAAAAAATTCCAAGAATCGGGATTGAAAGTAAAAAGGGATAAATGTCATCTGTATACCAACAGTGTTGAATTTCTAGGTTATCGCATTGATAGTCAGGGTATTCACCCAACTGAGAGTAAATTAAGGGTGATTAGAAATGCTCCCAGACCTCGTAACAAAACTGATCTTCAAGCATTTTTAGGCCTTATCAATTTCTACAATGTGTTTTTACCACATAAGGCAACTGTGGCTGAACCATTACACCGGTTATTAGATAAGAAAGCATTATGGGTTTGGGGTTACCGAGAAGAAAAAGCGTTTAGAAATGTAAAAAATTTACTTACATCTGATTCTGTACTTATGCAATATAATGAAACATTACCCTTGGTTATAACTTGTGATGCCTCACCGTTTGGGGTGGGCGCTATTTTGAGCCATGTGCTACCTAATGGAAATGAGGCTCCCATTGCATACTTTTCGAAGACTCTCTCCCAGGCAGAACGTAACTATGGACAAATAGACAAGGAGGCTCTTGCAATTGTGTCAGCCATAAAAAAATTCCATGAGTATGTATATGGAAGGACATTTACAATCGTAACCGACCACAAACCTTTATTGGGGATAATCGCTGGGGACAAACCAACTCCCTATATATTGTCCCCAAGAATGACTCGATGGTCAGAGTTTCTAGCTGCTTATAATTATGAATTGTTACATCGACCGGGGAAAGCCATTCCCCATGCCGACGCACTCAGCAGAGCACCGCTACCAGAGACCCTCGACGATCCAGCACCAACAGTATCGGCGTTACAAATCGAAACGCTCAACTCACCTCCTATGACCGCTCGAGATATCGCGAGGGAGACCAGACGAGACCACACCCTAGCACGAGTCCTAGGCTGGGTAGAGCGTGGATGGCCATTGGACCAGATCCCAGATGACTTCGCACCATTTAAAACAAAGGTTGCGTTATCTGGGGCGATAGAGTCGTTGTCCCAGAACGACTCCAAAAGACGCTGTTACAAATCTTGCACGATGGACATCCCGGGATCGTGTGAATGAAGGGACTCGCACGGAGCTACGCTTGGTGGCCAGGCAGGGACCGACACATCGAGCAATGGGTCAAGGCCTGCACCAAGTGTCAACAAACCAGCAACGCACCGTCAAAAGCTGCACTGACTGAATTGGAGACGCCACGTGGACCCTGGTCCAGAATCCACCTGGATTTCGCAGTGCCGATCAAAGGACAGACATTGCTGTTGACTGTCTATGCATACTCTAATTGGTTAGAAATTCATCGAATGGCCAATACAACCTCCGAGGCAGTCATTAAAGTCCTCAATAGACTCTTTGCAACTCATGGATTGCCGGACGTCCTGGTGTCTGATAACGGACCACAGTTTACAGCGCTAATGTTTGAACAGTACCTTGCTGACAATGGCATCCGCCATGCGCTCACCTCGCCGGCGCATCCTGCTACCAACGGCCGAGCGGAACGCATGGTACAATTTGTAAAAAAGACTTTACAAGAGCTGGACTATGATAATCTTGACGAAAAAATAAACCGCATTCTACTTCTACAACACATCACTCCGCACAGCGAAACCGGCAGAACTCCCGCTGAACTTCTCATGGGGCGAAAACTCCGTTCCCACCTCGACCGACTGCACCCTGCTTACGAGCCAGAAAAACCTCCAGGATCCAGCGGACGCTACCGTACCTTCAAGGTAGGCGACCCCGTTTATGCAAGAAATTTATCGGGCGACCCAGTTTGGATTGAAGCAACGGTAATACGCGAGACTGGGCCCAGATCCTATATTGTAAAATGTATTGATGAGAGACTATGGAAAAGACATATTGACCTATTACGGTCACGACTTATAACTGCTAGCCAACAACTTCCCAACAACCAAACTGAGGGGGGGGAAGGAAGAGAAGATGACGATATGCCAGGAAACCTGTTCCAGGAAAGCGATGAATCAAGTGAAACCCAGGAAATGGAGCAGGAAGAAGAATCGTACGCTCCAAGGGAAATCACACCAGAACGAGAAGCTGAGCCACTACAAAACAACATCCTACCTCAACGGGACTGCATGCAGCCAGTCCAAAGAAAATCTGACAGACCCAAGAGACAACCGTCCTATTTAAAGGACTACATAGTCACAAACTAATTGTGAAGCCAGGGGGAAGGGGTGTTATGTATGTAAATAGTTGAATAAAGGCAAGCTTGGGGTAAAGTGTAGGGTTCTGGCCCTGCATTTCTGATTGGTTGTTAAGCGGCTAGATCGGATTGGTCGGGTTCTGAGAATCTGATTGGCCCTTAACGAAGGACTCTTATTGGTACTGGAGCTAGCGTTTCACAGCTCCTATTGGTTATTTCACATTAGCATTGCCTATATAAAGCAGAATTGTTGTTATACAAGTTAGAAGTCACTATGCAATAAAGAGTTGAAAGTTCACCAACTCAGACTGTCTCCATTCATTCTACCCATGCCTGAATCTATGACAATTTGAAAAAAAAGGACCATTATAGCCTATTTAATTGGGGCAAATGAGTGAAAATAGATTCCTGATGATCACACCTGATCCTAAGTCCTACATCTTAAATTTTATTTTCCCTCATTACTGAATGATATTTTAAAGTCAACCATTTGTGACTGAGCAGGTATCTTAACTTTAAATCACACTAAATCATCATGCAATTGGGCTGGTTTTAGTTGAATTGTATTGTATTGTTTATTTAATTGAACAGTCATAAGACCTTATCAAAAACATTACATAAATATATAACAAGACAAAATACAGATAAGTTAAATATATAAGAATACAGTAATAAAAACATATGTGGGAAACCAGGGAGTCAGAAATCGGATAATAGATCACCCTTGCAGGATATACCAATTTGTTCAATATATTGGGTTCTTAGGACCGCTGCCTTGATTATAAACTTACGAATGATGTGTACATTAGAGGCCTGCAGGAAATATAACAATCTGTGGTTTGATTCCCAATGGGCTGTTCTTTCCAGTAGAGATGATAAATATTTAAGCCTAGTGGGGGCATATATTTGGCAGTTGAACAAGATGTGGAAAATATCTTCAATGGCAGATGAACCACATAAGCAGGTTCTCTTGTGGTATGGTACATGGTGGAAGCGCCCATGTCTGGACATGGAATCCAGTAACTCAAATCTTCTCTGTAATTGTGGCATACCCATTGAAAGGTATTTTTCAGGTTGGAAGATGTTTTTATTCTTAGCCAACCATCTTACAGATCTGTTTTTTGCTCATAATTCCATGTCAGTCTGGGCACTAATATCCAAGACTCTCTGTTTAAAAATTTCCCTTGCCTGGGAAACCCTTGACAATAAATATTGGGTAGAAAACCCATGTCTTAAGATGGCTCTGTGGAGTTGACTGGCCCAGGAGTTAGATTGGAACTTATTTAGCTGTTCAGTTCGGCATAATTTGGGAAGTCTATCCAAATCCATTGGTTGTATCTTTAGCCAGTATGTATACGTTTTAATTATTCAGTGGCTATATAACAAGTGGATATCAATTCCGCTCTGACTGCTGAAGCAGAAGTGTTCTTATCAGTCCCCAATAAGTGTCTTAAAAGGCGGGTCTGTGTTTGTTCAAGTGGGGAGGCTTTATTTAAACCCCACAGTTCAGCACCGTATGTCAGCATTGGAACTATTTTTGCCCTAAATACTTTCAACATAGGGGCCAAAGTGCCTGGGTAATTATGGTTAAATAATTTATATAATTTTTGGTGCTTATCTCGGCTCTTAATGCGCTACTTTTAAAGTGATTAAACCAAGATCCTGTATTAGTAAAAACCACTCCTAAGTAGGTGTAAGAATTTACTTGTTCGATTGACTCCCCATTAATCTGCCAGTTATATTTCCTACTTTTTGTGCTGAAAACCAACAGTGTGGATTTGCTTTTATTAATATTTAAGAAATTCAAAGTAAAATAGGTATTCAGCTTATGCAACAGTCTCCTCCAGGCCTATTTGTGAATGAGCCATTAATACCATGTCATCGGCATATAAAAGGGTTTTAATAAATTTATCAAGAATCTTTGGCATATGCAAATCTACTGCATGCAGGAATCCTGGTAAATCATTGACATAGAGATTGAAAAGCATTGGGGCTAAAATTGTCTTACGCCAATATTGGTAGGTATGCTCTTAGACAGGGCTCCATTTACGCCAGTACAGATTTTCACATGGGTGTTTGAGTAAAGGGCCCTAACCAGAAAAAGGAGTCTAGGCTTCAGGTTCAGGTCCACCAGTTTCCTCCACAAGATATTTCTGTTTAACAAATCAAAAGCTGCACTTAGATCAATAAATGCAGTGAATAATTTCTTACCCATTTTTAAATACCTTGTTACCAAATGATATAATGCAAAACAATTATCGTATATACTCGAGTATAAGCCGAGTTTTTCAGCCCATTTTTTGTGCTGAAAAAACCGCCCTCGGCTTATACTCGAGTCAGCCGCTATGGCACCATGCCTGGCCTATGCTGGCATGGCTGCAACCGATCGCGCCTCCAGGGCAGCATCACCGCCGCGGCTGTCTACCCGCTGAGGGCCACACAGGCGACCCTAAGCGGCCTCTCCTTCCCCATTAATGGGCGCCCGGGGCCCCCGCGAGCTCCTGCATTGCGCGCTTCCAGCTTCGCCAACAAACTGCCAGGTTCAGGCAGCCTCCTCCGCCCCCTACCCTAGCAGCGAAGAGCTGCTCTGGGGGCTCCCGCCACGGCGCAAATGCCGCGCTCCCCAGGAAACAAACCGCCAGGCTCAGGCAGCCTCCTCCGCCCCCTCCCCTAGCAGCAAAGAGCTGCTACGGGGGCTCCCGCCACGGCGCAAACGCCGCGTTCCCCAGGAAACAAACCGCCAGGCTCAGGCAGCCTCCTCCGCCCCCTACCCTAGCAGCGAAGAGCTCCTCCGGGGGCTCCCACCACAGCGCAGCCAGGCACTTTGTCTCGCTGCCCCCGGAGTAGCTCTTCGCTGCTAGGGTAGGGGGTGGAGGATGCTGCCTGAGCCTGGCGGTTTCTTGGCGAAGCTGGAAGCGTGCCCATTAATGGGGAAGGAGAGCCTGCAGCTCCAAAGTCTTTTCACCGTTGGGGACTGAACAGGAGAACCGCAAACGCCGCACTCCCCAGGAAACAAACCGCCAGGCTCAGGCAGCCTCCTCCGCCCCCTACCCTAGCAGCGAAGAGCTGCTCCGGGGGCAGCAAGACAAAGTGCCTGGCTGCGCCGTGGCAGGAACCCCCGGAGCAGCTCTTTGCTGCTAGGGTAGGGGGCGGAGGAGGCTGCCTGAGCCTGGCGGTTTGTTTCCTGGGGAGTGCGGCGTTTGCAGTTCTCCTGTTCAGTCCCCAACGGTGAAAAGACTTTCGGAGCTGCGGGCTCTCCTTCCCCATTAACGGGCGCGCTTCCAGTTTTGCCAACAAACGGAGCTGCAAATCTGGTAATCGCTTGCGGAGCCTCGGCACGAACCCCTTTTCCCCGCACTCCCCCCCCACACTCCTCTGGCAGCAGCAGGCGGAGAAAGCCCCGCTTCCCCCTGGCTTTGATGGCACGCATGAGTTGGCTTCCCACTCTTTTTTTTTTTTAACTCTCCTCCTCCTCCTCCTCTCCTCTCCTCTCCCCTTGTTGTCTGGTCTTCCCTAAGGAAACTCGAGGGCTCACACTTCCAGGTGTTTCTCCCTGTCTTTCTCCCTGTCAATGATCTTTTCTTCCCTTCCCTTCTCTCAGCCCCATCCTCCTTCACCTTTGTCACCACAATCCTGAACAGATGAAGTTTGTACTTCTCAAGAAAGGTTGGATGTTCCTTTTGAGGAGGGAACCTAGTGTGACATCTGTATGTTGACCTACTACTGAGCCATGGCATGTGTGCACATGCAATGGAGGCATGAGGGAGAGCTGTGAAAGAGATGGTGGCTCTCCAAAACAGGATGTACATGCAGCACATACACATGCTTTTTTCTTGCAAGGGAGAGAGTGACTCTGTACATACAGATGATGAGGAGGAATCCAGTTTTGAAGGATTTTAACTCTTGTGTTTTAGCTTGGTTGCTGATTGAGCTAAGGTTTTTGTACTTTTAAAGTTATTGTTGATACCATATTGGTTTTGTTGGCTCTCTTTTCCACTTACAGAGCTAGTTTACTGTTTTTCTTTGAAATAAATATTCAAAAACATTTAACCTACTGATGCCTCAATTCATGTAATTTTATTGGTATCTATTTTTATTTTTGAAATTTACCAGTAGCTGCTGCATTTCCCACCCTCGACTTATACTCGAGTCAATAAGTTTTCCCAGTTTTTTGTGGTAAAATTGGGTGCCTCGGCTTATATTCGGATCGACTTATACTCGAGTATATACGGTATCTATGGTAGATCGCTCTGGTCTAAAGCCTGGTTGTTTTTCCACCAAAAGATTATTCTCCATAACCCAGATTTCAATTTTGCTCAACAAATGCTTTGCATACATTTTAGCAACAATTCCAATTAGGCTAATTGGTCTGTAATTATTTGGATTTACTCTGTCTCCTTTTTTATGTAAGGGAACAATAATGGCCACTTCCCAACCCACAAGTATGCGGCCAGTATTGTTTATAAAGGTAAATAGCCCTGCTAACAAAGGCGCCCACCAGTCCATATAAGTCTTAAATAATTCTGGGGGCAAAAAATATGTGTGAAGCTAAGCATTCACTCCTTTCAGTCTAAGCTGTAAAAGATTCAACTTCCCTTTTCATGCCTTGCCACCACTGCTTCATGTTATTTAGATCCTGTTTATTTCAGGAGAGAGAATCCTAATGCATCTTTTAATTGATGAAGAGAATAAAGAAACATTTGAATTTTCTGCTGCTTGCACCATAATGCCATGTTGTAGCTCTAGTCTAGGTAGTATTAGTATAGCCTAGGTAGCCTTATTCCATTTGAGTGAGTATATGAGAACTATATGCATGTATGCATGCCATAAAGTGCTCAAAATTGACCTGCTTAAATTGAAAGCAAAGGGATTTTTTTTAATTTTTGGCTCAACTGACCCCAGACTGAATTATCCCCTGGGCCAGGCCTTGGTTCCTCTGGGTATAAGAAGCTTTCAGGAATTCCTACATGGCTGCATGTTGAGGCTAGAGAATGCAGCTCAAGGAAAGGGCAGCCATCCTATAGCCCAGATTGCTTTACAAAGTGGCTATTTATTACTGGCAAAAGCTCTGTCATCCAATCTCCTGAGACTGCAGCTCCCTGATGAGACCAAGCAACATCAAGAATTCTTTCATGTCCTTTTCTTCAAATCCCTTATTTCCACAGTCAAACAAATGAGTTCTGCATTCAAAAGGAAGATGGAGAATATAGAAAATAGGAGTGGCAGGGAGGAAGCATTTCAAGATTTGGATACACTTAAATAGTAGATTTTAAAGTGGACTTCCTTGACCCAGGTGCCTTTTTGGAATGCTGACTAGCAATTCCCATAATTATCCAAGGGAAGTAGTGAGGCTAAAAACAAGTTAAGGAAGGTTCCTTGATACTTACCATGCTTCAGATTCTGTAAAATCTCAAGAAACCATTTGGTTGGCTAGCTTTTATCATCATCATCATCAGCCACTGTATTAGCATGTTTTAGCATGTCTGATGATGTGGAATTTGACCTGAGCAATTCCAGGGAGTTGCTACTAGTCTTTACATGAAACAATTCTTTCTTGGGAGTTTTCTTCTTGTTCCTGATGTCATACCTGTTATGGACTAAGCCAACGCGTCAGTAACAACCCCTAATAACTTTACTTTAACAGCAGGCTCGTAATCCTGCACTTCTCATTGGCCCACAAATAGCGAGTCGTGATTGGTCATTTCTGGCCAATCTGATTGGCTGACAGCGGGTCATTCTGATTGGACGCTTGTTAGAGCACTAAACTCGAATCATTGGTTGTTGTGACAGCAGCCAGCTCTATAAAAGAGCTGCTGCTGCCCAAGTATTTTGCTCTGTTCTGAAGTCAGTAATAAAGAGTTGAAGTCACAGTTCGATGTCTCGTCTCTGTTCTTGCGCCCATGCTCAGGACTTAACACTGGCGACGAGGATGGGATGCGGAGACGATAGAGCTGACTAAACACTCATCGAACAAGGCAGAGCATGTGGCTGAGAGCGCACACAACAAATGGCAGAATGACCAGCGGCGCCATACCACCCGCTCCATTTGACCCGGCAAACAAAGACTGGGACTCATATATGGACCGCTTCCAGATGTTCCTGGAGACCAACAATCTGAAAGATGCTACGCCTGGCAAAAAACGAGCGGTGTTCCTGACCCATTGCGGCCCCGCCATTTTTAAAATGGCTAAGGCACTTGCCAAACCGGCGGAAGTGAAGACCATGGATTGGGATAACCTCGCGCCGATCCTCCGGGCCCATTATGCACCCGCAGTACCAACACTGATACGAAGTTATGAGTTATACCAGAGGGACCAACGGAAGAACGAGAGCGTTGAGGACTTTGTAGCCGACCTCCGGAACCTGGGAAGACTCTGTGGTTTTGCAAACCTTGAGGAAGCCATGAGAGACCGAATAGTTCTGGGATTAGATGATCGTGCAGAGCAAGATCATGGCAAAAGGAGACATCAGCCTTGCAGATGTCATTGCCGATGCTACTGCTGCCGAAGCAACCAGGAAATCAGCTGCTCGAATGCGCCAAGTGAACTCACCGCACCGCCAACCCGCTAGTGATAGTACGCCTTCCTCTGAGAGGCACACTATTACCGCCCATCATGAAGACCTCGAATCATCCTCAGACAGTGAGGAAGAGGAGGTCAACCGGCTCCGCTCAGAACGAGATCAAAGGAACCAGAGACTTCTGCGCCAATGTGCTGGTTGCGGGGCAAACCACCCGCGATCAGAGTGCAAATTCCTCGACGCACTCTGCCGTTCCTGTGGGAAAAGAGGCCACATCGCAAAGGTCTGCAGAAGCAAGCGAGGGTCCAGTCCAAGCCGGAGGGAGAATAATCTCCACCAGGAGACAGGCAAACCACCTGTAAATCGGGACCGCCTTAACCACCAATGGAACAACGACTACTACAGAAATCGAGCACCTGCCGCTTCAACGAGACAAGAAGAGGCACACCAAATGATCACTATCAGCCATGCTTCATCACTAGATGCAAGAAAGAGCCGAGTAAAGGTCACTATTGAGAATCGACCGTGCGTGATGGAAGTTGATTCGGGGTCATCACTATCGATGGTCTCCTGGAAAACCCTCAAACAGCTGATCCCTGCCATCTGTCGCCAGGACCTCAGCACTCAAAGAATCATCCTAAAAGACTACCAAGGGAACAGAATTCCGGTTGTCGGTTCCAGCCACGTCCAAGTATCCTTCAAGGACCGCACCGCAACACTTCCCCTGACTGTCGTCGATCGTGACCGGCCCAGTTTGTTAGGGTTACAGTGGTTCGCCCCACTCGGAATTGAACTAGCTGGCATACACCAAACCAGAAGCGATGACTGGGAAGAGGCCCTCATCCAAGAATTCCAGGACATATTCACAGGAACGTTAGGCAAGTACAAGGGGACCCCTATATCGTTTAATCTCAGTCCTGATGTAGCTCCCATTCGCCTTAAGCCTCATTGGGTGCCTTTTGCACTCAAGCCAAAGATCGATGAGCAACTGGACAAATTAATAGCCCAGGGTGTGTTGGAACCGATTGACCATGCCCGATGGGAAACCCCAATAGTAACACCCATAAAGCCAGATGGATCGTTAAGAATTTGTGGGGATTACTGGGCCACCCTAAATCACGCGCTTCAGCAGAGCGCTTACCCAGTACCGGTGGTCCAACACCTTCTTCACTCCCTGGGTGGCAGAAAAATATTTGCGAAATTGGACTTAGCTCAGGCGTACCAACAGCTACCCGTAGATGCGACGACTGCAGAAGCCCAGACAATAATTACACATAGAGGTGCCTTCAAGTGCAATAGACTCCAATTTGGAGTAAGCGTGGCACCGGGCATTTTCCAAAGTCTGATGGAGAGACTATTACAAGGCATAAAAGGTGTCATGCCTTATTTTGACAACGTCTTAATAGCTGCCCCTACTAAAGAATTATTAGAACAATGACTCAGAAGGGTTCTTCAAAAATTTAAAGACGCTGGCCTGAAGGTAAAAAGGGACAAGTGTCAACTTTGCACAGAGAGAGTGGAGTTCCTGGGATGCCTTCTCGACAGACAGGGAATCCACTCCACCGAAAAAAACCTAACTGCAATCAAAAACGCCCCAAGACCTAGAAATAAGACAGACCTCCAAGCCTTCCTGGGACTCATTAACTTTTATAACATCTTCTTGCCCCAGAAGGCGACTGTAGCCGAGCCCCTACATAGACTTCTCAACAAAAAGGCTTCCTGGGTCTGGGGACGGCGTGAAGAACGAGCATTTCAACAAGTAAAAGACCTTTTAAGTTCTGATGCTGTATTGATACAATACAACGAGACGCTACCCTTAACGGTTACCTGTGACGCCTCACCATTCAGAGTGGGAGCCATTTTAAGCCATGTCCTGCCAAACGGTAATGAGGCACCTATTGTGTTCTTTTCGAGAACTTTGTCTAAAACTGAAAGGAACTATAGCCAACTTGATAAAGAGGCTCTCGCCATTGTATCCACAATTAAACGTTTCCATGAGTATGTGTATGGGAGACCCTTTGCCATAATTACAGACCACAAGCTACTACTTGGCATTTTAGCAGGAAACAAAACAACTCCCCACATCTTATCACCAAGAATGACACATTGGTCGGAGTTTTTAGCCGCATATGATTACCAACTGCAACACCACCCGGGGAAAGCCATTCCCCACGCTGACGCTTTGAGCCGCTCTCCACTACCAGACGTCATAGATGACCCAGCTCCAACCCTAGCCGTATTGCAAATCGAAACTCTTAAATCACCACCGCTGACCACTCGGGACATTGCCTCAGAAATGAAAAAGGACCCTTCTTTGGCATGAGTCCTCAGCTGGGTGGTACGGGGTTGGCCGGAAAACAAACCCAATGACACATTCAGGCTGTTCAGGAATCAACAGACAGAACTATTCTCTCAAAAGGGCTGCATCTTGTGGGGAGACAGAGTCGTCATCCCGGAGAAATTGCAACATAAAGTTTTGAAAATGTTGCATGATGGACATCCAGGCATCGTGCGGATGAAGGCATTGGCAAGGAGTTATGCATGGTGGCCAGGCTTAGATAAGCAGATAGAGGCCTGGGTGGCTACATGCAGCAAGTGCCAGGGGACTTGCTCTGCTCCTCCAAAAACACCCCCAACTCAGTGGGAAACACCTCGAGGTCCCTGGTCCCGTATCCACATCGATTTTGCGGGACCCACAAGAGGACACACTTTCCTTCTAACCATGGATGCCTGTTCTAACTGGCTCAAGGTCCACAAAATGAAAAGCACCACCACAGAGGCGGTCATTAAAAAACTGAATAAGCTATTCGCTACCCATGGATTGCCGGATTTCCTGGTCTCCGATAATGGCCCTCAATTCACTGCCCTAGCATTCGAACAGTACCTAGCAGACCGGGGCATCCGCCATGCCTCAACATCGCCAGCTCACCCTGCGGCCAATGGTAGGGCTGAGCGAATGGTCCAATTTGTAAAGAAGATCTTACACAAGATGGACCAGGGTGACATTGACGACAAGATAACCAGGATGCTTCTCCTCCAACATATTACTCCAAGCAGCACCACAAACAGAACCCCAGCCAAACTCCTGATGGGCTGAAAACTTCGCTCACATCTCGATCGCTTCTACCCTGCTTACACACCAGAACAACCCCTCGGATCCAGCAGCAAGTGTCGATCATTCCAGGAAGGCGACCCTGTTTTTGCGAAAAACTTCTCGGGTGACCCATTGTGGGTCCCCACTACCATAACGCAACTTACAGGACCCTGATTCTATCATCTACAAACTGCAGATGGCAAAATGTGGAAGCGCCACATAGACCAGTTTTGATCCAGACTAGCACCTACTCCCATCTCATCCGCTGAATCTCAAACTGGGGGGGGGGAAGGGACATCGACGAGGCCGAAAAAGAAATAATAGATGACTTAACAATCGGAACCCAGCAGTCTACACAACCAACCATGGGATACTCACCGCCAGAAGGAGAACCGAGCCGGGAAATTGCCTCGTCGCGTGACAGCACCGCGATGGAAACAGATCCAGGAAACCCGGATGACAGCATTGGCGAGAGCAGAGAGGACAGCCCAGAGCCATTCAACAAAACAGCGGGACCGTTTTCGCCACCCAGCTCAGCAAGCAGCCCACCGGAACCAGAGCCAGGACAGAAACCGGTGGAACAGCGCAGATCAAGCAGACAGGTGAAGCGACCTGCCTACTTACAAGAATACCTCACCCCACCCCTCAGATGGAACCTAGGGGGGAGGGGTGTTATGGACTAAGCCAACGCGTCAATAACAACCCTAATAGCTTTACTTTAACAGCAGGCTCGTAATCCTGCACTTCTCATTGGCCCGCGAATAGCGAGTCGTGATTGGTCGTTTCTGACCGATCTGATTGGCTGACAGTGGGTCACTCTGATTGGACGCTTGTTAGAGTGGTAAACTCGAATCATTGGTTGTGACAGCAGCCAGCTCTATAAAAGAGCTGCTGCTGCCCAAGTATTTTGCTCTGTTCTGAAGTCACTAATAAAGAGTTGAAGTCATAGTTCGATGTCTCATCTCCATTCCTTGCACCCATGCTCAGGACTTAACAATACCTACACATCCCTATAGGACTCTTAATTTCATATACATTTGTCCTTCACAAACCTGTGCGACACTCTTACCATCTCCTACATTTCTTAAGTTTTTATTTTGTTTATTCTTTTTTATATATAAAAGTAGCAGAAATAACTAATTCTCCTGCCTCCTATTTTCTCCACAATAACCCTCCAAGGTTGGTCCGGCTGAGAGAAAGAGGAACTGGCCCATAGTCACTATTATTACTCCTTTTTCCATCTGAAATATTTATTTATTACACATCTTTTACTTTAAACGGCTTGATACATTTTATGTTAAGTATTAAAATTAAATTGTCCCAAGTTTCTTTGAGGCAGCGGGTGTGATGTAGTCAAAGGCCTGCACTCTCTCTCTCACACACATATACAGAGACACGCAGACAAAATCTCTGTGGGTGCATCAGATTAATGTTTTCCTTTGTCAGTGAAGATGCAGAATGCTTCCACAAGGGGGAGAGACTCCAAAGGTGAGCAGCAATAGCTAGTGACAGATTAAGATAAAGGTGCCTTTCCAGTCATCCCTGATTCTCCACGTACAGCAGTTTTCTTGGCAACAAAAGGGAAGTGGTTTCGGCAAGTGCCGATGCATTCTGGGGCTTTTGTTCATTTAGCACTAGCCTGACATGGTTTAATGGTCTCCTATTAAAATGCTTATCAGACCTGAGATTGGGTGCTGCCTTGTGCCATGTGAAAGCGTCAGATGAAGTTTGTTTTGTTTGTTTTCCATCCGCTCTGTGACATCTCCTCTTAGGAAAAGGGCGCCTAGCACAGTAGCCGGGAAAAGAGAAACCATGTGCCAATTGTGATTATTTTGATGTGATCCTCCGGGCTGGCACTTAATATTGCAGTCTCCTCAGGGCACATCTTCCTCCTTTTATTTACTGTCCTGCAAAGTAATGCGCTTAGCAATATTATGCGGAAGCCAACCGCGTGGAATGGGCGACAAAGCAAACGCGGCATTAACACACAGGCACCAGAGGGGGAAAGTCAGGAAAAGGGAACTCGGGGGAGCGATCCCGCCGCGCCGCGCCGCTTTCTTCCGATCCGCAGAGCATCCAGGTAAGCAGGAGGGGGCGCCTCACCTGGCTCAGGTACGGGACGGGAAGTACCTGTTGCTTTGGGGATCACGTGCCAAGGAGGAGGAGGAGGCGGAGGCGGAGGCGGCGGCGCTGTCGTCGTTGCGGGCAAGCGACTGCTGGGTCAGAGCGAGCTCTCGAGCTCAGAAGGTGCCTGGCCGACAGCGCGAAGCAGGTAAGGAAAGGCGGGGGATGGCGCGGAGCGTGGGGGGGAGGTTTCCTCTTCGGGGCTTGCGGACTTTGGCATCTCCCACCAGCGAAGGTGAAGGCTTGGAGTGCTGCCCGGGAGAAGGAAGGCAAGCCTGTTTCACCTTCCCGATCCTCGGAAACCAAGGGTGGGGTGTTTTGTTTTCTCTTGTTTGTTTTTGGCCGGGCTGACCTGGGGGTGGGTGGGGTTCCCATGGTTAAGCCGTGGCTTGGGCCTTCCGAGCGAAAGTTGTTGACTTGGACCTTCCGAGCCCGGCGCCGAAACCCACTTTGGCGGCTCTCCCCTAATAACTTCCAGCTGTTTCCCGGGAAAGGGCGGGCGAAACAGGTGCCTGAAACGCTCCTTTGAACTTTGGTGTCCTTTTGGTGCGCGCCCCTCCGGGCCTTAACTTCTGTTGGGACGGGAAACTAAGCCAGCTTCTTGGGGGGGGGGCATCTGGGAGGGGGGGCATCTGGGAGGGGATCCGATCGGGCCGAGGCCACGAGCAGTTAGTGCTGCTCGATGTTGGAGCGAGTTTTCGCTGGGTTGTGCTTCCGAAGCGGCCGGGTTAACCATTGAGTAACCTGCTTGAATTTCTCCCAATCCAACGTGGGAAATCGGATACAGAGGGAGATTTTGTCTTCCTCTAGGAGAGTTGAACCAAATCTTGTAAAGAAGGGGATGAGAAATTCATGGGCTTTTGAGATTAGAAGATGCAGGGAATCTTTTCTTGCGCCTTTTACTCCGTTGCCCTGGCTTTTAGAAAAGTCTGGAATTCCCTTGACCCCACACAATGAATTTTACAGCTTTATTCTTATGTCTAGGTAATGTAGAGATATACTCTTAACTTCACTTTCTATTTTTAATTTCTGGCCTCATTGTTTATAAACCATCTCCCCGCCCCCATATAGAATAGAATAGAATTGAATTCTTTATTAGCCAAGTGCGACTGGACACACAAGGAATTTGTCTTGGTGTAAATTCTCTCAGTGTACATAAAAGAAAAGATACATTTGTCAAGAGTCAAGAATCATAAGGTACAACACTTGATAATAGTCATAGGGTGCAATAAGCAATCAAATCATACTAGGAAACAGTCAATATAAATCGTAAGGATAAAAGCAACAAGGTTACAGTCATATAGTCATAAGTGGGAGGAAATGGGTGAAAAGGATGGGAGGATTAACAGCAATAGTAACAGTAATGCAGACTTGGTAAATACAGTAGTTTGACAGTGTTGAGGGAATTATTTGTTTAGCAGAATGATGGTGTTTGGGAAAAAAACTGTTCTTATGTCTAGTTGTTCTGGTGCGCAGTGCTCTGTAGCATTGTTTTGAGGATAGGAGTTGAAACAGTATATGTCGAGGATGTGAGAGTTCTATAAATATATATTCCCTAACTCAGAATCCCCATTCCGTGCACCTGAAGAACTGAACTGCAGCCTAGCAAATCTTTTGCTGGACGTTTGTTTTGAAGGGGCTACAGGTTTCCCTCATGCAACTGCTTTCTGTAAGCATGTGCCTTTAAGAACCTAAGCACTTTGTGGAAAAGCCTCGCATTCTTGCAAACATCCCCAGCAGGTAGTCTACTGAAAAACAGCCTACTAGACTGTGGGTTATTTTCTGCTCACTTCTCTCTATCTAGAGTTTTAAATAAACAAAAGCAGTGCCATTGGCACAGTTAGGAGGTGGAATATGAGCAGGTGTAACTTCTTTGCAGTTTCTCAAGTAGTGAGGCCTTGGCTTCCTTTGCATCTGGTCACTGGGGGGAGGGGATTGCTTTCTGCAGAGGGGAAAAGTGACTTTTCTTGCCTTGCCAGGAAAGTTGGTCAGGATTCTGTGAAATTTAGTTGTAGGTACCAGTGAGAAGATAATGTTCAAAGAAGTAGCAGGCGCAGGACCGCCAGAATTGTCCGTGTTAAATGTTCAGCTGCATAGAAGTAAACATCAGATCAGTTTTTTGTTTTTGTTTAAAAGGTGAAAAGATGTGCTTGTTCTCTCTGGCTGGATTCACACAATGCTCTAAGCTAGTGGTTCTCAAACATGTTGATTTTGGGATTTCTTTACATTCTTAAAATAACTACCTGTTCGAAAGAGCTTTGGTTTATGTCGATTTTACCAATAGATATTTACTGTATTATAAATTAAAACTGAGAAATGTTGAAAGTGTTTGAGCTTGAACATTTGTAAGAACTGCTGCTCAAATACATTATGTGTTAGGCTTACTGTGATGCATGGAGTCAACCATGTGATTGTAAACCATAGTTTGTGGGTTAGGATTATATGTGAACTAGGCTAGTGATGCATGTTGAAGCTTACCAAATAGGGCTTAAGTGTATTAACCCAGCCTCATGCTTACCTGTTTTAGAGTCCAGATGGATTGCCAACACTTGAAATCATTGTGGTTATACGTGTGCTGATGGGTAAGGCCTTCATATGACTTGACCAGGCTTGAAACTTGTTCAGTGGTGCAAATCAAAAGGAAGAGGAAGAGGATAGGGAAGATTTACTCATACCATGCAACCATAAAAAGTTTGGCAGCTGTACACTGTGTTTTATAAGGGTGGAACTTTTGCTTGGACAGTGCTTCATCTAAAAACGGCCCTATTATCTGAAATCTAGGATGGCCCAAGTTCCTTTTCCACTAGACTTCTGTGCCTTAATTGCCAAGCAGAAATCTGATGACAGATTCAGCAAACAGAAATATCTCCTAATAAATCCTGCTGTTTTTGAACATGTGAAAAGTGCAGGAACCATGATAAGAAAAAGAACAGAACAAAACTCCAGTTTTCTCTTTCATGCTTTGAAGTGGTAAAATTAATGTGAATATACCTCTGAAATAATAAGGTTCAAATTCTCAGAACTTTGTTGCTGTTAGAGAAGTTAGATCAATTGGAACAAAGTGGAAATGATTAGCGATATCTCTAGGTTCTGTCTAATGAACAGACAAAAACTACTGAAACTGTGGCTATTAAAGATAACCCTTGGTGTAAGCAATCCCTGTATACTTACTCCCCAAGATTAGTCCCTGCAGTGCTTGTCTTAGAAAAAGAAGTTCCAAGGTAACAGGAGAGATTTACTCACTTGGACTTCTGGATAGGCTCAAGGCCTTGCTGAGCAGAAAATAGCAGCAGCAGCCCTCTTGACTCCCTGGAAGAATTCAGACAGTACTCTGAATTGTAGGCTAATGTCCATGAATAGGTTCACACAGGACATGAAGATAAAATGAGGTTGGCTAATTTGGGGCTTATCTCTTCCTAAGGGAGTTAGCTCCATACTATGATTCCAGTTTCATTCCAGGAATAAAACAAAAGTATCTCAGTGCAAGGTATCACCTTTTAACCAGTGACTCATGAAAGCTTCCTAAAGATCATGGGAATGAGTCTGTCTCACAGCTGACTTTTTGCTCTGGGCTCCCAGCATTAGAATATGGTATCAGAAGGAAGAAGAGGGGGGGAAAATGCTCTTGAGTCAAGAGGCGTTCACAATTGCCAACTTTCTGTGTGGAAATACATGGAAATTAGTTCCTGCATCTATTCCAAGAAACCACTGTAATGTAGTCATTGACATGATCACAACTGAGTCCAAAACTTGCTACTAAGTGAGACAGTTGTTGAGTTTCACCCCATTTTACAACTTTTCTTACCACAGTTGTTAAGTGAATCACTACAGCTAAGTTAGTAACACAATTGTTAAGTGAATCTGGCTTCCCCATTGACTTTGCTTGTCAGAAGTTCACAAAAGGCAATCTCATGACATTGGAACATTGCAACTGTCAGTGGGTCCACATTTTGATCTCATGACCACGGGCAGGCTGCGATGGTTGTAAGTGTGAAAAATGGCCATAAGTCACTTTTTTCAGTGCTATTGTAACTTTGAATGGTCACTAAATGAAAGGTTATAAGTCAAGAATTGTCTGTATAAAATATACTTGGATTAACAATTATTCAGAGAACCCAGATCCATCATGGTAAATACAAAACACACCCTTTAGTTTATTTCATTGGTGGCAGTCCCTAAGAACTTACTTAAAGTGTCAGCAATTTTAACTTAGTACCCACAGGAACCAAACTAAAAGGGTGCATTTACTATCTTTTGAGATCTACTCATGTAAAGGGGTTTTTCTTCGCTATCCAGGTGTCAGCATGAGTTAAGGCCCTAGGTGAGTCCTTCCTAAGTAAATCATTGGGAGTTTTATGAAAATAAGAATGTAATTATTTCAAGAGCTAGGTGGAATAATTTGTTTAAGGAACAAAATATCTTGTAGACACTCAGAGGCTAAATCATTTGTTAAACCTTTTTGATGCAAGAAATATTCAGATAAATTAGAAGTAACCATTTACCGTAGGGGTATTTGTATTGGCTGGGGGTGATACTGATATGTAAAGTGATAAGTACTGTAAAGTGGGCTTATGGATGTGAATCACTGTCAAAAGGGGATCATTAAACGTTATTCTTGGATGAACTGATTGTGATTTTTAGGCTCAATTCACACATTACAGTAAGGTATGGTGTAGTTTGTTTAGTTTAAACCTAGCATGTTCCGTGCTGCTTAGTGATTACAATTTATTCAATAAACCAGAGTTAAATCAAACCAGGAGGTAATATGATCTGCAAGCTACAATGTAATTTGATTGTTAGCAATCTGTTTTGGCTCAGACTTCCATCAATATAATTGCTGAAGAACCTTAGTTTAATCCTTTTGCCATAAAAGTTATTGTATTGGTTCTCTTCTTTATGAATGGCTGCCTTAAATTACTTACTGATTGGGCTCATCACAAAGTGCTTTAAGCCATAATGAGACCAGCTTAACATGGCATGTGGATAGAGCCACTTGGTTCTATGATTTGATGGCTTAACATTATAAATAATCTGAGCCCTGATGGCTTTAAAAAAAAAATTGGGGAAGCCATGGCTTTAGTATGAGTCCAACCAGAGTACCTGAGCGGCTGCGATATTTCTCCATTGGGTTTTAAGTACTGCTGTCAGATTTTTTTATCACATGTGCTTTGCTGAGGGAAAACGAACATATGAACTAAAAAATGGCAAAGTTGGTAGAGAGAATCTTCATGGTTTTCTCTGTGCTGAGGTGGTGTATTTTTGATGCTGCATATTGGACACAGTCAGTTTGGCATAATGGTTAAGGCAGATTGAAACTAGGAGACTGCTAGTTCTGCCTTGGGCACAAAGCCAGTTAGGTGACTTCATGCCAATCTCTTTCTCTCTCCCCCTCCCTCTGTCCTAGGAAGAGGGGAAGGACAAAACCACTTCTGGAATCTTGGGAAGAAAACCTCAGGGATTAGGCCAGACAGTCCTCAGGTGTCAACATGGACTTGAAGTCCCCCCCCCCCCCATCCCAACACAAAAAAGTAGAAAAACAAAGTTATCATCAATATCTATTTGCAACCATCCCAGAGGCATTTGATTAGTTCCTAGGAAACAAAATGCAGTAGTAGAAGATCTCCAATTGGAGACCTTTCTGGTGATGATAATGATGAATATATTCTCTGAGAGGACTTGGGTTCTATTTATAGAGTCCTGATTTTAGAAGCCTGTCCAGGTAGTTCTTGGTCCTCTGACAAAAATCTTTTCAGCTATGAATGCCAATGCTTCCGTCATCTCTTTCAGCTTTCTTTACTGATGGAAAAAGTCAGTATCACAATTGTTCTTTTGTTGCAATGGTTACACTGAGATTGTGTGAAAGTTCCATAGAAATGTGATGTTTAATAAGATAAGAACAGCCAAACTTTTTTCATCCTGCATAGACAGACACAGACATATTTCTGTTCCTGCTAAGGAGCTCAGT
Source organism: Hydrophis major (assembly GCA_033807585.1). Lineage (NCBI taxonomy): Eukaryota > Metazoa > Chordata > Lepidosauria > Squamata > Elapidae > Hydrophis > Hydrophis major. The sequence continues at coordinate 234,582,875 of CM066329.1, forward strand.
GGGGAGCTGGATTGCTTTAAGAATGCTCAGGTTGATGTGGACTCTGATGAACCTTCCCAGGTGGGATGGCAAAGAACAAGAAGAGAAGGTGCTTCTCTCACTCTGCCAAACAGGAGTAATTTGGGGGTGCATGATGGGTCTGGGTATTATGGTGTTAAAACTTTCCCGACGTGGAGATCCTGATTTAGATGCTATTTCTCCCCTCCCTTCTAATTGTACTACGGAACAAGTAATTTTCATAAAGATTGTCCAGGACAAAGAGATCCGGACATACTTCTCAGCAGTCATTTTCATCAAGATGGCTATTTCTCTGAAATGCTTGGATTCTTGCAGCCCAGTATTTATTGGAAGCATGCCCATGAACCTGTTCAGAGCAAATGGTTGTTGCTTCATGGTGTCCTGAGCAAGTATCAGAGCAGAAGATAGTGGGCAACCTTGCAAGCTTTCCTTATGGCAAGCGACTATTGAATATGTCTGCCCTTTTGATAATTGGGCAAGCTTTCTTGTGCCGTTCTTTTTGCAGGTGGAAGATTTTCAATAAAGGTGTCCTCAAATTACATCCACTTCTACCTATGCATAAAGCAAGGCACTGCACAGAAGTTGCTTTAAAGTTAGCATTCACAGAAGGTGAAACCACTATCAATAGCACATGTGCAGTTTTATGCACAAGGAACATAGGCTAAAATCCAAATGCTGTATGAGTGTGTTACGGTAGAATGTATCCAGACCTGTTAATTCAACTTGCATCTGGAGTAATCCAAGTCTAAGGTCAGATCAATTTGGATCCTTTCAGGGTGCTCGAGTTACATTTCTCTTCCCAGGAAAGGGTGTGTGCGTGCAGGCATGCAAGTGTGTTCAAAGGGCAAAGTGGAGGTAAAGCTATGCTGTGCTTTGAAAACTGTGCTGAGGGAACAATATAATATTTCTTTGAGCAGGCCTAAAAGATTTCTTGAGGTCCCTGCTACTTTGCATTAAGCAATGAAAGGCACTGCCATAGGACATGGTAAGGCTTTCAGAGATGGCGTGGTGTACTCATTGGTGGCTACTAGCCACAGCCTTTTGTTTGCTTCATGGCTTGTCTTACTTGGGAACATCTTATTGGGGTGGTTGGGAATGCCAGATGAGGTGGATGTGTGATTTGACGCTGTAAATAAATTCCTCTGGCGTGTGCTGATTATGAAGCAATTCGGTTTGCTTTCCACCCAGGAAGTAAAGCAATTGCTGATTGAACCAGCAACTTGGGGGTATGTTCTCTCCTAACAGTCTGGCAGGCAATTGACAGGGTTCCTGTGGGTGAAGAAATCATGCATGGACCTGGCTAATTGAGAAACAGTCTGTTCTGTTTTTTTAGAAAAGAAAGAAAAGCTTGGCGTAAATATCCAACTATAAAGACTTGAAATCATTGTGATTGGTTAAAATAATTAAGAAATGTAAAATTTCTGAGAGAGAAAAAACAGCAATGAGTTTTGTTTTAAAGACTGATTTGTAAGTCCTGTACCTAAGCAGCTAGATTTTCCTATTGTTGGCTGAATGTCCAATTTCTGGAGAATATGGAGCCCTTCCATTCCTATCATGCTCTTGTATCAAAAAAGCAAAAGCAAAACCCAATTTCTCTTCCCCCTCCCACCCTGACAAAGCCCTGAAACCATCCGCTCTTGATGTTGTAGTACAGAAGAGCGAACAATATCTACTGGGCACTCTACTTTTGAAATGTTAATTAATTCATCACTTGGTTAATTGGCTCCCTGTGAATACGAATGAACTCTTTATTCCCACTTGATCTTGAAGATCTGAGAAAAATTCTTGCTAAATTTATTTATTTATTAGATTTTTTTAATCCCATCTTTATTACTTTATAAGTAACTCAAGGTAATCGAACATACCTAATACTCCTCCTGTTCCTGAATCCGTGTCCTCCACAATTCCCTTATCAGTCCCAAGGGGCTTATGACCTACATGTAAATTATTGACTAGTCCGGCTGGGGAATGCTCATGGCTGTGTTTCTGTTTGGTTTTATCCAATCTTGCTGGGTGATGTGAATCAAAACATATCTTGCTCAAAGCCTTTGGACTGAACTGCTCTTTTTCTGGGTCTTAGTCCAGTTTCCACTGTACTGCTTCTCTAAGAAACACCATTTAAAGTAGGGGTGTAGAAAGTTAGCACCCACCCTGCTCCTAGAAAATGAAATATTGTAGGAAATATTAAAAAGGCAGAATATTATACCTCCCTGGATGAGAAAAGGGGAAACGTGCTCCTGCAAAGCAGTCCCCACCTTTGTTAATCACCCCAGAAAGACTGAGCCACCTTATCTACAAGACAAAAGACATCTGATCTACAACACAAAAGACCTTCAGCTCCAGGGTGATAGGAATTGCCCAAAGCCCCTTCATTACATCACTCAGCAAGAGTCAACCAAGCTTGGGACTCAAGACTACCTACAAAGTTTCCCCTGTCTGGCTTCATGGGAGTCTGACAACCAATCAGGATACATTTCTTACCACAGGAACAGGAAGCAGGTTCAAAGCCCAATAGAGGTTAGAAATCTCTCTCCTTCTCTCACCCATGTGCTCCTTTTGCCCAGGACCTCAAACCATACGGTCTTGCTATCCACTATTAAACCATCCTTCCAAGCAGTCTCCATGTTTCCAGTGTCTTTCTTCCCACTTGGAACTGAACCCAGATGGATGTTTCTTCCAACGGGAGTGAGCATTTGGCAGGGTCATCTTAAGCCCTCCAATTGCACTGCTGACATTGGGAGTAAAAAAGTTAGGTGTTTGATGGAGATATATTGTTGCTCCAAAAAAATAGTCCAGGCATATTTGTATAGTAAAGCTTAATTTTTCTGATTTATTCCTTAAATATAAAAGCTGCCCCCAAAATAAAAATTACAAGAACCCATGTTAAATCTTAATGCTAAGTCTTTACATCCGTCTTTATTCCATCTTGATAACCTATTTCAAGGTAAGGCAAACAATGTTATCATTATACAGAGTTCTTAATTTGCACCATTTGTTTAGCAATCGTTCAAAGCCACAACGGCGGTCTTCACAGTTGAAGTATCCCCGTTGGTCACATGGCCAAATTCAGGTGCTTGGCAACCTGTATTTATGGCTGTTGCAGCATGCCCAGTCATGTAATTGCCATTTGTGAACTTCCTAGCTGGCTTCTGACAAGCAGTGTCAAGGGGAGAAGCCAGATTTGCTTAATGCATGAGTCACGTAGCAATTGCAGTGATTCGCTTAAAAAACAATGGCAAAAAAGGTCATGATGTCAGGCACAGCCCACTTGTTTAGCAACAGAAATTCTGGCCCCCGTTGTGTTCGTAAATTGAGGATTAGCTGTACTGTGTGTGAATTAGTGGGTTGTTTCCTTGAAGTCCACTTAATAAATTCATGCCAGAGGTGAATTTTCAATGGGGCCTTTGCTGGTTTACGACTCAGGCTTTCATCCTTTGGGATATGCTTGTTAAATATAGCTCCATCCCATACCTCATTCATGTTACAGGTAGTCTTTGACTTACAATCACAATTGAGCCCAAAATTTATGTTCCTAAGCAAGACAACCGTTAAGTGAATTTTGCCCCATTTTATGACCTTTCATAAAAGCCACAGTTGTTAAGTGAATCAACTGCAGTTAAGTTAGTGACATGGTTGTTAAGTGACTCTGGCTTCTTCATTGAGTTTGCTTGTCAAAAGGTCACAAAAGTTGACCACATAATCTCTGGACACTGAAATTGTTGTAAAAATGAGCCAGTTGCCAAGTGCTGAATTTTGATCATGTGACCACAGGGATGCTACAATTGTTGTGTGAAAAACAGCCACATCCTTCCTTTCTGCTGTAACTTCCAATGATCACTAAATAATGGTTGTAGGTCGAGAACTACCTGTGCTCATAGATTCCAGTAGAACAATTTCTATACGAACCTGTGTAAGAATGTAACCCTGGCCCTTTAAGCACTAGCAGGTCTGCTTCTTTTGTTCCAGAAGGTAGTATAGGTGTACTTCCAGTGATCAATCCAGGCACCTTCCTCTTTTCTATCCAGAGAGGGATTGAAATGTGCATTTAGATTACGTTTTTAAATGCATGAGAAGAGGGGAGGAGCGTTTGGATGTTGGGCTCACTTTAGGGCAGGGGTCTTCAAACCTGACAGCTTTAAGACTTGTGGACTTCAACTCCCAGAATTCCTCCACCAGTCATGTTAGCTCGGGAATTCTGGTAGTCGAAGTCCACAAGTCTTAAACTTGCCAAGTTTGAAGACCCTTGCTTTAGGGAGAGCAGCAAAAAATAATAATAACAAGGGACTATATAGATGGGTGAATTTTGAAAACCTTTTATAGTTGGGTATTGAGAAAGAGAGAGTGAAATAAAATACAGATTAGAGGACATTTGCTAAGACTGTCATGGAGGCAAGAAAGGCATTGTTTCCTTGAGTTGTTACTCAGCAAAAAAAAAAATTCACATATTTGGGGCATGCAATTTGGGGGGATAATAGACTAAGAAAAACAGCTCTCCTTGTTGCAAAATTCAGGGAAGGGGAAGGAGAAGGCAGCGGATGTAATGGATGGATGGGATCAGGGAGATAATTGGGATGTCCTTGGAGGAATTGCAGAGGGTGTTTGTCTATATAATCACCAGGGTTGGGCCTGACTTAATAGCCCTAACTAACCAAACACAAATCATGGAATGTCAAAATAGGTCCACCTAAGAGGAGCACTTGTACATTTTTGTGGGGATAGCAACAAGTAAGGCTATCTGTAGAGATTGTCAGTCATCCAGGTAATAGTTGTCTCAAAGGTGCTTTTTTTTCTGGACTGTTTTTTTTTTCCTTTGAGGAAGAAGAAGAAGAAAATGTTTCACTTCTCATCCAAGAAGCTCCATCAGTTCTGATGGCAGGTGGGTGAGAGGGTGGATAGGGATTGACCGTTAAGGCTGGGCGGTAGAGAGATGGAAGGGTAGGTTCTGACAGGATGGTGGTAGAAGGATTATATTTCTTTGCAGTCATCTGGTCCCTTCAGGCAGTGCAGCTTGCTTCACATGAAAGAGCAGTACTTTCATCTGAATGGGATTTCTTATCAGATATTTTTTGATTTTGTAGTTTGTCATTTTTTAAAAAACAAATTCGCTTTTTCATTTTCATTTGCTTTTTTAATATGTTCATGATTTAACATATAAAAAGGAAAATAACACCATGCAATAAAATAGAAAAAAATAAATAAATAAAAATAAACTAATAAGAGAAAAACCTAAATGTACCTAAATATAAAATGAAAAGGTCAATTCTTAAACAAATTAAAATTCAATCACATAAAGAACTGTTGGATGACTGTCTTCAGTCTAGTTCAAGGGTGTCAAACTTGTGTTGTCACATGACATATTGGCACTTTTTCCCCCTTCACTAAACCGGGCAGGGGCGGGGCCAGAATGTGACACATCCGGCCTCTGGGCCACGAGTTTGACACCTCAGCTCTAATTCATGGGTAGAGAATGAACACATACAGGTAGTCCTTGACTTATGGATTGATTGAATTTATATTGCCGTCTAATCGCCCATGGCAACTCGAGGCGGCTTACAGAATGTAAAACCATATTTTAAAAAAACCTAATAAAAACTAACCAAAAGAATCAAATTAATAAAAGTACAATAGAACAAAATCTAGAAAAAAATAAATAAAAAATCACTCCCCAACTCCCACCCCCATCCCCGGCGACAGCAGATCACACGAGCCATTTGATGGGCTCCATCCCTCTCTGGGTTCCCTAGGCCCGCTGACAGAACCAGGTCTTCAGTGCCTTCCGGAAGAGTATTAGAGAGGGGGCCATTCTAATCTCTGGGGGAGTGATGTTCCAGAGAGAGGGAGCAACCACGGAGAAGGCCCTTCTTCTGGGTCCCCCCAAGTGTATCTCCCTCAGGGGTGGGATCTGCAACATTCCCTGCCTCTTCACTCTGAAGGGCCGGGTAGATGTGATTGGCAAGAGATGATCCCTCAGATAACCGGCTCCCAAGCCATGAAGGGCTTTAAAGGTGACAACCAGCACCTTGAATTGTACCCATAAGACCACAATTGAGCCCAAAATTCCTGTTGTTAAAGCAAGACATTTATTAAATGAGTTTTCCCCCATTTTACAACCTTTCTTGCCACAGATATAACTTGATAACTTAGTAACCAGGTTGTTAAGCGAATCTAGCTTCCCAAATGCTTTTGCTTGTGAGAAGGTCACAAAAAGTGATCACATGACCTTGGGATGCTGCAAAGGTATTGTGTTTCTCATATAATAAGGCCGAGTCTTATTTTTTTTTGAGCCCCGAAGAAACAGCTATGCCATCTTTTTGGCGGTGACTTAATTCCCCCCCCCTTGCATCCTCGGGTGGGCAGGAGGCGATGGCTTGGATGTTGACCTTGGCGTTGGTGGAGCACTTCATATCGGGAGACCTTCTGCCACCATTGCTTCCCTTTCTCCCTGTGCCGCCGCAGTGTTTGGAACATCGCCGCGGCGTTTGGCGCAGCCACATGGCTTTTGGTGCAGCCACGCGGGGCCAGCGAGGGCTCCTCCCTGCAACTGGAGCCCAGTGGAGACACTCGGCTTCAGGTGCTCCTGTCGCTGCCTTCCCAGGCATCGTTCAAAGGCAAAGCTCATTCTTTTAAAAACCACACCCTACTACGACAAAGCCTCCCCGAGCCCAACCCCACGTGGGGAGGTGAATCTCCCGGGGCCGCAGTGCAGGATCAGCCCACCCTGGAAGAAGCACCCAGCCGCCATCCCTGCCTGGTGCTGGACAGAGCATGAAGAGCTTTGCCTGGGGCGCCCAGCACAGCTGACAGGCGGGCCCTCCTGCCTGGCAGCAGAGCCCTGGCCAAGCCAGTGAGCGCCTCCCTGCTGGGCCCTCCCCTCATCCTGCCAGGGCTGCGCCAGAGCCGGGCAGGCTGGGCAGAGCCAGGAAAGTGAGCCACGGGGTGCGAGCTCGCCTGCCAAGCAAAAGAGCTGGGCCGACCCGAGCTTGGCTTACCAAGTCCCTCCATCCTGACCCTGAAGGGGACACCAGGAGAGGCCGCCCGAAGCAGTAATAGCGCCCATCCATCCATGGACAGGGAGGTGAGGCGATGGCCCATGCCGCGTCCTCCTCCAAACTGTCCCGCTTAGTGAGCACCTCTGCCCAATGCCTGTGCCACTGCAGCATTTGGAGCTGCTGGCACGTTTGGAGGTACACGAGGATGGAGACGGGCTGGGCAAGGGGTGGAAAGGATAGGCGGCTTCGGGCTCTCTCCACCAGACCCGTTGCCAGGGAAGCAGCACTGCCGTTGCCTCACTTCCCTATCCGCGGATGGGTGGGCGCTATTACTGCCTTGGGCGGCCTCTCCCAGTGGCCCTTTCAGGGTCGGGCTGGAGGTACTTGGGTAGCCAAACTTGGGTTGGCCTGGCTCTTTCGCTTGGCAGGCAGGCGCACACCCGTGGCTCACTTTCCCGGCTCTGCCCATCTCGCCCGGCTCCACTGACAGCTGACACTGCCTGGCAGGATGAGGGGAGGGCCCGGCAGGGAGACCCTCGCTGCCTTGGCCAGAGCTCCGCTGCCTACCTGTCAGCTCTACTGGGCACCCCAGGCAAAGCCCCAGGCAGGGGTGGCGGCTGGGCGCTTTTTCTGGGGTGGGCTGATCCTGCGCTGTGGCCCCAGGAGATTCGCCTCCCCACGTGAGGTTGGGCTGCCCTCTCGGGCAGGGGAGGCTTTGTCGTAGTAGGGCGTCGTTTTTCAAAGAATGGGCTTTGCCTTCGAATGATGCCCAGGAAGGTGTCGACAGGAGCGCCTGAAACCCAGTGTCTCTGCCGGGCTCTGGTTGCAGGGAGGAGCCCTGGCAGGCCCCGCGTGGCTGTGCCAAATGCCACGTGGCTGCGCCAAACGCCGCGGTGTTGCTCTAACGCCAAGGTCAACTCAGGCAGCACCATATCCGGGTTGTGCAGCAAAAGTAGTTGGTGATAGTAGGGAGGTTGGTGGTGAGGAATGGCTGCCCGCAGGGCGCTCCTAACAGCAAGCCCCCCGCCATTTCCCCCCATTTCACATGTTTTAATATGGGCCTTAATTGGGGGGAGGGGCTTAATTTCATTTTATGCCTATAAAACATGCTGGACTTCCTATTGGGGGAGGCCGTATTGTCGGAGAAACACAGTAGTAATTGTGAAAAATGGTCATAAGTCCCATTTTTCCATTGTTACTTTGAATGGCCACTAAATGAACTGTTGTAAGTCAAGGACTACCCATATTTCATCCAGAGATTTATGTCAAGTGTGAAATAATAAAACAATATTTTTAGTTGCATCCCATGCATAGGAAAGCTAAATTTCCATAACTGAGTTTTCAAATGTAATTTAGCTTCACATTCATGTCTTTAGTATTTGTTTTCTCAGCAACTTGGTGAATATTAAACCAAAATAATGGCACAAGAAAACAAGGGCAAAATGTACAAGTGCTGTCTCTTTCAAAATATTATATTTCTAACATACAGAAACCCAATCTGTACAACATACAAGTAGTCTTTATTTAGTGACCATTTGAAGTTACACTGATAAAAGTGACTTATAGCTATTGCAGTATCCTTATGTTCGTATGATCCAAATATGACCACTTCACAATTGGCAGTATTTATGAGGGTGCAATGTCTGGGGTCATGTGATCACCTTTTGCAACCTTTTGACAAGAAGCAAAATCAACGGGGAAGCCAAATTCACTTAAAAAACTGTAATAAGTTTATAAAAAAGGGCCAAAACTCATTTAACAATTGTCTTGCTTAGCAACAGAATTTTTTTTTTGCTCAATTGTGGTCGTAAGTCGAGGACTGTACTTTGTGGTGTATCTAATAATTCCCAGAATCTTTGGTTGTGTTAATCACATTTTAAGATAATAACATAGGGTTTCTTTATTAAAACAAGATGTTCCAGGTTTTTGTTTTAAATTACTTGTAGGTTGCTTATATCTATCTAAATGCTATTTTTCAGTTATACATAAAGTTTAACAGTTGTTTGGGAACCCCCAATTCTTTCCCCACAATATTAATCATTTAGGGGTTTTGGGCACTGCTAATGCATGTCCCAAACTGCAATATCAGAAGAAAATTGCATTGATTTTATTGCCGTTTTCTGGTTTAGGCTGTCCATATTTAAGCTCTTAATAACATTTACCAGTAAATCATTTTTATCATAATTTGTTAAATGGGAAATGAGACAGTCAGCCTTGTAAATGAGAAAAGTAATACTGTAGTGGCTTGTTTAGCCAATTGATTATGTGTCACCAAACCATTTTTGACTTCCAGCAACCACATAGATAATCTGCATGATTAGTCAAATTTCTGAATTGTTTTTGCTCCCATTTTAGGTGTCCTTGCTTGCATCTGTTTGATTCAGAAAAACATTTAGGCAGAGCTCTAAAACAATCCAATAATAATCCAGCAAACTATAAACCAAATCCAGAGATCCTTCTTAAGCCATAGTCGTAATAAATAAGCTAACAGTGGTATCAAACTCTGTCTTACTTCCTTAAACAATCCATGGGTTACCACTGGTGCCATCAAAAATCATTCTAAGCCATAATGGTTGAATGCAATCCAACAAGAAGCAGCAGAATATTCTGACTTTGTTGCATATGTGCTTGAATACTACTTGTCGCTTAGCACTTTATAAACTATGCTACATATTTATATAAGGATATCCTTTAACATATTTTAGAAGACAGTCACGAGAAATTAAATGCACACAATGTCTTCCAGGAATGTGTTTATGAGTAACAATTTATGGAGTATTATATATTTATGGAGGAATATGTTACATTGCTGGACAGAATGACTGATCTATTGTCTCGGTTTTGTGTATGGATGTGGAGTGGAAAGATTATTAGAATTGCGATGTTGGTGGAGAACAGAACGTTCAGTGGCTGGACCAAAGAATACAGCAAGCCAGTTGCAGTCCTGTTCAACACTCTTATTGACTTGTCCATTCAGAAGAACATCTAACTGACCATTTGGTCAATGGAAGAAATATCTACTGATGATTCCAGACAATTTCTGAGTTGTTGTATTAAGATTGCAGGTGGCCCAGATTCAAACCTAGAAGTTGCCCAGACATTTAAGTATCATTCATCATTCATCATGTTTCTTTTTTCTTTTTTCAGTGGCAAGCAAACCTGGAGTCTCTCTCCCAGGACTTTCTTGCAGCAGAAGAACTACCTGGAGTATTTGGGAGGTTGCTGCAGTACAGACAGAAGTTAGTGCCAGCAGCCTTTCTCCTGCAGCAGTGGGGACTTCCTTCCCTCATCCTGCCCCTCTCCAACCTGGAGAGGTGGGCAATGGCTGGCTCTGGACACCTTGCACTCCTTCTGACAGTGTCTCTCCAATCCCTTTTGCATCCTGCATGGGGTCAGGGTGGGTGAGCTACCTTTGCTGCCATAAAGGAAAGAAGAATGGGCTGGCTAGAATTTGGGGAGGGAATCTGGCATCTCTGTTGGTTGGTGATTGATACAGTTGCCCGTCTGCTTAGTGATTGCCCCAAAGAGTGGATCATGCCCAACAGTCAGAATGTCTTCTCTAAATTACTCCCCTCTCCCAAACAATAAAACAATGTATCTGCAACTGTTTGGATAGTAAATATCCAGCTTATACTACAAATTCTAGGAATTCTATCTCCTGTTGGAGTATGATTGGCTTTCATTGATTGGCTTTATTTTGGCAGGCATCATATGATACCTTAGAGCAGGGGTCTCCAACCTTGGCTCCTGGAAGGCTGGCGGACTTCAACTCCCAGAGTTCCACAGCCAGCAAAGCTGGCTGTGGAATTCTGGGAGTTGAAGTCCGCCAGGCTTCCAGGGGCCAAGGTTGGAGACCCCTGCCTTAGAGTATGAAGTATTTACCAAGAGTGCAATGTCATTCAAACAGTGCTCCATGTAAGGTATCACTATATACTTATTTTTATTTTATTTGTTTTATTTATAAGCCTTCTCAAATGCTAAAGTGAATCTAAGGAGATAGGCTATAAATTAATGAAAACATTTGATGGGGAAAAACAAAAAAAAAAATCAATAAACATGTTAAATAACATGTTGGGAGAAAACAGTATAAATATAAACAAAGTAAAATACTCAGTATCAAATCAAATATAGAGCCAGAAATCACTCTAACCCAAGGCCTGTGGAACAAAGCCAAGTCTTTCAAGCTTTCTGAAAACCCAGCAGGGTCCCAGATTTTCAGCAAAGCAATCCCAGCAGGCATGGAGAAGGGCCCTACTAGATTGCAAATGTTAATGGAGGGCCTGGAATATCTGCTTTTATTGTCTATTTGGGGAAAGCTCCCTTTATTCAAATTTAATGAACTTAAAATTCAATTTAACCCTTGAATGTGTTTGATTATTTTGCATAGCTTTTACTCTGAACTGGATTTTAGAACTTGAGACAGTTTTGAATACAAACATTTAAGTTTTCTTGTTGAGTTTATTCTGTTGCACAAGCTATCTTGGGAGACGTCCATAAAGGTAGCTTAGAAATAGTTTTCATAAATAAATTATACAACATTATGGATACAACCTATTAAATGTGAACTGTCACAATTTGCCAAGCAGTTATAAATATATATTTGGAAAATATTTGACTTCCATTTTGGTAGAGAAGCAAATTGGTTTGTGTTCAGAGAGATCACAATTATGTACATGCCTTGTTCTGGTGGTTTTAATTTCTCTACAATCTGAGAACATCATTAACCTTAAAATGTCTGCTCATTCAAATATAGTGAGACATTAAAATAACAGCTCAACTAATAGCAGAATCCTTTTCTTCCCTCTGTGGCTTCCCCTGAATAATTTGGCTCTTGGCTAGACCTCACCTATGAATTGCAAAACAGTTTCAGGATATAGTTCAGACTCCTTCAGGCCAGGGAATGAGATCTAGCTAAATTGTTAGTGCCTGCCTATCACTCTGGGCGTGGATTCTCTCTGAAACTTGGAAAGATTGCTGAAACCTGGTGACTCTACCTGCTCCTTTCTCATACCTGAAACAGTGCTCAGGCCAAGACAGAAATGGAATACCTGGGAGCAGAAACTATCCAAACATGAGCCACACCTGCCCCAAGAGCAAGGTGAAAGCTTGTCAATGGAAGTTTCTTTAAAAATAAAAATAAAACCAGCAATTCAGTAGTCAAGGGGACTCCTAAATGCTGCATTCTTGGGTGAGGCTTAGAAACCTTGCTGGTATTAGGGACCTTTTTTAAAAGGAAACTCATGGATGGACTATTCAGGTGAAAAGATTGTTGAGCCCTGTAATAGAAAAAACAACAACAACCAGAGATTGGCAACTGAGTCTGAAAATGTATTTATATAGGTAGGATTTGAATTAAACTTTGTAGAAGTAGTATATCCATGTTTCTGCTTCCCTAATGCCCAAAACATTAACTTGGGTATAAACAGGGCAGGCAATGTCCCAGTAGAGAGGTCTCCAATGCCTTAGTGATTATCTAAGGACCTAGTGGTGGGCTTGAATGTTTGAAACAACCAAACCCTCACTAGCATTGGAAATTAGAGAATGATTGAAGCTATTCCTCGACAAGCATCTCTTTCTGCTACTACTACCCTGGATTCTCCCTGAATATTTGTCCATTTCACAGACAGAAGTACTATATCTTATTCTTTTTACTCAAACAAAAAAGAAACAATCCAAGTGTTTACCACCTGTTTACTGCATTACAAAGATGCCTGGGTATATTATATCCTAACAGTCACTTGGTGGCATTGCATTTAATAGTGTATGGCTGGATTAAAATTGTCGTGTCCGCGAAATGATGCCAGGAGTCGGTGACTTCATGCAATGCTCTTTATTTGAAGAACTGGAACCGAACCGGCGAAAGGAAAAAAGCCCGCGGCTTTTATTCCTTTCGCCGCGGCCAATGGCAGCGCTTCGAATCTCCCGCGCTCTGAACGAGCCAATCGCGGGAGATTCTTAACGAGCCAATCGGTGCGGCTCGCCTGACCAATTAGAAAGCCCCGCGCTTTGGCCAATCAAAGCGCGGGGATTTCGAGTATGTAAATGAGGACAGAACACCCCTCCCCTCTTGGTTCAGTCCTTACGTTGCGTAGTCACGTAGGTAGGCGGGGCTCCGTCTGGTCCTACTTGACCTGCGCAACTCAGTCGTAAGCGGAATCCCGGCCGGTGCAGTCGGGTTTTTGGTTGCTCTTGCTTCTGTGCAAACCGGCTGGTTGACCGGGCCGGTTCCTTCTCCGTGGCTCCCACCTGGGCCTTCCGGGTTGGTTGAGCTACGGGTTTCGCCGCTCCCGCTCGGTCTTTCCGGGTCGGTCGAGCTGGCTTGGCTGTTCTTTTCCGGCGAGGGGTCGCGATGGCTGCGTCTCGGTAAGTACTGCTGGTTTATTTTTTCTTGTAATTGGTTACCCGGGTATTCCCTCCCCCCTTGGCTTGCGTTTTGGGAGGTGGGTTCGTTTGCTGTCCTAGACCTAAGTTGGTCGATGTGTCGTTTCCACGCTCGTCCGTCTGTTGTTTGTAGCCGGTACGAGCGTGGGCCTGTTACTTGGGTGATGACGGCTGGGATCCATAGGGGGTCCCCCGTCAGGTTTTTCGCATATACGAGGTCCCCGGGTGCGAACGTTCGGTATTTCGTGCTTGAGTCTGGGGGCCGCTCCGGGTTATACGTAGGGTGTAACCTGTCGAGTGGGGACCTCAGCTTTCTACCCATTAGTAATTCGGCTGGGCTTTTGTTGGTAGTGGTATTCGGGGTTATGTGTTGTGTAAAGAGGAGTCTGTTGATTTTTTCTTGGATCTCCCCGTGGTCCATTTTCCGGATGGTTTTTTTGGTAAATTGGACCATCCGTTCCGCCCTACCGTTCGCCGCCGGATGCGCCGGTGCTGTCAGTGTGTGGCGGATGCCCCTTTCCGCTAGGAACTTCTCGAAGTCCAGGGAGGTAAACTGGGGCCCGTTGTCGGAGACGACGACGTCTGGGAGGCCGTGTGTTGCAAAGAGTTTGCAAAGTTCTTTGGCCACGGCCTCCGTGGTTGTAGTCTTCATGTCGCTTACCTCCAGCCAGTTGGAGTAAGCGTCAACTGTTATGAGGAAGGTGTGTCCATTTGTGGGCCCGGCGAAGTCTATATGGATTCTGGACCAGGGTCCCCTTGGGGTTTCCCACTCCAGGACGGGTGCTGTGGGTGGGCTGGGCCTAGTCTCCTGGCATCGCTGGCACCTAGCAACCCAAGCCTCTATCTGCTTGTCCATCCCTGGCCACCAAGCGTAACTTCTGGCCAGGGCTTTAGTTCTTACGATGCCAGGGTGCCCCTCGTGCAACATTTCCAAAACCTTCCCCTGTAATTTGTCCGGAATGACCACCCTGTCACCCCATAAGATGCACCCTTTTAACAACGAGAGTTCGGTTTGGCGGTTTCGAAATGTCTTGACGGACTCGTCGTTGTCTTTTTCTGGCCACCCTTTTTCTACCCAATGCAAAACCCACGCCAGACGCCTGTCTTTATTAGTTTCCTGGGCAATGTCTGACGCGGTTATGGGTAGGTTGGGTAGGGTCTCGATGCTGAGGGTGGTCGTCGTTGGTGCTGGGTCAGAGTCGGATTCCGGTAACGGCGAGCGGCTTAATGCGTCCGCATGTGAGATCGTCTTACCCGGTCTGTGTATGAGTTCGTAGTTGTAGGCCGCCAGGAACTCGGACCACCTTGTCATTCGAGGAGACAGAATGTTCGGGGTGGCCCGGTTTCCTGCAAGGATGCCCAGCAACGGCTTGTGGTCCGTTATAATGGTGAAGGGTCGGCCATAGAGATATTCGTGGAACCGTTTTATGGCGGCAACTATAGCCAGAGCCTCTTTGTCCAGTTGGCTATAGTTCCGCTCCGGTTTGGTGAGGGTCCTCGAAAAGAACGCGATGGGTGCTTCTTTTCTGTCAGGAAGGGTATGGCTGAGGACGGCGTCGACGCCGAAAGGTGATGCGTCGCAAGTGACGGCCAGAGGCAGGGTTTCGTTGAATTGTATGAGGACGGCGTCGGAGGTGAGGAGGTCTTTAGTTTTTTGGAAGGCGGCTTGCTCCCGTTTCCCCCAAGTCCAGGTCGCCGCCTTATCCAGGAGCCTATGCAAAGGCTCCGCCGCTGTCGCCTTTTGGGGTAGGAAAACATTATAAAAGTTCAGTAACCCCAAGAATGCTTGTAGTTCAGTTTTTGATTTAGGGGTGAGGGCCTCTTTGATGGCCTTGACTATTTTACTTGTGGGGTGAATGCCGTGCCGGTCTAGGAGGTAGCCCAAGAATTCCACTCGTTCCGTGCACAGTTGGCATTTCTCCCTTTTTACTTTCAGTCCCGTTTCTTTAAATTTAGTTAGGACCTCTCTTAGTCGGCTTTCTAGTTTGGCTTGGTTGGGCGCTGACACTAGAACGTCATTGAAATAGGGTACCACCCCCTTGATACCTTGCAACAACCTTTCCATCAGGCTCTGAAATATACCTGGTGCCACGCTGACTCCGAATTGGAGTCGGTTGCATCTGAAAGCTCCCCGGTGGGTGACGATGGTCTGGGCTTCCGCCGTTTGCTCGTCGACCGGCAACTGTTGGTATGCCTGGGCGAGATCGAGCTTGGCGAAAACCTTGCCCCCTCCCAGTGAGTGCAGTAGGTGTTGCACTATTGGGACGGGGTAGGCGCTTTGTTGCAGCGCGCCATTTAGGGTGGCCTTATAGTCCCCACAGATTCTCACCGACCCGTCCGGCTTGATCGGGGTGACTATGGGGGTCTCCCACCGGGCATGGTCTATGGGCTGCAATACCCCCTGTTTGACGAGCTTATCAATTTGCTCGTCTATTTTGGGTTTTAGGGCGAATGGCACCCGCCTAGGTTTCAGTCGTTTGGGGGGGACGTTAGGGTCTAGGTCGAACGAGATAAGGGGCCCCTGGTACTTGCCCAGGCTTCCGTCGAAGACTTCTCGGAACTCCTGGGCTAGTCGCTGTTCCCAACCGTCGTCGACGACGTGGTTGACTCCCATGAGAGTGATGTCGAGCGGGGCGAACCATTGCAGTCCCAGTAGGCTTGGGCGGTCGCGGTCGACGATCGTGAGGGGGAGTTGTTCGGTACGCCCCTTGTACGTTACGTTAAAGTTCTTGGTGCCGACTACCGGGATGTGGTTTCCCTGGTAGTCCTTTACAATAAGTCTTTGGCTGTCTATGTTCCTCCTTTGGAGGGTAGGCACCAACCGCTTTATCTCGTGCCATGCAATCATGGAGAGGTAGGACCCGGAGTCTACCTCCATTTTGCACGGCTGGCCCTCGATGTGTACCTCGACATGGATTTTCCGGGCGTCGTTGGTGATGGCATGGCCGATGGTGACTGTCTGGTGGGTCTCCTCTCTCCGCCGGTTGTCGCCGCGTCGCGAGAATCGTCCGGTCCGGTCCCATCGGCTGTCCGAGTGGCGATCTCTGGGCCGGGGCGGTGAGCTTTCTCTTCTCCGGTCGTTCTGGTCCCATCGAGTTTGTTAGGGATAACATTGTTTTACCCTAACTGGTTTAGGTAAATAATAATATGTAATCATAGTTTGTTAAGTTAAAGTGTCTGCAACTTTAACTGTGGGATAGTAATTAAGGGAGTGGTTGTGAAAGCACTTTAAAAGAAGCAAGACGGCAGCTTGCTATCTCTCTGGCTTTGATGATTCCTGATTACTGCAAGGACACAACACTGCATTCCTCGAACGGGAGAGAAAACAAAGGACAGACTTGTAAGTGTATTGACATAGGGTATTCAACACGGACTTTGCTAACTGAATATCCCTGAATGGACTGACTAAATGATACATGACTATTGGACTGTTATTTTGACTATGCTATGAACTCATAATGGAATAAACTATATATTTGATAGCACAAGCGTATCTGTCATTTTTACTGTATGTTAATAAACATACAAGCTAAGCTCACTCATTTATCTGTGTGCCTATCTGACTAAGCTGCACATTCTGTTTAGCTTGTCTCCCTAACCCTGGTTGGGGAAACCAGGCTTAACAGAGTTGGACTGCGGTTTTTCTTCAGGCGGCAAACCCGGGCGATGTGCCCCTTTTTATCGCAATGTCGGCAGATGGAATCGAAAAACCGGCATTCCGACCTGGGGTGGTCGCCGCCGCAACCGGCACAGTTGGTCCTTGACTTACGACCTCTCCGGTTTCGTTGGTCGCGCCCCGTCTGAAGTCGATGTATGTCTTCTTCGTCTTCGGACGCGCTGGATGCAGAGTGGAAATCGCCCTGGTGTGTAGTTGTCTCGGTTTTTTGTTCGGTCGACCTCGTCGGGTTGTTGTTTCCGCCGCGGTCCTTCATGTCAGGTCTGCGCATGCTCTCGGCGGAAGTACGGGTAGCTTCTGCGGCCGCGGCTGCGGTGATGGCGTCTGCTAAACTGATGTTGCCCTTGGCCATCAGTCGGCTCTGGAGCGCTGGGTCCCACAGACCGAGCACGATTCGGTCCCTCAGGATGTTGTTTAGGTTATCAAATTCGCAGAGCCCCCCTAGGCGCCGCAGCTCGGCAACGAAGTCGCTCAATTTCTCACCCGCTCTCTGGTCTCGCCGGTAGAATTCGTTGCGCCGGATCAGGATGGGGACCTCGGGAGCATAATGTCGCCAAAGGATAGGTTCGAGGACGTCCCAGTCCATGGCGGTTGCGTCGGCGGGCTTGGCCAACGCTTTGGCCATCTGGAAAACTTCGGTTCCGCAGTGGGTGAGGAAAACGGCGCGTTTTAGCGGGCCCAAGGCGTCCTTCATGCCGGTGCACTCGAGGTACATGCGGAACCGGTCGGAGAACGATTCCCAGTCCTCGGTGGCGGGGTTGAAGGGGGCGGGCGGTGCGATTTTCGCCATCTCGGTGCTATGTCTGGCTTCCGTCGGACACGGGGTTCGGTTCAGGGTCTGAATCCCATCCTCGTCGCCAGTGTCGTGTCCGCGAAATGATGCCAGGAGTCGGTGACTTCATGCAATGCTCTTTATTTGAAGAACTGGAACCGAACCGGCGAAAGGAAAAAAGCCCGCGGCTTTTATTCCTTTCGCCGCGGTGGCCGCGGCCAATGGCAGCGCTTCGAATCTCCCGCGCTCTGAACCAGCCAATCGCGGGAGATTCTTAACGAGCCAATCGGCGCGGCTCGCCTGACCAATTAGAAAGCCCCGCGCTTTGGCCAATCAAAGCGCGGGGATTTCGAGTATGTAAATGAGGACAGAACAAAAATAACCCATTACCTTGCACAGATTTGATTTCTTGGCTGGCATGTTATTAAAAAATTATCTTAGAGGAAACACATAAATGGAGTACCATTAAGTTCTGTTCTAAGCCCTATGATGTTCCACATTTTTATTCATGATTTAATTGCTTATCTCGGGTGTTTATGGAACTGGAACTCTAAAGCCTGATTTATGCTCCTGCATTTAGGTCCAAGAACAAAGGCAACGGAGAACGGTGGCAACAGTATGCATGAAAAGTCTTAAGGGCCATAGTTGTTGACAAGCTGACCATGATCCAGCAAAGTAACAGAACCACTAATAGTCGAGACTAATTTTCATTCAGCAGTGATTTTATCTGCAATACCATGTCCTATTTATGGCTAAATTGTATTTAAAAAGCAAACAAGTGGAAAGTCCAGAAAGGCAGCCAGGATAGTGAGGGGCATAGACATATAATCTCATGACAAAATGGAGAAGAAATTGGCTATACGGTATGTGTAGGGTTGAGGAGAGAAGATTGGAGTGATACGATATCAATTGTCTATTTAACATAAAAATAACATCTAGAAGATGAAGCAGAATTCTTTTTTTGTGCTCCAGAGAACAGAAATTATTCCTGAAGACAAATTAGATGTGCAGACCCAAATAGAAAGACTTTCCTAATAGACACCAATTTTGAATCGATGGTGTTATGAGACTGTGGCCTTATTTTTACTGGAGGGAGTGAGGGAGAGCTTCACTGTCCCCTATCTGTAATGCTGTACTTTGTAATGGAGAGGTGTTGTGCAACATCATCTGCAGAGTTACTTCCATGGCATTAGAGCCAGACAGGAGGCTCTTCTTGTATGTCTAATGCTGTTTTATGTCTCTCCAAGGTTCCTCCAGTGACAACAGCACAGTGGTACCTACAGCATCAGTGCCAACCACTTCTTCCAAAGGCCTCTCGGTAGGTGTCTCGAAATGTGAGCTGAGTTTCTAATAGTTCTTGAAGGAAAGGTATAGTAACCCTAGAGTAATTTCTGTTCTTTCCAGTGAGTGAAAAGAACACAATTGATGCTTGTGTTTGCTATGGTAAATTGGGTGACTTGAAGATTGATAATGTTCCATTATAAGATGGGCAAGGTGGACATCACCACAACATCACCACAAGATAGTGCCCTTTGACTCACTAAGTGTCTAGCTTTTTAAAAGAGACAAACCTTGAAAGATAGTTGTGTTCTCATATGAGTGCTTATAAAAGTCTGTTTTCAGTACACACAAACACAAAAATAATTGGCAATGGGGGTCTGGATTTGAGCTTCACTTTTGGAATTGGAAATAAACAAACATAGATGATCTTGTACAAGGTCTCTGCTTTCTGTCTGTGTGTCCATCCATCCTACCATAATTGATAAAGGCTCCGAGCCTGAAAAGGAGCTGTGGCAGTTTCGTGAATTAAAGAATGAAGCAGTGTGTCTTTAATGTGATTCTTAAAGGAGAGATGAATCATTTCCAGTTGTGCATAAGCTTTAAAAAATGACAGTCTGTTTGTTTTATGGATAGCAGAGTTGCTCGACTTGTGTGAGATATCAAATACCTCTTCCAAATATTTTCAAAAGCTTGCTGTGACTTAGTGCATAAGTAAAGCTGTGGCTTTGGATAGTGACATTTTTGACTGTTTAAAATGTGCTGAATGAGGGGTACTTATGATGGGTCCATAATGTTGCAGATTGCAGATTCCCTGCAGTCAAAGAATAACTATTTGTGAACATCCCTGGTTGCTTCCAGCAAGCAAAGTCAAGGGGTAGCCACCAGAGACAGTCACAAGCCCGTAATATAAGTTGCTTTTGCCACTATTTCTCCCCTTTAGGGAGTATGTCTGCAACATCCCCCTCCTCCCCATGCTCCATCGCATCATGCTTACAGCACTCCCCGCCTGCCCAAGGTCCTTGCTGGACTGCCCTCACTCCCTAATGCCCAACCACAGTCCCACCGGCCCATATATGCTCCCTAGTGCCCACCCACAACATACCCACATCCTCCACATGACCTTGGTGCACTCCTTACCTGGAACTCCTGCCTCTACATGCTCAATGAACCTAGTGGTCCAGCGGTTATTATGACAGCAACTTGGACTCCTGGCTTTATGATTACATGACTTAGCAACAGCAATCCCAGTCCCAATTGCCATTGATACTCATGGACTACCTGTCCTGTGCTGATGTGTGACAGCTGTTGATTGGTGCAGCACAGACTGCAAAGGGTGGGTAGTAGCTTTTCCATGTTGGGCTCTGCCCTGCTCTGTTTTTGTGTTGAACAGCAGCTAACTCTGCTCTCTTTCTTCAACTCTTCCTCTGTGCAGAAGGCGGAACTGGAAGCTGCCATAGCTGTGCCTTGTGTTTTTGTAGGACTCTTGCTAATCGGACTTTTGGTTTTCATGGGACTCAAAATTCGGGAGAAGCGCCAGACAGAAGGGACTTACCAGCCCAGCAATGAAGAGCAGGCAGGGGCCCGTGTGGAACCGCAGACCAACCTCAAGCTGCCACCAGAGGAGCGACTTATCTGACAGACGGAAAAAGGACTCCATTTTGGGATCATTCCTTGGAAAAAGCTGCTTAGCACACTGGATTGAAAAAACAAAAAAGACTGAGAATGGACCTGTGAAACTGGAAGATCCCCAGTATGGTTGGCAGCATTCCCAGCTGGCTGGCTAGCTATGAATATCTGTCAGTGGAGAAGTTCCAAATGCCAGAAAGAAGGCAGCCCGGAAGCTGTGATTGGTAGAGATGCAAGATGGGATCCTGCTCCCTGCAGCCAGAAAGAAAAGGCCCAGCCTGATGCTATGAGAACAGACCATGCTGGCTGGATATGCTCTGCTTGCACTGACCTCAAGGACAAGTCGTGGTCTTCTTCCTAGAATAGGATTGACTGTGCAGCCAGTGGGAATGGACGGCCTTTCTGAAGAGAGAAGGATGGTGATTTTGGGATAGGAAGGCTGCTGCCTTGGCCCAACTGGTGGATTCTGGGAGGGGTTTTTGCCTTTCAAGTGTTTTTTAAAGTCTGTGTTGGTTGTCCTCTGCCTTTAAGAAAGCTATTTTCTAATAAAAGTCCATCTCCCTTTTTTGATGAGGAAAAAATGGCACCACTTGTGGTGAGGGAAGGGTTAATGCGCTGAGTTGCTTGGTGGAAAATTTATTCTGAAACGATTTAAATGCGTAAATGGAGGATATCATTCACACCCAGCAATAAAATGAAGCAAATCATAGAAAGCCTTATTCCATCTTACCAAGAATCTAAAAATGTTGCTAGACCTCACACATTAAATACACTCTTTATTTACGGCATTCTTCAGTTACAAGTGCTGCTGCTTCATTATCCTTCTTCCAAGCTCTTCGAAGTCACCATCTTTCACGTATCTTATTTTGAAATATTGGGTCATTCAGTTTACATCCCATTTTTATTTTCTATAACTCAAGGCTGGGTATATAATGTTCCTGCCTCCTGTTTTCTCCACAGTCACCACTCTGGACCAAGAATGACAGGCCCAAAGCACCCAGCTGGCTTTCTTGCCTGAGGGAGGGCTTGTTTTACCCCCTTTTCTGTGGATTGCATAGAATGCAGGCAGTTGGGGTTTTTTTTTTTTTTTTTATTGCAGTGATGAGTCAGCTCTAGAATAAGGGCATAAAGAGACATCCAGGCTTCTCTACAGTTAGTCCTTGTCTTATGCCTATCTTTTAGTGATTGTTCAAAGTTACAGCAGCCCTGAAAAAAAGGGACTTTTTACCGCACTTAGGACCACCACAGCATCCCTGCTGTCACATGATCAGAATTTGGGCACTTGGCAACCTGCAAATATTTTGATGGTTGCAGCATCCTGCAGTTGTGACTTTTCCGTTCAGTTTTTGACAAGTAAAGTCAATGGGGAAAGCCAATTTTGCCTAACAGTTGCAGCAAGAGATCTTAAAATCAGCTGTGACTCACTTAATGACTACCTCATTAAGTGACGTGTTTTTGGTTCCAATTGCAGTTGTAAATTGAGGATTACTTGAAGCCATCCAAGTTCAGGGGTGAAAAGCTGGTTCAGTGTAAGAAACTTACAAAGGAATATTTTAGGCTTTGGCGGACACTAGGTGGTAGCACAGTACTGTATAGCAGGGGTTCCCAACCCCCAGGCCATGGTCTACTATGGCAGGGGTCTCCAACCTGGACAACTTTAAGCCTGGTGGACTTCAACTCCCAGAATTCCCCAGCCAGCTGGGAGTTGAAGTCTGGAATTCTGGGAGTTGAAGTCCGCCAGGTTTAAAGTTGCCGAGGTTAGAGACCCCTGCACTACCGGGTTCAAACCTATTTGGAACTGGGCCACACAAGAGCCGGGCTGGTGTGTGCGCTTAGCTCCACTCCTGTGAGTGGCACTCCAAAGACTTCTCTCTCGCATGAATGCGGAGCTGCGTGCATGTGGCCCAGTTCCCCCACTACCCCCACAGCCAGGCTGCCAAGCCGCCTGCTCCTGTTGCTCCAAAAGCAGAGCACTGAGAGCAGAGGCTGAGTATGCTCTGTTCAGCTTTGCTGATTCACTGAGGCTGCCTCCGCAGGACACCCGGTCTGCTTTTGGAGCCTCAGGTAGCTTTGTTGAGTCTGAAGGAACATGGGACGCGCCACCACAGGCTTTTCCCGCCAAAAACTTTTGCAAATGGATGAAAGGCTTTGGGGGAGTGATTTCTCACTGCTTCAGGATTTCCGTCCCTTTGCAAAAAAAATTTGGCATGGAGAAGTCTGAAGGAGCTCAGAATCCTGCCCCAAAGACCTCTCTCTTGTATGAGTGCCACTGCACATGCGCCAGCCCACTGCTCCCACAGCCTGGTTCACAAAGGTTGGCAACCACTGCTGTATAGTATCATGTAAAGGGAGTCCTTGACTTACGACCACAATTGAGCCCATATTTTCTGCTTCTCAGTAAGATGTTTGTTGTGAGTTTTATTCCATTTTACGACCTTTCTTGCCATAGTGGTTAAGTCAAATCACTGCAGTTGTTAAGTTAGTAACATGGTTGTTTAAGTGAATTGACTTTGCTTGTCAGAAGGACACAAAAGATGCTCACATGACCCTAGGAACATGCAACCATCATAAATATGGTGCCAAGTGTCTGAATTTTGATCTGAAAGGAGGATTTTTAACTCAGGTTTGGACAACTTTAGTGTGTATGTATATGCAGTGGAAGCTGCATCGGGGCAGATAATTTCACGTATTTCTTAACTTAAAATAGCAAGGTTGCTTATAGCCAGAAGCACTTGGTGGACCACCAAAAAGGATGTATCTTAATAGAATAATTAGAGTTGACCCAATGCAACCTACAATCTAAGTTGAAGAAGTCTTTAAAACCACCCACTAGATTTTTTTTCCCTTCAGGAGTACCCTCCCCCTTTTATGGAGTAGCCTCTCTTCAGGAGTACCCTCCCCCTCTCTACTAAGATTTAAGGCTTCTTACACCACCTTCCCACTGCTTGCTAAATCTAGCTATTTCTGGCTGCTCTTCTGTAATTATTTACATAGCAAATTCTGGACCAAGAAAGGGCTTGATTTATTTCTGTATTAGTGGCCTGATGGATCCATAGCCTTTGTCAACATAGAGAGGCAAAGGACTGGTTTATAGTTTACAGAAAAAATGAGCAGGAAAATTCACTCACTCTCCCCCCCTCCCCTCCCCCCCCACAACTATCATTACCGTAACACTTTAGGTAATGCTGCTTGATTTTATTTATGGGCATTGAACTTCAGGGATTCATTTACATACGTAAACCATGCCACCCCCATGCCAAACTACTTTTCCTGATATGCTGCTGCTTGATAAAGGTTGACATGGGAAGCAGTCTTCCACCCTGAAAGGAGGTCTGCCCAGCTTAACAAATTCATTTATTGAAATGCAGCTTCTAGGAATGAAGTCTTGCCAGTTGGCTGTACAGGAACTAAGTGCTCTTTTTCCTTTGTGCTATTGATAGATACCCCCCCACCCACCCCACTTCTTCTTCTTGCAGTATTTTTATGTGCCTGGACAGATGAAGCACTTCTACACTGCTGCTCCCTCTTGAAAGGCCTCCAGGTTTAAAGAATAATTGTGATTCAAACACAGGAGGTTCTTTTCTCTTAAACATTCAGTCTATTTTCGGGATGCTCTTTCAGGACTCAAATCTTTTCCTCAGCTCCAGCACTTTAGGTTGCACCAACTGCCTAGAAACTAACTGAGGCGGTAAGCTGGTGGCCCTGCCTAGGATGTTCTTTGCCACAGAGTCATTGGCTTTTGTTTGTAAAAAATCTGCAGATGTTTGGATGGTGGAACTACTAGCAACTGATGACTCAACCTTCAGGTTCTCATTGATTGGAGGTTCAAGGGCCTGGTGGTCAGTCCTACATTCCTGTTGCAACTTGGTAGCAGTGTGGCTCTCTGGTGTAAGTGGACTAGGAAAGGCAGTTTCAAGATCTGCCTTCTGGGTCAATGGTGCTTCTGATGGCTCTCTGCTAGCCTCCTGGAAGGAAAGAGTTGGGGTGTCCAGACCAGGACAAACTTGCAGCTCAGGGGAGCTGTGGACCAATACTTCATTACTTGTGCTTGCAGCTCTGGCAAACAACGGCAAAGTGCTTGACATGTTCTCTTCATCCACGTAGCCCAGGAACATTCTGTCCTCGGACAGAGAATCATCAGCATCATTCTGTTCCTCAGATAGGGCTTCGTAAAGGGCCTCTCTACTGGGCCTCCACTGCAACAGGTCCAAAGACAACAGGGTCAGGGTTCAGCTTCATTATTGCAGTTGCACCTCCATAGCTACCCAGGGATTGAGCTGGTAGGGCTTACCTTAGTATAGAAGTTCTCCTCTTCTAGATTACAGAAATCCAAGCTGCGGGTCCCATAGAGAGGCTGTTGAGCTTGGCTTGACTCCAGCAAGTTTAGTGTCTCAAAAATTTCACCTAAGAGGTCAAATTTCTCTGCATTCAGAGAATGCATTTCCCCAGGTTCCACAGAGGAGTCTGGGGAAGGTGATTTGAAGGGAGTTGAAACATCCCTGCAAAATAAATATATCAGAGAGCTTGACATTTCTGTACAGGTGAGGCAGTTAATAAAATGCAAGGGAAACTTTCTTATTAGCAATTGGATTTAAGTAAAAGGATTTGCTGAAATGAGTGTGTCTCATTTCTTCCTCTGGTAGGACTCTTCTCTCAAAAGGTGCAAGAAAATTAATTAATAAAGCAGATGGACATGTGTTTTGAAGCTGAGAGTCAAAGGCAATATTTAGGGAGCTACCAGATAGGCGTATAAAATGACTGGGCGTATAAGACGACCCCCTAACATTTCCACTCAAAATATAGAGTTTGTTATATACTCGCCGTATAAGACGACCCCCCCCCCCCCCCCCCCCAATTTGGAGCAAAGGCTGAAACCGGGAAGAGAAAACTTCCCAAAGAAAATCGCACCAGCAGCATCCCATTCCTGGGAGAAAAACAAAAAAAACAAAAAACACGAACTCTTCCCGAAGCGCAAAAGCAAGGATGGCGCTTTCTCAGCTTTGAGCGGCGTCGCTGCTCTCCCACCCCCTCCACTCATCCCCACGTGTGGCGAAGTTTTTGCCACTGGGGGTGGGGGGGTGGAAGGAGGTGAGGGATGGGGGCAAAGCCTGGAGCCTGCCTGTCCGCTCGCACGAGCGGAGTGGGTAGGTGGGTGGGTGGGAAGAGAAAGGAGAGGCTGCGCTGCTGCCTCCAAGTGAAAGTGACGCGCCTGCCCCCTCCCTTAAGCAGCCCCCGCGTGCGCGCCATGGGACTCCAAGAGTGGGGGATGGACAGCTGCCAATTCTCTCTCTCTCTGTGTGTGTGTGTGTGTGTGTGTGTGGTGTGTGGAGGGTAATTCCGGCTATCTCTGGCCTCCGCTCGGTTTTAAAGTCGCTTGGCCGGTTCCCAAGTCGCAAGCGCGCGCTGGCCTGGAGACGCGGCGCTGGGTGGCAGCTCGGTGCCGGGGAGGCGGATCTTTCTCTCTTAAGCGGGGAGGGGAGGAGGGGACAAGAGAAGGGACGGGATGGGACAGGGGGCGGGAGGAGGTCCCTCGCCTTCTTCCACCGCCCACCGGACCCTTTTCTTCCCAAGGGGACCCTGGAAAGTAGCTCGGGAGCCGGGTGGCCCTGCCCAGCGGGGTCCGATCAGGAACTTCCCGAGGACACCCCCCCCCGCCCCAAGCACAGCCCTCCCGGTCTTTCAAAGAGGGAGGGAGAAGCGGGAGGAGCAAATTGCCGGCCCCGCCCCGCTGCCCAGGAGGGGCGCCACAGTCCACCCACACCACCTTCTCCTCCCCCCACTCCCCGGGGCATTACGCGGGTCGGGGCTGGCTGGGCGAAGCGGCCCCGCCAGAGACCCTCCCGCTCCACCCCCAACCCACCTCCAGATTGGCCTCCGCAAGCGCCCCGACCCAGGCGGAGGGTGGGGGAGGGAGGAGGAGGAAGAGAGACTCCGGCTGGGCTTGAAGGGGCTTCGCAAGTTGCGGAGCTCCGCCCCCGTCATTCTTGCACCGAGTGACAACGTATTTGCCGGCGTATAAGACGAACCCCCCCCCACTTGGAGGCATGTTTTTCAGGGCAAAAAATTCGTCTTATACGCCGGCAAATACGGTAATCTCAGCCTGGGTTTGCACAACACCACCAGTGGCATTCACAGGGTGGTCAAATGGGAGGAGTCAAATTTTAAAAGCAGCATTTTGTCTCTGCTTTTTCTAGTTATGTGGGGTGCTGCGTACACATATGAAAATGTTGGAGCTTGTGAAACCACAGGTCTATGCCACTTCCTTCATTTTGGAAAAGTCCTGCAGAGAACTTTGAACATTATCACTGTGAATTGCAAAGCTCCCTGCTGTGGCAAGGTTTTCTGTATTTGATGTGGACACAGGCTATATGTAGGCCCTCTATAGACTTCGTTCCATGCTCTTTTGAAAACTCTCCCCATTTAAAGATATACTGCATGTTTGGTTTTGTTCAAGGAGGGTCAGATTCCTGCATTTGCCCAGATGAGGAATTCTTGATAAGTGGTACTTGTTTAAATTCCACATTGCCACATTTTTAATGAATTTAAATGGAGTTGTTTAGCTGTAATGCATTATTAGGGGAAATAGTGCAGGTTTGACTCTCTCACTAGAGTCATTATCTTACCTAATTTACTACTAGTTAAGAGTTAGTGACCCCTGCTTCACTGGGTTTGAGAATTGATTGATGCTTTGTTACAGGAACAATCTTTTGGTTACTATTTTCTCTTTCTCTGTGGAAAAGAAGATAACTGTACAATGAATGTAACCTGTACAGTAGGGGAGAATTAGTTTTTCCAGAGCTGATTGAACGAAGTTTTTTTTTGCCACATAGGTCTTCCCTTTTTTGTCATTGTGGTTTGTGCAGAAGCATTTCCTAGGGGGCTGAGCCCCTTCTTCCCCCTCGGGCTTCAACGGCTCTTGGGACTGAGCTGACACACAGAGAGAGCTCAGCTAATAAAGCAGAGTGGCTGTCAGAAAAAGAAGAAGTGGAGCCCAGCTGCTCTCCACTTGCTTAGGTTGTCCTACCTTTGAGTCCCCAGTTCCGTCTCACTGTTTGTTCTTTGTGGTCGCCTCGGGCGAGACTGAAAAGAGGAGAAAACCTGAGTCACCATGCAGCCGTGGGCTTGTAAGGGGACTTCTATCTTTTTCTTAACAGTACTTTGAGGTTCTGGGGATAAGGGAACCTTTCCTTTGGGATTTAGAGTTGTATATGGATAGTCCTCGACTTATAACCATTCAAAACTACAATGGCACTGAAAAAAGGGACTTAAGGATCATTTTTCATATGACCTCTATGGTCACCTAATCAAAATTTGGATGCTTGGCAACTGGTTTGTTTTTATGATGGTTGCAGTGTCCTGGGGTCATGTGAAGCCAGATTCACTTAATCACCATGTAACTAACTTAAGAACTGCTGTGATTCATTTAACAACTGACAGGACAGCCATAAAATGGGGCAAAATCCACTTGATTGTCTCACTTAGCAACATAAATTTTGGGCTCAGGCGTACTGGCACTTCTGTTCTCAAACATCTCAGCAATGGTTTTGCTGTCTGGGGATTTCTGGGGACTGGAACCAAAATATCTGGCCAATATCCAGCTAGGGATGATTAGTTGGTTTAATTATATCCCTGGGATGGGATGGGGGAGAGCAAAGACTAATTTAAAAATTTCTAAGACATCAAAAATGCAGCTTTGTGAGGCACCATCCTTTGATATTCTTTCAACACTCTTAGTTGATAAAAAAGTAGTGGCATATAATTCTCTTTCTCCAGGCTTAGAAAATATGCCTGTAAAAAGGGTTGTAACACAAAGAAGACACCAACCCTTAAATCCTATAGATTTTCTCATTTCTGTCCAGAGAAAACTTTTGTTTCACGGTCTCTGAATCAGGCAATTAAATATTTTGCCTGCATACAGACCGGAAGAAAGTCCCATCTGTAAATATTTTAAGTTACTTATTGTTCCTTCACAATGAATTTAAAAGGAAGCATGCACCTATTTGTTATAAACATTAAGAAGAATCTGCCATAGAAAATGTCTAGCACTATGCAGCAGGCTATAATTCCCAAGATTATTCAGAGGAAGCCATTAACACTTCACCTGACACAGAATGAGATAGTTGAAATTGAAATTTATTTTTTATCCTATAGCACTGTTACTTTCTGCTTTATGAAGACTATAGTGGGCTTTTGGCATATTAGAACTTAGATGGACATTAATTAAGTTCACTTTACATAGCTGCTCTTCTGAGTTTTCTTCTGCAGGTTATACAAAATTTACTTGTAGTTAGCTGCTATTAATATTCCAGCTATTTTCTCCCCTTCAGCCCCAGGGCACAAAAGCATAACATTGCATTCTAAGAATAATTATGAGAAGTTAAGGGCCCATGAAATGTTACTAAGGTCTACTTTGTAAACCTTTGGCTGGCTACAATAAAAATATTGTTTTTAAGCTGCAAACAAAATGACTGAGAGTGAGACTAAGCTATACAAGACATGATAGCCTTAGGATATCATTTGTTTGATTACTTACTTATGTCTATTCCTCACAACTGCTTACACAAGTTGCACACATTCAAAACTTCCTGCCCACCTTTTTATTAAAAAATATGTCCTTCTCTGTTGCTTTTGCGTTTTGTTCCAAGTGGTTCAAGAATCTTGTGGAATCGCTGCAGAGATCTACTACAGAGGACAACCAATCTTTGGGCCATACAACAATGAGCACCAGACCTGTCTCTCTGCTCTTGTTCATTTCCTTCCCCCAAAGATTCCCTGATCTGGCTCTTTCCGATCTTTAAGCCACTTCCATTCTCTCAATACCTTCCCAAAGTGCTGGGTGAT
Organism: Hydrophis major; assembly: GCA_033807585.1. Lineage (NCBI taxonomy): Eukaryota > Metazoa > Chordata > Lepidosauria > Squamata > Elapidae > Hydrophis > Hydrophis major. The sequence continues at coordinate 234,612,459 of CM066329.1, forward strand.
GGGCAGACGCCTTTGAAGGTTCTCAGATTGTTTGTTTCTGGTAGGCAGGATGGGACTGGAGATCTGACAGTCATTCAGGGACTGTTCTTGCTCCCTGGGCTGGCGTAAAGTGGAATCCTAGAAAAAAACAGCACCTTATAGAGCAGGGGTGTCAAACTCGATTTCATTGAAGGCCGCATCAGGGTTATGTTTGATCTTGGGGGACTGGGTGAGCATGGCCAGGGGTGTGTGGCCATAATGGTGCCAGGGGTGGCTCCATTTTCAGCCTTCTGCAACCCTCTGCCAGCGAAAACGGAGCTCAGGAGGGCTGCACGGTTGACCTTGATTCCCAATGAGTTTTGGTTGACCTCGACTCCCAATGAGTCCATACATACATGGCTAAGTTGTTTTCTAGGCAAGACTATGGTTTGCAATTTTATTTTGTGTGTTTTTTCCCTTTTACTTCCACTCTAGTCTATATACCTGGAATTTCCTGGAAGTTTCCCATCTAGGTACTAACTAAATCAGATGTTGCTAAATTTTTTAAACTTCTCCACATCAGCAATGCACTGCCTTCTACTTAGATTTTAGCATACTACATGCAGTGTTTTTCATCCTTGGCAACCTGAAGACAGATTGATTTCAATTCCCAGAATTTTGCAGCCAGCATGGTTGAAGACCACATGTCTTCAAATTGCCGAGGTTGAAAAACACTGATATACTACCTACTTTTAAAAATAAATTTATTCCTTTCTACTTCCTTGTGGGCTTTGTAACAGAAGTAATGTAACATGCAGACATAACTAATGTTTTAGAGTAAAATATGCTACTACCGGCATCACACTGTTCCCCCCCCCCGTAACACTTTTTAAAATGAGAAGTTTGGAATAGGGAAATAATAGTCTTACTTTTATGCGGCTCCGTATGTTTTTCAGCCTGACTTTGGCATGACCTTTGGCCTGGAAGATGCAAAACAAAGTGATAAGTATAATTTAAGGTCATGTAGAGGGAGGGAAGAAGACAAGCAGGGATCATCCCAAGAACAGGCTGGGGGGGACCACCCCTCATTCCCCCAGAGCCATTATTACCAATTGTCTTGTGAAAAGGATCTTAAGAGGGTCTCCATTTGTTTGATTGAAATGGTGAAATGGGTGTGGCATATACATTTAGTAAATTAAGTAAAATACTGTACTGTAATTTATTTGCAATTGTTCTGGAATTGAGCTTGACTCAAAGGGTCAAGCCGATTCCTTATCTGAAATGCTTCTAAATTATGCACATCTATACCCAGTATTTATATATTTAATGCAGTTTTATAGATAGATAGATAGATAGATAGATAGATAGATAGATAGATAGATAGATATAGATATAGATATAGATATAGATATAGATATAGATATAGATATAGATATAGATATAGATATAGATATAGATGATATAGATATATAGATATAGATAGATATTCTTATGTTTTATTTCCTTTTTATTGCAGTTGTGTTTTTCTATTTTGCCATTTTTTTATTTTCAATTCTTTTTGGTTTTGCAAACAATATATTTAAAAATACAATATATTCTTATAAGCTATTTCAGGAGCAGGAGGAGAATGAGAAGAAATTGCCTTACATATTGATATGCATTCTTGACAGCTGGATTGGCCTTATTCTTCATAGTACTAATCAGGGCTCCTCCACTTTTCTAGGGAGAAAAGGTTGAACACAACTATTAAGAGCAAGGCACATTCCACTCCATTGAAATAAGACGCTCAAGGAATCCCTTGAGGGGGCTGCTCTGACTGAGCAAAAGGAAGTTATGGGAAGTTCTACAACAAATCCCAATTAGACAAGGAAACTTGTCTAGAAAACTGGTTTTGAATTTCTAATATGCAACAGATCCCTTTAGTATTTAAAGAAGATTCCCTGTAAGGTAGATTGGAAGTATCCTCGTACTGGAAACGTATGTGGGATATCTTTGTGGTATGGCCAAAAGACTTAGGGCCTGGAGAGCAGGTTCATGACAAAATTAATATTTCATAGTGTCACCCTTTAGTTGATAAGTTGGATTGGGGGTCAACATGCAGTATTTGGTGAAATTTAGAGAGCAACATCTTTAGCCCAGTCCTAAATATTATTAAAATTTGGTTTAAATTCTAGCAATTCTTTGGAGGCTTGTGTTGAGACCTTAGGATACCAATAGAAGAGAATATATAATATAGCTGAGGGTTGAATTGTGGAATCCTTGGTGCTCTCTGAACTTGATTGTTTACTGGCAGACATTTCATTACCCAACTAGGTAACATCATCCATGCTCAATGATCATGAATGTATGGATGATGATGTAGTTGGGTAATGAAATGTCTGCAAGCAAAAACCAAAACTCAAAGAGCAACAAGGACTCCATGACATATTGGGAGCATATTAGAGGAATGTCTTCCAAACTGGTTTTTTATTTAGGATGACTGCATGTGGGCTGCAAAATTTCAGACAACCAAGGTACTAAATGACAACTCTTCTTTGCTCCATCCATCTGGATTTTTGCTTTCCAGATCTATGTTCATTACAGGTCTAAATGGAAGAGCCTTGTAATAACTCCTCATACAAGAACAAGTTCATCTTAAACATGAGAAAATAATTAAGTGAAGACATAACTGCTACTAAAAGATAAACATCCTTCTTAAATGCAAATGTATTCCCTTACCTTGAGGCTCTCCACCCACAGCTGATAAGAGGGCATACTACCTAGGAAGGAAGAATGGAACAGATGACTTGTAAATCTGGCTGCAGACCTTTGCAGAAAATGGGACTTGAATTGCATATTCAGAATAATGTATGCATCTGACCTACAATGTCAGCTATCTCTCAGTAGGGTTTTTTTTTTTTTGGGGGGGGGGGGGGCTTTGTGTCTTCTTAACGGAAGTTAAAAAGTAGCCCACAAAAGAGGGGATGTTAAGAACAGCTTAAGGGTCCTTGCATATCCATGGTCCTTCAACCAGGCAGGGTCTACATTACCTGGGGACAAGCTGCTGTCAATCTCCTGCTCAAAGAAGTCAGAGAAGTCCTCATCTGCATTTAGTTTATCCAGCCGGTCATTGATGAACTGATAGCATTGCAAGATTGGGCAGAAATAGAAAGAAGGGCCTTATTAGAATAAATAGGAAAGAGCCATCTTCTATTGAAACAAAATATTTCAGTTGTTCAGCTGTGGGATTAGTATGCAGAGAAGCATTATGTTCTCCTCCTGCTCTGAGATGTGGAAATATGACAAGGAAGTAATTTTAAGAAGATTTTGAATTCTCAAAAGGGTTAAGAACAAAAAATCCACTTCTTTTTATATTATCTTTCAGTTCTGCTTCCATCCCAATACAGCAGGAATTTGAGTGGATTAAATATTCTAGTAATGGTCTTCATCGATTTGTATAGAATTTTTAGGCTCTTCGTTTGCATTACTCAGGAGTCCATATGTGGCTGAATGTTTTCTGTATTTGCCTGGATGTTGGTTTGCGAAGGTTTTTGCTTTGCGGGTGGAACACATGATAGATTTTCTGCCTCCCCCAGGTTCTGCTTGAAGCACTAACTGGGAATCCACCAGGTTCACCACTGTGTACCTCCTTGAACAGCTGCAGATGGACGGCCTGCTGGAGGAAGTCCTGCATGGCACCGGATCCCTGCTGTAGAAAGTTCTCCTGGGAAAAGGAAATGTGCTTTTCCTGTGAGAAAGACGGACAGGGAAGAGAGAGGTGATTGACAGTGAGTGTGTGGCCAGGGCGGATGGGCAGAGACTGGGCTAAGGAGGCTGAAAAAAGAAAGTGTGGTAGAGAAAGTTAGAGCTGGGGAGAAAGAGGAACCTCCCTGGAATATCCTTCTGGATAATGAACACAACAGTGGAAATCACACAACCTGTTTGCTTTGAGAATTTCTTTACGGATCTATCCCAAACAATGGCATTCACTCACAATCCCACATCCTAAGGAGTTTCTCTCTGTCCAGCAGCATCAAAGTGATTCTAGAGAGGGATAGGTAACCCGAATGATGTTTGCAGTGGCGCTGTCGTTTCTGTGTCTGACCAGATACTGATTTTCTTCACTGAAAACTTGTCTCTGTTCTAGAATTAAGTATGTTTTTTTTCATGTTTAAAAACCTTTTAAACAAAATAATAAAAAGGCACCGTTGCATGAGATAAGGTTTTGGATTTTTTAAAGGCTCGTTTATATGAACATCCTTCCCTTTAGTATTTCATAAAGTATGAAAAACATGCCTGGGACAGATTAGCCGACCAATCTTTATTAAGGAGGATTTTTTTTCAGTAACAACCTCCCTCCCTGGCAAACTAATTTACTTGTGGCAAAGCTTAAACTCTACTTAACATGTTGATTGTTGCCACCAGGAGGGGTGGGGATGGGGAGGTCTATTGGGTGTTTTTATTTGTGACTTTATTTCTGTAAGTGTCACCATGACTGAGTTGGGCAGCCACATAAATTTTCTTAATAAATAAAAATAAAAATCTAGTTTCCTGCACCTGTGAAGTTACCATACTGACATCACTCCTAAAGAGCTTGGAGGCTTAAACAAAAAGCAAACAAACTACCAAACATGGCCAGCCGCAAATTTGTTTAGCAATAACAACAGTACTTAGACTTATATGCCACGGTGCTTTACAGCCCTCTCTAAGCGGTTTACAGAGTCAGCACATTGCCCCTCAACAATTTGAGTCCTCATTTTATCCATCTTGGAAGGCGGAAGGCTGAGTCAATCTGGGTTTACCTATAATTTTTATTTTTTTTATGGATGATTCTTACTTAATGTGTTTTGATTTATTTCATGTTGTAAATCCACCAGAAAATTGGGAGGGGGGAGGGGGAGACAGAGGGAAGGATATTTTTTCTTATGTCTCCTTTTTTCCAAAGTTTCTGTGGAAGAAAAGGGAACTGTGCAGAACTTCCTCGTCCAGCGGGCGGCTGAATGAACAGAAGCCTCACCAGACTGCAAAGGAGTCCCTCACGATAGCTGCCAAAGAGAAGTGCTTGGGCCCTGAGGAAGGCTCGGGCCACTCCATCCCCAGTGGTTGCAGATTGCTTTTTCAGCTGGAACTTCAGCAGGGAGACCTGGAGACAGAGAAAAGAGAATATATATGCTCACCTTAAACCCAGAGGCCTTTCCAGATACTGACTGGTTTTACACATTTGTATTAAACAATGGTTTCTTTTAGCTATAACCTGGTGTCTAAGCCATTGTAGTCCAGTTCATAAGCAACGCTATGCTAGAAAGAATGGCTTATAATGAACAATGGTTTGGTCTACGTGTGCTAAGATGTCATTGGTAACACAATCACAGTTCTACACAATGCCCCATGTGTCACCAGAGCAGTATCCTGTCCTATGTGTCAAGACCTGTTCCATTATTATTATTATTATTATTATTATTATTATTATTATTATTATTATTATTATTATTATTATTATATAGTATAAGTTAAATGTGTCAGATTGGGCTCAGTCATGATGTTTGTTGGGTAATTTTGGATAAGCTACTCCACTTCAGCCCAGCCTACCACATGGGACTAGTTGTAAACATAGTCCTGGGCATCATTTTAAGCACTTGGGGGAAAGATTCAGTGTAAGTGTACTAAATCTTAAAAAGTGAGAATTAGGACCTTAATGATACCAGATCTGGGCAAAGTAAAACACTTTGTGTCCACTAGATGACAGCAAAAGAATACAGAACTCTAACTCTTCCAGATGTTTGCAGCAAAGGTATAATACTGTAATTTAAGTCCTAACTTGTAAACCTTGCCTTAGGTTGACACCAGCTCATTTTTTCCTAATTGTAAACTAGCTAGTTTTGCAACAATAAAAACAAAACAAAACACTTCAAATGTTTCAGTTGGGAAGTGTTCTAATTATTCCAGTGTTGTTTTCAGGAAGGGGGAAGAAATGTGTGTACACTGGGTCATTCATAAATGCTTTCATTAATTTAAAATGAAAATGAAACATTTGAAATTAAAGTTCACATTTAAATTGTTATATCAGGACAAACAAGAATGCTCACAAGGAGGACAGAGCTTCTTATGTAGAGAAAAATAAAAGAAGGGTCTGAGTTGTCATTCGGATTCTAAAACACTGGCATCTTTTAGAAAAAGTCTCAAGAAAGTAATACTAACAACATCACTTGGGAGATTTTCCAGGTCTTGGAAGGGTGATTCTATTGTATTGTTATCAATGCTGAGAATGACGACGTCTTCCAGAGCTTTGCTCCTCACACTCTAGAGAAAGCCAAGGCAGAATTGAGAAACAAGAAGAGTAGAAATCTCTTCCATCTTCTTACTTTTAGGTAGCAGAAGACAAGAGTCAACTGCTATTACAAAGATGACAGAAATGAAGAAGTAAATAAGACCCAAAGTGTACAAATGCTGCTCCAACCGCTGCTAAAAAATACCCACAGAGCAACCTTACCTAGGCTAATCTTAGGCCAGTTATCCTAAGGACAAGGTAATTTTGCAGTCTCACCTCCATGAGGCTTGTGTGGACTCCAATGAGATAGGGCATGGGGGCGCTGTTGGTGAAAGAGATCGATGTTAGAGCTAGCACCAGTTATTTGTGGCCTCCTAGCAGGCTAGCCCTCCTAGATCCAGTTTTTCTCTTATAATACACTATGATAGTTTTCCAGTTCCAGTTTCCTTCCTTCTTTTAAGAAATGCTCAGGAGGAAAATATATTTGAGAAGGCCAGGAACTTGCAGCAGGACAAAGAAAGGGCTGAATTCCCTTTCGGTGCAGATCTTTCAGCACATGAAGTCTTTCTTCCCTTCACACAAAGTCTTCCCTTGAGATGTAAACAAAATGTGGCCAGCTCAGAACAGATGATACTGCCACAGAAGACAGACTCCTCACATATATTCTTCAGTCACCTCCTCACTGACTATGAATAAACCCAAGAACTACAAGCTAGCCATACAAATGTCCTCAAAATAGTCTCCTTTGGGTGATAAACAATATCAAAACCAATGTGCTGGGTCGGGAACCATTGAAGCTGCTCAGCCTGCAGAAGCTGACTCTCAACTGAGGAAGGTGCAGTTACTTACCAGCAGTAGTCAAGGAGGTGTGGAGGCAGTGCAGGGATAAAGATGTGCTGCCAGTACATGGGATACAACAGGGAGGAAGAGGCCTGGATACAGGCTGTCAGCTGTAGGGAGATGAGGAGACACGCCTTTCATTAGAGTAGACTAACCCTCCTTGGAAGTTGAATAAGGAGACAGGGCTTTGCGTAACTCTTCTTCCCAAAGTGACATGCGAGCAATACTTTCCTTCCTGATATGCAGAGGATTTAAAGAGTAGCAGCTGAGATTCAAATCAGCAGCCTCCTAGTCACTACTCATGTAGGGATAGTAAACATGGAGGGGGAGGGAGCAGGTTTGTCTCTGCAGCTTACTCTCTCCATGTGCTAAACTGCCTTGTTTCCTGTCAGATCTGCTTTGGGCATTAGGGGGTAAAAGGGGATATCAGGATAAACCGATACTGTGCAGTCTAGAGGTGGAATTCAGCAGGTTCTGACCAGTTCTGGAGAAGCAGTAGTGAAAATTTTGAGTAGTTTGGAAAACCGGCAAATACCACCTCTGACTGGAGATTTTACAGTACCCTTCCCCTGCCACGCCCACCAAGCCACGCCCACAGAACTGGTAGTAAAAAAAGTTGAATCCCACCACTGGTGCAGCCACCAAGGCTCACAATCTGTGGATATGTTCCAGTTCTCTGCTTACACCTTCACTGAATATGTGGAGGAGGGCCAGGAAATACAATTAATTGATAAACAATATCACAAGATATCAGATCAGAGGAGCCACCTTTGTGAGATCTTTGTGACAGGTGAGAACACTTTTTATTATGTAAAAGATGGTCATTTCTAAATCCTTCCCACCCAGGTCCAGCTTAGCTCTGGGCCTTGTCTTTCCTCCAGCCCCTTGGCCTCACCGTGCTGAGCTTGCTGCTGGTGAGCAGGATCCGACGCTCATGGAGGAGGCTTGCGTAGAGGTGCAGCATGTTATTCACATCCACTGCCACAACAAACTCGGTCAGATTTCTCTGGGGAGAGCCAATACTTAGTTAGGTTCTCTGGAAACTGCTTCAGCAACCAGATCTCCCTCTAGCCTCCATTTCACCCACAGCAACTCAGTGAATCTTCTCCTCTTCACCACTTTTAGTGGTGGCTTTAACTGTCTTTCAGAATCTATTTTTAATGCCAAACCTTAACTTTGAAATGCAATTAATAATCATAATACTTTATTTGCGGTCACAGACCAAAACACAAGTACAACAAAAGAAGACATGGGAAAATTAGTCATGAAATTAGTCACCAAAAACTTGGCTAAAAGGAATTACAACGTTCTCCTCTGATGGTTACAGCTTTCAAAAAAAAAAATTGAAACCTGAGAAGTGATGTATGAGGAGCCATCCCCTAGACAATATAAGAACAAATTACTAACATTGGGTCTAGAAGGGTCTGTTTCAAGGAGAGACAATAACTTAGATCTGCTTGTGTTATACATAGGGCAATATAAAAGGACATGCTCCACAGTTTCATCCTCAGCTCTGTCATAGGGGCATAGCCACTCATTAATCAGGAGCCTCTTAAGTCGCCCGTCCAGTAATGCTGAGGGCAGAACATTAAAGTGAGCTAGGGAGAAAGCTCTTCTATACCTGAGAATGGTTAGAGTGTAAAAATAGGAAGCCATCCTCAGTCCGTAATTATTAAATTGGCTGAGGATCAGAGGGGAGCAAGTTTTGTGAGCTCTGCTTCATAGATATTGCAAGTCAATGTCGACAAACTGTTGGACTACCCTAAATTGGGCGTTTTTAAGGCCATAATCTCCCAGGGCATCTCCCGTAAAACCTAGCAGGTATTATTTCTTCATCAGCTCCCTCTCCCAATGAGAAATATGAGAGTCAGCAAACGCCAGGGAGAGGTAGCTACCAGGAACTGCCAGAAAGAGCACCCGAAACCACCATTTAAGGGTGTTAATCCATGCCATACATTCGACTGATCGAGTGCCCAGTTCCAGGTACATCAGAGCGAAACCAACACAAGGAGGAAGACCCAGAAGTTTTCTAAGAAAGACAGCCTGGGTTCTTTCAATACAATCTGTGAAGCCCCGTATCCATATGGGAATTCCATAAAGAGTTTGAGCCAAAGTTTTGGCTTTGTAAATATGCAGAGCAGAAGGAATAAACTGGCCTCCTTGGGTATAAAAAAAATCTTAAAATCTGCTGGTGACTATAGGAGGCTGAATTCAGCACCCGGGTTCAATGTCTAGTCCAAGCACCGGTGTTCTGAAATTGAATACCTAAATACTTAAAATGGAAAATCTGCTTAACAGCACTACCATTGATAGCCCAATTATACAATTTCCAGGCTCTAGAGAACACCAATACTTTGGAATTAACATAATTAATGGACAAGTGGTTCTCAGCACAGTAAGACCCAAATGCAGAAAGTAATCTTTTCAGACCTGGCCTTGACAATGAAAGGAGGGCCGCATCATCAGCATAAAGGAGAAGCGGGATCTTTGTAGTTGACAACTTTGGGGCATGGGACTCAATACGTCCAATGTGAGAGGTCAAGTCAGATTAGAATAAATTAAAGAAAAGAGGAGCCAGAACACAACCCTGCCTTACTCTGTTCTTAATTGGGATAGGATTTGAAAGTTCTCCCTGCAAATCACACCTGACCTGACTAGAGGTCTGGTTGTACAAGGATCTAATTAGGAACAGAAGACGTCCATCGATATAACTTTTGAGCAGTTTTGACCACAACAATCTTCTAGGGACTGAGTCAAATATTGACTTTAGGTCGATAAAAGCAGTAAAAAGTTTGCCACCTGGTATGATAGTATATTTATCGACCAGGTGTGCTAAGACAAAGCAGTGGTCCAATGTGGCACAGCCCGTTTTAAACCCAATCTGTTCAGCACCAATAATATTAGATTCCTCAATTCAAGTGAGGAGTCTACGTTGGAGATATTTAGCGTACAGTTTCCCAATGATGGAGAGCAGGCTTATGGGACGATAGTCGGCTGGGTTGTTCCTATTTCCTCATTTAAAAACTGGAACAATAATTGCTAAGCTCCAGGAGATACTGCCAGAAGTATTGATATGAGTAAAGAGTCTTGCTAGGAGAGGAATTCACCACTCGGGATTGGATTTTAGCAAATCAGGGGGTATAGCATCAGGGCCAGGGGCTTTGCCTGACTTGAGTTCAGAGATAAGCTCGGTAATCTCAGCATGAGTCATGGGTTGCCAGTCAGGAACTGCAGGAGGCAGCTGTGGCCCAAGCACAGTTGAACTTGTTGATGCCTGGAAAATTGCCAATCTCTGTTGGAAATACAGCAGAGGGGGAATTCTTGATGACCTGGCAAGGAGCTGGCAACAATTTGCCAAAATAATCGAGTGTTCTTCTGCTGGATGGAGAGGAGAAGTAGATCCCACTTCTCTCTCTCTTTAGCTTTCTTTTTCTTAGCAATTAGTCCTTTATACTCCCGCTTCAAGAGATAGTAGTCCTCTGGTGGGCATTTATACCCTCAATTATGACAGAGCAGGTAAACCCGATTAATCTGGTTCCTGAGCATCAGATACTTTTTGTCAAACCAAGAATTACTTCTTGAATGATATGGACCTCTCGGCCTATGGACGGCTCCTAGCTCCCTTTGAACACTATTAAATAGTGATTCAAAGGCCAAGAATTGGGTCTGATTGTATAGGCTGGGACACTCTGGAGATGATAAAAAGAAATGGAACTTTCTTTCAGTATTAGAAGACCATTTGATCCTCCTTGTATATGAGGCTACATAGGGATCTAATACCTGGGGACCCCTAGGGAGATGTATATTTGAGGAAAGCCCAATGATTGTAACCGGGAGTAGTGGTCGCTCTCCGTAAGGCAGTCCACATAGAAAGCACAGACTGCCTTTCTAAAAAGCTGGGATACCAGCCCAAAATCAATAACACTACTCCCACATGAGGAATTAAAAGTAAACTGATCAGCTAGATCACCTAGGGTACTCCCATTAAGAATTATCTTATTGTGTTGAGCTGCTAAAAGGGCTAACTGAATGCCAGCAAAATTTGTTAATTCATCCTTAGAATGTCTGGCTGAAATCAGGTGTCCTATGGCCTGGAGGGTTTCTTGGGAGTAGAGTGCCTCAATCGATGGGGGAACTTGGCCTCCCAATCAGGCATAAAAGTCGCTCCCTATAAGGATGTACAGCACTGGGAATTTAGTTTCCATACAAGTAATGTAATTCTCCAGCACGCCCCATTGAGCCTTAGTATCAGCTTGCCTCATTGTTGGGGGAAGATAAATGTTGAACACTAACAGTTTGCTGTGTCCTCCCTTAATTAGGAGCACCATAGCTAAAGAGCCACAGCGGGGCAGCTCCACTGTCTCCACTTTCAAAGAAGTAGAGACCAAGCAAGCTAAACCACCCTTAGGCCTTCCTGTCATAGATTGTCTGGTGGCAGCCAAGGAAATGACCGTAAACCCTGTAAGGAATATCTTATCACATGCCCAGGTCTCCTGAAGCAGGACCACATCAAATGAGTGAATATAGTTGGCGAATTCTGTGGTACCACACCTTCTCCTCCAGCCTGCTATGTTCCATGAAAGGCACTTAAGTGTGCAGGGGGGGTTGCCAGATTTAATAGTCATTCTGTGTGATTAATTTTTCCCAGAGCTCCCTTTGGATCCGAAAAGATACACCCGTTGTTAAGTGGCAGGGTCATCCTCTTAGGAGGCAAAGGCAGGGAAGGAGGGAGGGGAGGCGAGCCTTGTTAATGGGTCTGTAGGGCTCGAAGTGCACTCCAGTTTGTACTTGTGGCATTAACTGGTTGCTTAGCTGGCAAGTATTTAGCAGCATCAACAGATGGAGTTTGAAGTAGCCCTGGATCTTCAAATTTACGAATTAGACATTTTGGAGAGAGCGCCAAGGGAGTTTCCATTGGTAAATCAGTATAGACTCCCTGGAGTCCAAGGGAATCCTTATCAGATAGTGAAAGACTCCAGAGCTTGGATTTGACTGCATCCAAACGCTTTATAATTTGGGCCCTTTCTGATTGTGGAAGCGCACAAAAGGAGTCGAAGAGCTTTGTCTCCTCCTGGTTCCACAAATTGTCTTGATATAAGTCAGTTTAATAAATAGATGGAATCCCAGAGGCACTGACTTGGAGCTTATTTACTAAGGAACCATGGGTGCCCTGGGCTGGTGTCACTTCCTTTGGGGCCATTTCTTCCCAGCTGATCAAATCAAGGGAAGCTTCCTGATAAGATGTTACTCACTGCAGGGGGTTGATTTGACTGGTTGTAGGAAGAACAATCAGGGTACCATCTGGGAGGACGCCAACTGGAGGTTTTGCAGGAATAGGTGTATAATTAGTACGTGATGTAGTATCCTAGATGGCATTCAAAGTTGGCACATTAATATGTGCTGCTGAGGATCTTTTGGGGGCAATAAATCTCCTGCCACTCACAAATTGTTGATTACTCAAGAGTGGCTTAATCGACGTATCTTTGAAGACTCTTCTCGGCAGAATGCCGAAGGTTCTTAACAGGGATCCTCTTCTGAAAAATAGTTTTGGGGTATTGGAGTTGTCAAAACTGAGTAGCACTCTAGTGCAGTATTCAGGAGAGGGTAAAAGTTCAACTTTCTTCAAATCATCAGCTTTTAGCCCCAATAACTGTAATATATGGCCCCTCGCCAGCTGTGTTGAACCCCAGTGAGGTAAGTTGCCATTAATGGGATTAATGTTGAGGGCCACCTGTTTTGACTGTAAGACTAGGTAACTGCGTCAAAAGATGTAAAGTTCGAACTATTACATTGGCCAGTGCTTTTGCTGAGGCTTGGCAGGGAGAACCTGCCGTCGCATTGGGCTGCTGACAGTCAGGGCTCCGACTGTTAGTCCAGGAAACTAAGTAGTTTAAAGTATTTATTATTCAGCTGGAGCTGAATGCTCGATGTAGTTTCTGAGACCAGGAAACATTGCTGAGCCAAAAGTTCTGTAAGGGTGGGCTCATTTAAGGATTGGTTGGGGACCGTAGTTTTAGATAAGCCTTTGTTGTCAACTCAGGGGCGACGCCCTCAACCGTTGGAAGATTGCAACAACTGGCAGCAGCCAGACAAAAGGGAGCAGGAGTTTTCAAACCGAGAGGCCGAGCTAAAACAAAGTCCTCAATCTTGGATTGCTTCAGAGAAGGTTGAGGAACCGGGTCAGTGAGAGATCTGCTCCTTTTCTTTGTCTTCATTATATTAAGTAGCACAATAGAGGGGGAGCTGTGTAATATAGCATAGAGTCTAGTCACTGAAACAAGTCCTAAATCCAGAGGAAAAGGAATTGGGAGTCGAGAAGAAACAAGTCCTAATGTAAACAATGGCAGAGCTCCTCACAAGTATACCAAGGATCCTGCCCTCCCGACAGAGCAGGGAACATGAATAAATAAAAATGATAAAATAATAAAAATACTGGATAAAAATAGAATAAATCAGATAAGAGAAATCACATCAAAGCTAGGCATTGCTAGACTTCCAGCTAAAGGTGTAAGATCTTTAGAACAATAACAACAAAGCAGCAGCAGCAAGGCCCTCCTACAGCTGAGGCCCAGCTCGGGCTTTTTAAATAAATACAGCTAAACCATAGCTGAAATATAACTAAAAGTGGATTAGTGATCACACTGCAAATATTTCAAAAATGTAAAGGGTTTAAAAATAAAAATAAAAATTTGAAGACTAAGATATGATAGAAAAATAGCCTTAAAAGCAGGTAACAATTAGAATAAGTTAATTTAATCTTAGTTAAGCAGAGAGCCTACTTGCCTGCTGCTCCCATCTCCTCTCGACAAACCAGTTGAATACTTTAAAAAAAAAACAAAACACCAGCAGCAGCCAGAAAGCACCATCTTGAATTGGCTTGGACTGGAGGAACAAGTTCGTTGCATTTACAGTGATTTGCCTTATGCAATTACTTCTGCAGAAGAACAAAACAGAACATTCCCCCAAACCTCCATCGCAAAGGAAAGTGGTTTTAACCATGGACTTTAACTCCCAGAATTCCCCCAGCCAGCCAGCCTGCTTGAAGATGGATAGACTTCAACTCCCAGAATTTCCTAAAGTTGAGAAAGCACCCAAAATGCAATTAAAAAATAGTACAGAGAAACATGTGCAGTGACTTCCACACTACAATCACATTCAGCCCTGCAGATTTGTGATTATTCAGCCCTGCAGATTTGTGATTATGAGTCTTTCAAGAGGGGGAGGGCTTCTGGCTTACAGAAGAAAATTGTCCATACAAGCAAGGTATTATATTAAGTGACAGCAATGTTATAACTTACATTGTCAGGGATGGTGGGCAGTTTGCCAGGATCAGGGGCAATGAAATAAGCCTAGAACAGAGAAATAATTAATTAGTTTAATTTAATCTTTTACATTTGCAATGTAATGACTGCCTGCTCCAGAAGACTCTGGGTAGCCATATGCAGAAGCAGACATGTGGTAATATTGGTATCACTTAATGCAAGTAACAATCTATCAGATAGTAAATAGAAGGAATCCAATGAAGGCTGCATGCCACATTATACCACAATATTTGTGACTGATCTTACAATATTCATTTCTAATCAATGGAGACATGGGATATTGCAACTTAATTAGAAAAACTTCATAAGGTATATTTGAAATTTTCTTCTATTTATTGTACCTTATTTTTCCAATTTAATTTTTCTTCCTAGATCTCCAAAGAACAAGAAATTGCAGGCATATTTCCCCCTCATTCCTGAATAGTACCTCATAATTTCGATTGAGGAAATAGTTGCTATCCAATAACATTAGCAATCAATCAGATTACCTTTGCCCAAAACTACACTTATTAAATCATAAACCTATGGAAACCAATTATGGATTTTAATGTAACACAAGGAACAGTGATTTGCAGCCCATAAACCACCCCAGACCCAAATTCGAAAACTTTAGAGCATTCTGAAGTCACTCTGCCATCATATGGAGCCTCGGTGGTACAGTGGTTAGAGTGCAGTACTGCAAGCTACTCCTGCAATTTGGCAGATTGAATCCCACCAGGCTCAAGGTTGATTCAGCCTTTCATCCTTCCGAGGTGGGTAAAACGAGGTGCCAGATTGTTGGGGGTAATAGGCTGACTCTGTAAACCGCTTTGAGAGGGCTGTAAAGCACTATAAAGCGGTATATAAGTCTAAGTGCTATTGCTATTTCTTGGTGAAGCTAATTCTCAGCAGCATCGTTTTGAAGTTTAAAAAAAGTAAAGATAAAGATAATACAAAAGGCACCCATTTGGACTATTGCAGCATGCTCTACATGGGGTTGTCCTTGAAGACCACCCAGAAGCTTCAATTGGTCCAAAACACAGCATTACAAATGAATCCGTCTCATTAAGTCCATGTGACAATGTTGCTCTGTGAACTTCAGCGGCTTCCAACAGGCTGGATGTGATTCAGTGGGCTGGTTATCACTTTCTATATGACACAAGCATGGATTACTTGTGGGTCTGTCTTCTCCCAAGAACATCTGCTTGCCCCACATTCCTTCTTTTACAGCAGAGGAGTTATTGTTTCTTTTTTGTTGTTCTATACTTGCACCACCCAGAGTCACATTGCTGGAAATGAATTGCTTTATACACTTAATAACATTTTGCAAATTAAGTAAGCACTTAAAAAAACCTGAACTATATTTTTTTAGTCCATTTCCTTGAGGTCATCAACACAAGAGCATACTACATTATGGGTGGGCAACACCTTCTGGCCTGCATAAGATACAGCCTATACAGTTATGGGCTGTCTCTCATGCAGGCCATAAAGTGTGTTGCCCACACATAATTAAATGTGCTCCTGGGCCTCAGAGGCAGCATTTGATCCTTCCGAATAGAAAGCAGAAACAGTTCTAGGCACACTCCAGGCATACAACAGAATGGGATGAGAACAAGCTGGTAGTATCATGATCCCTCCCCCACTGGATGGTCTCCAGATGTTTTGGAATGTATCTCTCATAACTCAAGAGGCTTTCCTGTTAGAAAGCAGGGCAGTTTAATTCAATGGCATCTGGAAACTGAGTTATGCTCATTTTTAAAAGCCCCTGTTATGCTAAAAATGCAAATAAAAAAAACAAAAGTAGCTGGAGGAATGGCAACGTAACTTCTGGAATTGAGTTAGAATCTTCCTCATTTTGTTCCTCATTTTCATTCAAAAACATTAATTGTAGTAAGTCTTAAAAATAGGAATAAGATTTCTTTCACATGCAACTTCAACTGGCACATACCTGGAGGTCGCAGTTATTCCTTCACAGCAACAGTGACATAATTTCCATAAACAAAGGAAACACAAGTAAGACCATAGCAGATATCAGATTGTAACTTACCAATGTTGTTCCAGTATCCAAATCTCTATTTCTCTTTTGCCTGTTCAGATCTGTCTCAGTAGAAATTTTCAATTTAGTTGCTTTTGAGTCCTTACAGAACAAAAAGTGATTGAAAATGAAGAAAAGATGGGATTAGTATTCTGAGCTAGAGGCAATTAGTAAATGGAGATCACAGAAGGAGCTATTTAATGACTAAGTCTCTCATTGTTACAAACCTTTTCCTAACATGCATTCAGCATCCACTTTTCTATAACTGGAATCTGTTGCTTCATGTCCTGCACTCAGAAACAATGGCAAACGAACAATGGCAAACATATTCTGTGTGATAGACTTTCAGATTTTTTAAAGCATACTAGCATTACTCTTCCCAGTCTTCCTCACATCAAGTTTTCCCAGTTCCTTCCATTTTTCTTCCTAGTACTTGATTTCCTACCCCTTGTTTATTCTTATTGCACTCCATCAAACCAATTCCGGTTTGAATGGATATGTGTAGAAGCCATGTTATTTATTTACTTACTTACTTGCTTACTTATTTACTTACTAATTTAGGATGGAGTCCACAACTAGACATAATACTTGATGACTGACCAGTGAAAAATCACTCCCTTGATAGGGAAATGATATTTTTCTTAAAAAAACATTAACTTATTCTTACCTCTTTTTTTGCAGCCAAATCATACTAGTGGTTTATATTCTATCTGCGATCAATTCCAAGATCTTTTTCAAAAGCTAAATAGTTTAAAACAGAAATACCCTTCCTATCTGGACCAGAATAAAACTACTCAGGTGTTGTATCCCATCACTCTTACAACGTTTCATTCTCAGACTTCAATGGGTGCGAGAAATTTTATCTCTGACTGCCTTTGTGGAGGGTCTTTTCTACAGACTATTATAAGGAATGGTTTTTCTGTGTTGTGAAAGTATCCATTTTTATTGCTAGACAAAGATGCAATGCTCTTATAAAAGCAGAGAAAACTGAACTAGAAGGAATTGTGAAACTGTTAGATTAGTTTCTTGATAAGATTGGTCTCAGAAATTGTCTGGAAAATGAGTGAAATGCTATAGGGACCAGCAAAGGAAACCCTCCCGCTTCTACTGGACAAAAAAGAATCACCTAATGTTCAAATGTGCATGTTCAAAACAAAAACTAGACATCTGTAGACAGAAAATTGGAGTAAATAAACCAGCAATGTGAAAATATATAATTTGCCATGATGCTACTATTAGCCATTGTAGTTCTTTTTTTTCTCCAAGTGTGCTTGACTTGTGCTCACTTTTTAAATGCAGCCTTTATTGTCTGTCTGTCTCCCTGCCCACCCACCCACCCACCCACCCCCATCTCTATCTATCTATCTATCTTGTTACATTTGAGCATGGGCGAGAAAGAATGGAGACAAGTTTCTGAACGGTGAACTTCAGCTCTTTATTTACATCGTGACTTGCTCATTTAATATCACTAAAACCCACCTTATATAGGCAAACCTTGTAACGTCTAACCAATAACAAGCTAGGAACGCTATCTTTTATAACCAATAAGAACTCTCTGTTAAGGGCCAATCGGATTCCCCGGAACGGGCCAATCTGGTCCGGCCACCTAACAGCCAATCAGAAGTGCAGGGCCAGAACCCTGCACTTATTCCAAGCTCACACTTTATTAATTATATTGCATACACAACACCCCTTCCCCCTGGTTCCTTAGTTCAGGGCGCAGTTACATAGTCCCTTAAATAGGACGGTTGTCTTTTTAGTCTCTTTGATTTTCATTATATCGGTTGGTTGCAATCCCGCTGAGGTAGATTGTTGTCTGGCAGTGGGGCTGTCTCTGGTTCAGAGTTCACTTCTACGTCGTTGCCCACATTTTCCTCGATTCCCTGAGGTGCAAACATTTCTCCCTCCGGCTCCACTTCCTGAGTTTCAATTAAATCGTCGTTTCCTTCGAACGGGTTTCCTAGGGCTTCATCTTCTTCCGTACCTCCCCGCCCTCAGTTTGGTCATAGGGGAGTTGCGAATTGGCTGCTGCAAGCCGCGACCTTAATTGGTCTATATGCTGTTTCCAAAGTTTATCGTCAAGGCATTGCACGAGGTAGGATCTAGGGCCGGTTGCATGTACTACTGTCGCTTTCACCCACAACGGGTCGCCCGATAGGTTTTTTGCATAAACCAGGTCTCCTACCTGGAAGATGCGACAGCGGCCGCTGGATCCTAGTGGTTTCTCTGGTTCATACGCAGGGTGCAACCGGTCAAGGTGGGAGCGGAGCTTTCGTCCCATTAGCAGTTCAGCGGGAGTTTTGTTGGTGACGCTATGTGGGCTGATATGTTGCAAAAAGAGGATTTGGTTGACCTTGTCATCAATGTTGTCGTAGTCTACCTTTTGCAAGGTTTTCTTCACAAATTGAACCATGAGTTCTGCTCGGCCATTGCTCGCAGGATGCACAGGCGAGATGAGCGCATGGCAGATGCCGCGGTCAGCGAGGTACTGCTCGAACGCTAGTGCAGTAAATTGTGGGCCGTTATCGGATACCAGGACGTCTGGTAATCCGTGGGTTGCAAAGAGTCTGTTTAGAATCTTGATGACTGCCTCGGAGGTCGTAGTCGTCATGCGATGAATTTCGAGCCAATTGGAGTAGGCATCGACGGTAAGCAGGAAGGTGTGGCCCTTGGTTGGCCCCGCGAAGTCCAGGTGAATTCGGGACCAGGGTCCATGTGGTGTCTCCCATTCAGTAGGCATGGCTTTTGGTGGGGCGTTGCTGACTTCTTGGCATTTGGGACAAGCTTTAACCCACTGTTCGATTTGCTTGTCAATGCCCGGCCACCATGCATAGCTTCGTGCAAGGGCTTTCATTCGCACGATGCCGGGATGGCCATTGTGCAAAGTTCTCAGCAGCGCTTTTCGGAGCCATTCTGGAATAACAACTCTATCGCTCCAGATGACACAGCCTTTTTGGGAGAAGAGTTCGGTCTGTCGAGTTTTGAATGGTGTGAAGTCATCTGATAACTGGTCCAATGGCCATCCGCGTTCTACCCAGCCTAGGATGCGTGCTAGGGTGTGGTTGCATTTGGTTTCTCTTGCGATATCTTGGGCGGTCAGTGGCAGCGAATTGAGCGCTTCAATTTGCAACGTGGTTACCATTGGTGCCGGATCGTCAAGAGTCTCTGGAAGCGGTGCTCGGCTCAATGCGTCAGCGTGGGGAATGGCCTTCCCCGGGCGGTATTGCAGCCGATAGTTATAAGCAGCTAAGAATTCTGACCATCGGGTCATCCTTGGGGATAATATGTAGGGAGTTGGCTTATCTCCGGCTATTATCCGCAATAACGGCTTGTGGTCAGTCACAATATTAAAAACCCTACCATACACGTATTCGTGAAATCTTTTCACAGCTGAGACAATTGCGAGGGCTTCTTTATTAATTTGTCCATAGTTCCGCTCCGTTTTTGACAGAGTCTTTGAAAAATATGCAACAGGGGCTTCGTTCCCATTAGGCAGTATGTGGCTCAAAATAGCGCCCACCCCAAAAGGCGATGCATCACAGGTTATAACTAACGGTTATACTGCATGAGTACAGAGTCAGAAGTGAGCAGTTTTTTAACATTTCGGAACGCCTGTTCTTCACGGTAACCCCATAACCAAATTGCTTTTTTATCTAACAATCGGTGTAACGGTTCAGCGACGGTTGCTTTGTGCGGTAAAAATACATTATAAAAATTGATGAGGCCTAGGAATGCCTGGAGATTGGCCTTGTTTCTTGGCCTGGGAGCGTTTTTGATCGCTTTTAATTTACTTTCGGTAGGGTGAATGCCCTGGCTATCAATCAGGTACCCTAAAAACTCAACACTGTCAGTACATAATTTACATTTGTTTTTTTTAACCTTAAGACCGGCCTCTTGGAATTTTTTTAGGACTAATTTTAACCGGTCCTGTAAGATTTTTTTTGTAGGGGCTGCAATTAATACATCGTCAAAATAGGGGACCACACCCTTAATCCCTTGCAATAACCTTTCCATAAGGCTCTGAAAAATCCCCGGGGCTACACTTACTCTGAATTGCAGCCGGGTGCATTTAAAGGCACCTCGGTGCGTCACAATAGTTTGGGCCTGTGCCATTTTTTCATCGACTGGTAATTGCTGATATGCCTGAGCTAAATCCAATTTAGCGAAAACTTCCCCCCCCCCCGGGAATGGAGGAGGTGCTGCACAACCGGAACTGGATATGCGTTCTGCTGCAGGGCGTGGTTCAAAGTGGCCCGGTAGTCCCCACAAATTCGGATTGACCCGTCTGGCTTAATGGGTGTTACAATAGGGGTTTCCCACGGGGAGTGATCGATGGGCTCCAACACCCCCTGAGCTATCAGTTTGTCGAGTTGTTCGTCGATTTTCGATTTTAAGGCAAACGGAACTTGATGGGGCTTTAGACGAATGGGAGCTATTTTTGGATCTAAGCTGAATGAGATCGGGGTCCCCTTGTACTCGCCTAAGCTGTCTGCGAAGACATCCCTGAACTCATAGATAAGGTCTTCCTCCCAGTCACAGCCACTGACTCGGTTTACGCCGGCCACTTCAATGCCAAGTGGCGCAAACCATTGGAGGCCCAGTAGGCTAGGCCGATCTCTATCGATGACTGTTAAAGGTAAGTATGCTGTGTGCTTCTTGAAAGAGACTCGGACTCGGCAGGACCCGATGACGGGGATTCGATTCCCCTGGTAGTCCTTGAGGATGAGGCGTTGGAAATGGAGATCTTGGCGTTGAATTGTGGGGATGAGTTGCTTGAGTGTCTTCCATGACACCATCGAGAGGGATGATCCCGAGTTGACCTCCATGTGGCAAGGCTGGTTCTCAATGGCTACCGTGACTCGGATTTTCTTAGTGTCCAAGGCTGAGGCGTGACCGATAGTGATAGTATGGTGAGCCTCTTCTCTCTGCAAAGCTCGATTTCTGTAGGAGTGGTTTACTGGCTCTCGCCTTACAGGACGGTTTCCTGTCGATTGGCGATAGTTAGCCCCTTTTGAGGCCTGGCTGGGTCCTGGCAAGCTGCGGCAGACCCACCTGATGTGGCCTCGTTTCCCGCACTAATGGAAGAGTGCGTCGCGGAATCTGCATTCGGATCTGGCATGGTTGACTCCACAGCCAGCGCAAGGGCGTAAGGGCTTCGGCTGAGGGTCCTGGTCGGACCGCAGTCAATGGACCCCTTCTTCGTCGCTGTCTGACGACGAAGAGAGGTCCTCGTGGTGCGTTGTCACGAGCTGCCCTTCTGAACTAGGTGAGATTTCACTGGCCGGTGGTGGTACCGGAGTGCGGTTTCGGCGTAGTTGTGCAGCCGACTTCTTGGTTGCTTCTGCTGCGGTAGCATCGGCAATGGCGTCGGCAAGGCTGATGTTGCCTTTCGCCATCAGCTTGCTTTGAACGCCTGGTGCATCTAATCCCAGAACTATGCGATCTCTTAGTGCTTTTTCTAGATCGGTGAATCCGCAGAGGCCTCACAAATTTCAGAGGTCTGCTATGAAGTCAGCTACGCTCTCTCCCTTTCACTGGCTTCTTTGGTAAAACTTGTGGCGTATCACGAGTGTAGGCACGGTCAGGGCATAGTGGTCTCGCAGGATAGGTTCGAGGTCATCCCAATCCATGGCCTTCACTTCTCGGGGTTTGGCTAGTGCCTTAGCCATCTTAAATACGGTTGGACCGCAATGCGTCAGGAACACCGCCCGTTTCTTTCCAGCTGTGGCATCCTTTAAGTTGTTCGTCTCTAGGAACATTTGGAAACGATCCATGTAAGACTCCCAGTCTTCTTGTGATGGATTGAACGGAGCGGGTGGTACGATGACGCTGGACATGGTTCCGTTGTTGGCGTCGTCTGTCACGTGCTCAGTGATCTTCAAAGTTTCGTTGGTTCAGATGTCTCCACATCCCATCCTCGTCGCCAGTGTTAAGTTCGAGCATGGGTGAGAAAGAATGGAGACAAGTTTCTGAACGGTGAACTTCAGCTCTTTATTTACATCGTGACTTGCTCTTTTAATATCAGTAAAACCCGCCTTATATAGGCAAACCTTGTAACGTTTAACCAATAACAAGCTAGGAACGCTAGCTTTTATAACCAATAAGAACTCTCTGTTAAGGGCCAATCGGATTCCCCGGAACGGGCCAATCCGATCCGGCCACCTAACAGCCAATCAGAAGTGCAGGGCCAGAACCCTGCACTTACTCTAAGCTCACACTTTATTAATTCTATTGCATACACAACATATCTATCTATCTATCTATCTATCTATCTATCTATCTATCTATCTATCTATCTATCTATCTATCTAATTTATATGCCACTCATCTCACTATCCAATGACTCTAGGCAGTGTATAAATGTAATAAGTGAATTAAATTTAAAAGTTGAATAGCAGTAAATTATAAAGCATACATTTATAAGGTGCCAGGCTTATAAAAGGATATTTTATTTTACTGCTGGAGATTTCTTAAAAGTTTTTTTCACTCTGCCTTTATTTTTATGAAGAAATCAAGCCAGTGAACATATCTAATAGTTCTTTCTCTACCTATTTTCCCCACAACAACAACCCTGCAAGGTGGGTTGGGCTGAAAGACAGTGACTGACCCAATGTCACCCAGCCAGCTTTCATGTTTAAGGCAGGACTAGAACCCACAGCCTCCTGGTTTCTAGAGATGAATGTATCTTTGCATTTAATTAGCAGAAGTTTTTCTTTTTAAATTACAATGGTAGGCGAAGGGAACAATGACAATTAAAACAGGCAAGAGGATTTAATCTTCAAATTTACCAAATAGAAAGTGACCTCCCTCCATTAGTATCATTCCCAGATCAATGGAAAGTTTTTCATAGGATCAAAGAGAAAAGATTAAATCCCTAAACTTGTTGTGGAACTCCTCCTTCCAGCTGATTCTGGAATCTCAGAATGCATACACTACCTTTCTTCCTCATCCATATACTGACTCACCCCTGATTTCTTCTGAGGTGCCATCCTCATTTGGCTTGTGTATGTAATTGCACTTGCTGAACTGCTGCAACTCCCACACTGCTGTTTAAAGTGATTAAAAACTGATGGCAACCGTGTTTGGATTGTCACCTTGGAAGTAAGATTTGAAGATAAGTTTGGTACTTACAAATTCAAGGGTGATGGGGCTGCAGAGGTTGGGCACAGGGTACAAATACAGTGCAGATAAGAACTCATCCAGCTCTGTGAACTGGCAGGGAAGATAAAGGGAGAAGTTGAACGAAAATGTTAGGAAGAGCAATAAGGGGAATGTGGCTCTCTGGAGGCATCTCTCACCTTGGAATGGATCCAAAGTGCTTATTCTTACCTGCTTTTTGGCTAGGTTTTCTGCAATGTAGTTCAGGATCTTGTAGAAAACTTCAAACCAAGGTAAGTAACTGAAGGAAGAAGCAATGGCAGTATATAAAATAATTTTTATCATAAATACATGCCTTATATCCATGCACTTTCTGGTTTGATCTCTGCCCATTTCAGATCAAAGCCTCTTTAGGTGGTAGAGAAAAGTGTTTGGACTTATAAGTCACATAACTCCTCACCATTGGATAGGATGAGTGGGGTTTATGGAGATTATAATTTAAATACCAAGGGGGCTGGTATTGAGTTGCCAATCCTTAATTTACCATATGTATGCTTTAAAAATACAACCACAAGATGGCAGAAAAACAATTTTCTGTTTCTGTTTCCTGCATTCATCAACCCTTGATGAATGGTTGCAATAGATGCAATGGCAGTGTTCACACAATAACATTAACCAAACAGTGCAATGATTTCAGCAGTAATCCTGTCCTCAACAGTCACTACTGGTTAGAGAAACAGGATCAATTCCAGTTCGGTATAAGGCTGCTTCATAAACCCCTGCTGACCATGACAAGCTATGTGGTTTTAGGAAGTATTTCATTTGTGGCTCTTTTTTTAAATGGAGTTTTATTTGGGTTTTCACACATACAAAATACAAATAAAACATCTTTTTTGAAAATAGCACAGTCCCGGGTTGAACTTCTTTATACAGACACAAAACTCAATTTCATGCTCCTTTTTGTATTCTATTCCATATCTTACACTATTCTACATTTTCTATATAGTTTTTCCCCTCTTTTAATTTTCTCAATTTTATTTTGATTATCTCATCTCAATTCAAATAATTATATTTATACTTTTGTCTGTTCTGTTTCAATTTCATATTATCTTTTCTCATTAAACAAATTTTCTCCTGCAGTTACTAATTGGAGAATAGCACCTTTATATCTTTTAATTACATCCATTCAACTCTTATTTAAACTTCAATATATACCTTAAGGTTATGACCTTCAATATAATACATAATACATAACTTCCAATCGAATTCTGCTTGGTACATTCTTATAATACACACTATATTCTTTAAAAAAAAAAAGATTATGACTATATGTAATTATAAACCCTCATTCCATTCCAATTCAGTTCTATCATTAATAATCGTTAAAATCTTAACATCTTTAACACTTCTTTTCAATTAAATATCATACTTCCTTAAAAACACATATAATCTCCATAATTAATTTTCCCTTCTCTTCACATATGTTTTATAAATCATTAAATATACCTTTTGTTACATTTATTGACAAGCATTCCACTAAGTTACAATAACTATTTTATCAAATATTTTAATCATACATTGTTTCATATTTTCTGAAATTATTTCTGCTTCTAATATAACCGTACTATCTTATGTACCTTTGCAGAATCCCTTTTTCCATTAAGTTTTCACCCATTATCTCTAAATAGGCCCTGTTTCTCTATATTTTGCTTCTGTCCTTTATACTTCTTTTCCTTTCTTTCTTCCCTTTCATCTTCATCCCTTTTTACCCCCTTGTCTCTCTAGTTCTAATTCCCTCTTCTGCATTTCCCTCTTCTTTTTGCTTTCTGATTTTATACTTATTTTTCACTCTATTTTTTTGGAGTTGTTTTTCCCAATCTTAAACTTTCCATTCTCTTTCCCCCCTTTCCTCCCCCCCCATCTAAGATTACTTGTTCATTAAAGATGGCTTCTTCTTTGTCGGAATCTTCTTGTTCTGCAGGCATTTCTTATTGTTTCTCATAATTCCAAATCTCCATTTTTAAAAACTGAAATACGAACCCAAAAGAACCTCTCCCTTCTTGTGCATCTTCTTTGTACTTTTTAAGTTCCATTTTCAGTTCTTCTAAAAGTGGAGCCATTTTAAACAGTTTTAAACAACCACCCGATTGATTTTAGACATTCAAAACAATAACCAAGAATCCAGAAATCATCAAGTAATCCAGATAGTCCTGAGTTATATCTTCATTTCTTTTTCGACTTTCTCTTCCTGGGGTTTTTGTTGCAATATTTCAGTTAGAATGTATCTTTTGGAAGTCTTGTTGAGATTTTGCTGTAAGTTCTTTTTTAATTCCAGGCAGTCTCCTCCCTTTCAGATCCTACCCTTTTATTTTTTTCTCTCCTTCCCTGTTTTCAAAAGCTTTTAATTATCCAGAAATCTTTATTATCCCTTTGACTTTTTATTTTCAGAATTAAATGCCTATTGATGTCAAAGTAGATTTTTTTTTCCAATTTCTTGCTTAAGTCTCTTAGCTGTCAGGATAGGAAAAGGAGCAAACCAAATCTTTTCCCTTTTCTCTCTCCTTCACAGCTTAAAAATCTTCTTAGAGAACAATGTTATTGTTTTTTAACAGTTTAAATTCCAGGATACCTTATTTGTTGCTTTTGCTGTTTGACCCGGTCAACCAAAACTTTCTCTTCTTATCTTCCTCCTGCACATTCTTTTCCGGTCAAGTTCTTCTTTGTGGTGGTCATTTCTGTCCACCGCTGCAACCACCTTCAGGAAAGGGAGTAATGGCCAGCTGGGGAGGAGAGATGCGGCTCTCCTCAACCCTGCTGGCAGTCTCCCCCCTCTTCACCACCTCTATGGGGTAGCATAGCCCTGAAACCAGCCGGCTCGGGGTGCTCCAGCGGCGAACATGGATCGAAGCCTTGCAGAGACAAGGTTTCGGTCTGTCGCTGAAGTAGCTCAAACCGGAAGTTCCTCATTTGTGGTTCTGTAGATCGAAGGCTCATTGCTACTTTATGGGCTAATTTTATTACAGAGAGAAAGAATTTGTAAACACTCAAAGCAGCACAATTCTGCAAAAGGTGGAGTGGGGAAAGAGAGAGAGAGCTAACAATTACTCAATGTGCTTAAGCCATTTATTAAATTTATTTTCTGAGAATCAAATGAGCTGGATTCGTACAATACGTTAAAGCTTCCATGCTTCCAGGCCCAAGGTTAAGATAATTGTTACATTTGCTGATCGGACAGGAAGGCGCGAGACTTAGTGACTTTCTAGCTCTTTATTCATTCCGAGATCGGCTCGGTTCGGCTAGGGTATGCGGCGGCTTATATAGAACTTTCTGGCCAAGCTGTGGCCAATGAATCTCCCTCGATCGGTTTCCTCCAATCGCGGGGGATTTGCAGCAGGCCAATCAGTGCTGCTTGCTTGACCAATCGGGAAGCCGCGCGTCTTAGTCAATTAGAATGGTTATTTACAAGAATGCTAATGTACAATACAGAACACCCCTCCCCTCTTGGTCTGGTCCTACGTGACGTAGTCCCGTAAGTAGGCGGGGGTCCGTACTTGTCTACTGGACCTGCGCAGGTTAGTTGGTGTCTGGTCTTTGAGCGGTTTGGTCGGGTTCTGTGTCGCTCCTTGCCTCATCGGTGGAACCGCCTGGAAGGGTGAGCCGGGACTTTCGCTGTAGCTCCCTCCCGGTCTTCCCGGGTTGGTTGAACTGTTGGCTTTGTTGCTCCCGCCCAGCCACTCCGGGCTGGTTGAGCTGGCTTGGCTGTTCCTCCCAGGCAAGGCTTCAAGTTGTTCATCTGTTTTTGTTTCGGTTGGTAAGTATTCTTGGTTTCTTTCTTGTGGGGTTTGATTATTTTGGTTTCCGGGGTTTTCCCTCCCCTCTTGGCTGGTATCGGGGTTTCCCCTTCCCCCTGTGGTTTCTTTCTCCGTGTGTGCTTGCGTGTTGGTTGTATTTCCCGTGTTGGTTCTCGATCTTAATTGATCGATGTGTCTTTTCCATGCTCGTCCGTCAGTTGTCTGTAGCCAGTACGAGCGGGGACCTGTCACCTGGGTTATGGTTGCTGGTACCCAGAGTGGGTCCCCTGTGAGGTTTTTTGCGTATACTGCATCGCCCGGTGTGAATGTTCGGTGTTTGCTAGATGAGTCGAGGGGGGGTTTCTGGGTTGTATGTGGGGTGCAGTCTGTCGAGTGGGGATGTTAATTTTCTTCCCATTAATAGTTCTGCCGGGCTTTTGTTGGTTGTCGTGTTTGGAGTTATGTGCTGTATGAATAGCATTTTATTAATTTTTTCTTGTATTTCCCCAATTTCTATTTTTTGGATTGTTTTTTTCGTAAATTGGACCATTCATTCCGCCCTCCCATTTGCCGCTGGATGTCCTGGTGCTGTCAGTGCATGTTGTATTCCCCATTCCGCTAGGAATTTTTCAAATTCCAGCGAGGTAAATTGGGGCCCATTATCTGATACAATGACGTCTGGGAGGCCATGGGTTCACGTGAATAGTCTGTTGAGTTCTTTGGTAATGGCCTCCGTGGTGGTAGTTCTCATGTTGCTTACCTCCAGCCAGTTGGAGTAAGCATCTACCGTAATGAGGAAGGTGTGTCCCTTCGTAGGTCCGGCAAAATCTATATGAATCCATGGTCCCCTGGGGATTTCCCATTCTCGGATTGGGGTGGAGGGGGGGCTTGGCCTGGATGCTTGGCATGGCCTTCATGCTGCCACCCAAGCCTCGATTTGTCTGTCCATCCCTGGCTACCAGGCGTAACTCCTGGCTAAGGCTTTTGTCCTGACGATGCCTGGATGCCCCTCATGTAATAACTCCAGGACTTTTTTTTGTAATTTTTCTGGGATGACAATCCTATCCCCCCACAGTAAACAACCCTTTTGTAAAGACAGTTCTGCTTGCCAGTTCCGAAATGTCCTGAATTTCTCATCGTCGTCTTTTTCCGGCCACCCTTTCTCTACCCAATGTAAAACCCGCGCCAGATGTTTTTGTTTATTGGTTTCGCGGGCAATGTCTGATGCGGTTATGGGTAGATCGGGTAGGGTCTCTATGCTAAGGGTGGAAATTGTAGGTGCTGGGTCGGTGTCCAGGTCGGGCAGCGGCATGTAGCTCAGGGCGTCTGCGTTGGTAATTGTCTTACCGGGTCGGTGGGTTAGCCAGTAGCTGTAGGCGGCTAGGAATTCGGACCACCTTGTCATTCTTGGGGATAGAATGTTCGGGGTGGCCCTGTTTCCTGCCAGGATTCCCAGCAACGGCTTGTAGTCGGTGATGATGGTAAAAGTCCTGCCATAGAGGTACTCATGGAACCTCTTTATTGCGGCCACGATTGCCAGAGCTTCTTTGTCCAGCTGACTGTAATTTCTTTCTGGTTTTGAGAGGGTTCTTGAAAAGAAAGCAATGGGTGCTTCTTTTCCGTCGGGGAGGGTGTGGCTGCGACGCTGAAGGGTGATGCGTTGCATGTGACCGCTAATGGTAGGGTCTCGTTGTACTGGATGAAGACGGCATCCGAAGTGAGTAGGTCCTTGATTCTGTTGAATGCGGCTTCCTCACGTTTCCCCCAATTCCAGGTGGCTGCCTTGTCCAGGAGTCTATGCAATGGTTCCGCCGCGGTTGCCTTCTGGGGCAGGAAAACATTATAGAAGTTAAGCAGTCCTAGAAATGCCTGCAGCTCTGTTTTATTTCTCAGCCTGGGGGCTTCCTTGATGGCTCTGATTTTTTTTTCTGTTGGGTGAATTCCGTGCTGGTCTAGGAGATACCCTAGGAATTCGACCCTCTCAGTGTGCAATTGGCATTTTTCTTTTTTGACTTTTAGCCCCGCGTCTCTGAATTTTTGTAGCACCTCCCTCAGGTGACCTTCCAGTTGTTTTTGGTTGGCCGCGGACACCAGCACATCATCAAAATAGGGTACCACCCCCTTGATCCCTTGTAAGAGTCTCTCCATTAGACTCTGAAAGATTCCTGGTGCTACGCTGACTCCGAATTGGAGTCTCTTGCAGCGAAAAGCCCCCCGGTGGGTTACTATGGTCTGTGCCTCAGCGGTTTCTGCATCGACCGGCAATTGTTGGTAGGCTTGTGCCAGGTCGAGCTTCGCGAAAACCTTGCCTTTCCCCAGTGAGTGCAGAAGTGCTGTACTACTGGGATGGGGTATGCGTTTTGTTGTAAGGCGCAGTTTAGGGTGGCCTTATAGTCCCCACAGATTCTCATCGACCCATCGGGCTTGACTGGGGTGACTATGGGGGTCTCCCACCATGCGTGATCGGTTGGTTCTAGGACTCCCTGTTTGATGAGCTTGTCTATCTGCTCATCGATCTTGGGTCTGAGTGCGAAAGGTACCCGCCGCGGCTTTAGGCATATCGGGGGAACGCTGGGGTCTAGACTGAAGGAAATAGGGGGCCCTCGGTACTTGCCTTGGGTGCCGTCGAACACTTCCTGGAAGTCCCTCGCGAATTGCTCTTCCCAGTTGGCTTCGGTGATGTGGTCGATGCCCGTCACTCTGATTCTGAGCGGCACGAACTACTGTAGCCCCAGGAGGCTGGGGCAGTCTCTGTCCACTATTGTCAGGGGAAGTCTTTCAGTGCACCCTTTGAAAGTGATTTCAAAGTGTCCTGTTCCAACTACAGGGATGCGGTTCCCTTGGTAGTCTTTTAGAATTAGTTTCTGGCTTAAAAGCTCCCTCTTGTGGATGGTGGGTACCAGGCGCTTGATTTCCCGCCATGCAACCATGGAGAGGTAGGACCCAGAGTCTACCTCCATTTTACATGGCTGCCCTTCGATGCCCACTTCTACTTGTGCCTTTCGGGCATCCCCGCTCGAAGAATGGCCGATGATGCCTGTCTGATGGATCTCTTCTCTTTGTCAGTTTTCGCCGTCTCGTCGACCCCGTCCATCTCAGCTCCACTGGCTCTCAGCTTGGCGGTCCCATGCCCGGGGGGGGGTGCTGTCTCGTCTTTGGCTGCTGTTGTTTTGCCGTCGGGGGCTGTAGTTTCATTTTAAATGGCAGACT
The DNA here is from genome assembly GCA_033807585.1 of Hydrophis major. Lineage (NCBI taxonomy): Eukaryota > Metazoa > Chordata > Lepidosauria > Squamata > Elapidae > Hydrophis > Hydrophis major. The sequence goes on from CM066329.1 coordinate 234,642,939, forward strand.
CGAGCAATGTGTCCCCTTTTGTCACAATGCCGGCAGATCGCATCAAAGAAGCAGCAGTCTGATTGAGGATGGTCACCTCCGCACCCAGCGCATTGTAGTCTCGGCTTATGACCTCGCCGATCTCTGTCCGCTTGGAGTCGGTGGATGTCCTCCTCTTCGTCGGTGGTGTCAGAGGGGGAGTCGAGGTCGCCATGATGGGTGGTGGTGATTTCCCGGCGGGTCGTCTCTGGGCGCGTCTCCGGTGTCTGGGTCATTTCGATGGCTGTGGGTCGATCTGTCCTGTCGGGCTGTCACATTCAGACTTCGGGTTGCCTCGGCCGTGGTCGCCTCGATGAGGGCGTCTGCAAGGGAGATGTTGCTCCTCGCCATCAGTCGGCTCTGCAGGACGGGGTCTTTGAGCTTGAGGATGACGCAGTCTCGGAGTGCCTCATCCATGTCTGTGAAACCGCACATGCCCCCCAGGTTTCGCAGGTCAGCTATGAAATCGCCGATGCTCTCACCCTCCTTCTGGTCCCGGCGGTAGAAGTCGTGCCACCTGATGAGGATGGGCACGGCGGGGGCATAGTGGCTCCTCAACAGGGGTTCGAGATCGGCCCAGTCCATTGCCTTTACATCTTCGGGTTTCATGAGGGCTTTCGCCATCTTAAACACTGCGGGCCCGCAATGTGTCAGGAAGACGGCCCTTTTGTTCTGCCCGTTCGCGTCCTTGAGGTTGCTACTTTCTAGGAACATCAGGAACCGATCTATGTCGGATTCCCAGTCCTCTGTAGCTTGGTTAAAGGGTGCGGGTGGCGCGATGCTGGCCATCTTGCTGGCTGCTCTGTCTGGATGCCACGTGCTTGGTGGGTATCAATTCTGCGATCCCACCTTCGTCGCCAGTGTTACATTCGTCGATCGGATAGGAAGGCGCGAGACTTAGTGATTTTCTAGCTCTTTATTCATTCCGAGATCGGCTCGGTTTGGCTAGGGTATGCAGCGGCTTATACAGAACTTTCCAGCCAAACCACGGCCAATGATACCGCTTTGAATCTCTCGCGATCGGTTTCCTCCAATCGCGGGGATTCGCAGCGGGCCAATCAGTGCTGCTTGCTCGGTCAATCAGGTAGCTGAGCGTCTTAGCCAATCAGAACGGTTATTTACAAGAATGCTAATGTACAATACAGAACAATAATGAAACTTAAAATATACTGACATGATCATTAAACTGCTTGGTGAACAGTATTGTGTGAACATTGCCATTGCATCCATCCAAAATTCCAAGATTTCAGGTGGCAAAATTGTGGAATCATAATATAATCTCTTAGCATTATTACTTATTTTCTGGAATGCTTCTTTTTGTACTGTCTGCAAATTAATCCCTTCTGCCTGATACCCACCTGGTGCTTTCCATCTAAGCAGAAAGTATATTTCATTTGCAGCCAAAAACCCAGAAGAGAGAACTGGAGACCTTTGCACCAGTGACCTCAGGATTATCCAGAAGACAAATGACCCCATTTCCCCTACCAAGAGGAAGATTGGAAAGAAAGATCTGATGTATCTCTATTGCTGCATTTTCAGTAGAAACTTTTCGTCCCATCAAGCCAATAGAGTATTTCCACAATGCTCAAGTAGTTCAAGAGGGCTTCTAGAAGGGACTTACTTGAGACTTCCCACCCAGGAGGAGTCCCTCGTACCTGAGTAGACACAGGCAGGCTTGGAAGCCGATGGCCAGTCGACAGAAGCCAAAGTGCTGTTTCCCCTCCATGTCGGTGAGGGCAAAAGTGAAGTGCTGGACTGTGGGGCATTCCTTAGCCCTTGGAAATAAATGGGGAAATAGTATCAATGAGAGATATTATGATGGAGAAGAAAGCAACCCAACATCCTACAAAAGCTAATCAACTTATCACAGCATAAATTGTTGTAGGTGTTGCCTAGTTTGTTATGTTAATTATATTCCTTAATTCATGGGTAAATTATTTGCAGAAGTGATAAGTGCCCCCATTCTCCCTTTTATCTACATAGGCACACAGAAAAACATACATGCATATATGTAGGTTTTCCTAACTGGGAGCAGGGAGAGAGTTGCTCTTTGCCAAGATAATTCCAGTTTAGCAGGTTGGGACAAGCATGGTAGAGTTTGGGATAGGAATGTTGGAGGCAGTGAGTGAAATTCTCTCCTGCACAATCCCTGGGATCAATGGGTTATAGGAGGAGTAAAGCTTCCATGTCCAGTAGCACTGATGGCCTGACCATTTGTTTTTCTGCTGCCTTTGGCCACAAGAAAATGCCAGTAAATGGAGCTAGCTCACATGGAGATCTGCATTTGCATTCAAGCCAAGGTGAATCTACTTTCTTTTTAAACTTATAGCTGAACATGTGGAGGTTGGAGAATGAAGGGAACAAAAGCAGTACGTATACTCTCTTCTTTGCTCAATTTTTACAAATTTAGGTGAAATGGAAATGGAAAAGCTGAAATGGAAACATGATTTCTGCTTTATGTAGGAGATGCATTTCCACCTAAACCAGATACAGATGAGAAGCCTACGCAGAACATATTTGGGCATGGCCCGTGGGTCACAGGTGGCCCTGAACAGCTAGTAAGGCAGTCCCACAAGATTTTTTAAAAATATTTAAAAAAATAAAGGGAGTTTGTAATTTACATAAATTAACTGTGTTATATATTTTATATGTGGCCCAAGACAATTTGTCTTCATTCAGGGTGCTCCAGGCTAGCCAAAAGATTGGACATGCCTTCATTAGAGATTTATAAAATCATGCACAATGTAAAGAAAATGAATAATGGGAAGAATGTTCCATAATGCTGAGGACCAAGAAATTTGAAAAATGACAATTGAAGACATAAAAAAGATGTTTTTTTCACAGTGGGATAAATAAAACTTTGGCAGTGTTTGTGGATGACTTATAGAGGAATTTGGGGATTTGGAGATCGACCCATTCTTCTCCGATTAGATCTCTGAGTATTGTTTAATACCACTAATCATGGAATCTGTCTGAGCTATCTGTGGGATTTGGGGAAATTGTTCTGCAATGGTTCCACTTCTTCCTGAATTGATGGACCGAGTAAGCGTTAAATTCTGTGCATGGGTGCAAGGAATGGAGATGAGGCAGTGAACAGTGAACTTCAACTCTTTATTAATCATTCTGAACAGAGCAAAAACCTAGGGCAGCAACAGCCCTTTTATAGGGCAGGCTGCTGATCTAGTAACCAATGAGAAACGTGGAGTGTTAACCCCTTGAACCAATGAGAGTGGCTCGTTAACAGCCAATCAGATTCTCCTGAACGGACCAATCCGATATCGCTATTATCGGCCAATCAGAAGTGCAGGATTAGAACCCTGCTTTTTCTAAAGGTTTGATAAAACTTTATTTAAGCGTTTTATTAGTTCATAACACCCCTTCCCCCCGGGTTCTGTTTAAGGGGTGCGGTGACGTAATCCCTGAGGTATGAAGGTTGTTTTGACTATCTGTTAGATTTACGCTGTCCCACCGGTTCCTGTCTGTAATCCGGTTTCGGCGAGACGTTTTTGGGCAAGTCAGGTACCGGTAGTTCCGTATCCTCATTGGATGACTCGGTGCCGCTAATGTTCTCGTTGTTGTCCTCCGATCTTTGCGGGCTTGTTTCTGTTGAGGTTTTCCTCTGTGGTGAGGACACTCCCCTCCCTGATTCTTCTTCATTTGTCATGCCCAATTTCTGACTTCTTTCGCTCCTGCTTTCCACCATCTTGAATTCGGTTTCTTCGACATGCCCTCCCCCCTCAGTTTGGGAGTTACCGGAGTCGCGGAAACTGGGTTGTAGCCTCGAGCGAAGCTGATCTATATGGCGTTTCCATATTTTTCCATTGCAGGTTTTCACACGGTACGACCTGGGTCCGGTGGCTTGAATTACGGTTGCCTCGACCCACAACGGTTCGCCCGAAAGGTTTCTGGCAAAAACTAAGTCGTCTATCTTGAACTTGTGGCATTTTCCGCTAGATCCACAGGGTTTCTCTGGCTCGTAAGATGGGTGAAGCCAGTCAAGATGGGAATGGAGTTTGCATCCCATCAATAGTTCAGCTGGAGTCTTGTTGGTGACACTGTGCGGAGTGATGTGTTGGAGAAGGAGTATTCTGTTTATTTTATCTTCAATGTCCCCATAGTCCATTTTGTAGAGGGTTTTTTTAACAAATTGTACCATGTGCTTGGCTCTTCTGTTAGCCGCAGGGTGCGCTGGCGAAGGTAGCGCATGGCGAATACCCCGGTCCGCTAAGTATTGTTCAAAGGGTAGAGTGGTAAACTGGGGTCTGTTGTTGGAGACCAGAACGTTTGGCAGTCCATGCGTCGTGAATAGCCTGTTCAATTTCCGGATGACGAACTCGGTTGTAGTACTCTTCATTTCATGGATCTCGAGCCAGTTGGAATAGCCATCCACTGTTAGGAGGAAGGTATGTCCCTTAGTAGGTCCCGCAAAGTCAATGTGGATGCAGGACCACGGTCCCTGGGGTGTTTCCCATTCTGTTGGAGTTGTTTTAGGTGGGGCACTGCTAACTTCTTGGCATTTTAAACAAGTCTTTACCCAGGCTTCAATCTGTTTGTCGATGCCTGGCCACCACGCGTAGCTTTGTGCGAGCGCTTTCATACGTACGATGCTGGGGTGACCCTCATGCAGTGTTTTTAATACTGCTCGTTGTAACCGCTCTGGAATGACAACTCCATCCCCCCATAGGATGCAGCCTTTTTGCGAAAAAAGTTCTGTTTGCCAGTTCTTGAAGGGGGTGAAGTCATCAGGGGTTTGTTCTACTGGCCATCCCCGTTCGACCCAGCTAAGAACTCGTGCTAAGACAGGATCGCGTTTTGTTTTGATCGCAATGTCTCTAGTTGTTAGCGGCGGTGAATGTAGTGTTTCAATCTGGAGTGTCGTAAAGGTTGGAGCTGGGTCGTTGACGGTTTCTGGAAGTGGTGCATGGCTCAGTGCGTCAGCGTGGGGAATGGCTTTCCCTGGGCGGTGTTGCAGTCTATAGTTGTACGCAGCCAAAAACTCCGACCAGTGAGTCATTCTAGGTGATAATATATAGGGGGTTGGCTTGTCTCCCGCTATAATCCCCAGCAAAGGTTTGTGGTCGGTAACAATAGTAAAAACTCGTTCATATACATATTCATGAAACCGTTTCACAGCAGATACAACAGCAAGAGCCTCTTTATCGATTTGACTAAAGTTACATTCAGCCTTTGATAGGGTCCTTGAAAAATAGGCAAAAGGGGCCTCACTACCGTTTGGTAACACATGGCTCAAAATGGCTCCTACTCGAAATGGTGACGTGTCACATGTAATTGTTAAAGGCAAAGTCTTGTTATACTGCATTAAAACAGCATCTGAGATTAATAAGTTTTTCACTTGTCGGAACGCGTGCTCCTCTCGGTGCCCCCAGACCCAGGTTGCTTTTTTGTTGAGAAGTCTATGTAGGGGCTCAGCTATGGTCGCTTTGTGGGGCAGGAAGATGTTGTAAAAATTAATGAGCCCCAGAAAAGCTTGAAGATCAGTCTCAATTCTGGGTCTTGGGGCATTCTTGATTGCTTTTAGTTTGCTATTGGTGTGGTGAATGCCTTGTTTATCGATTAGGTATCCCAGGAACTCTACTTTATCTGTACACAGTTGACATTTATTTTTTTTAACCTTAAGGCTGGAGTCTTTAAATTTCTGGAGAACCAATTTAAGATGTTCTTCTAGTATTTCTCTATTCAGGGCAGCAATTAAAATGTCATCAAAGTATGGTACAACCCCTTTGATCCCTTGCAAGAGTCTCTCCATCAAACTTTGAAAAATCCCTGGGGCTCCGAATTGGAGTCGGTTGCACTTAAAGGCGCCTTGGTGCGTAACGATCGTTTGTGCCTCTGTTGTTTTTTTATCTACAGGCAGTTGTTGGTACCCTGTGCTAAATCCAATTTAGTGAAGACTTTTCCACCCCCCAGGGAATGGAGAAGGTGTTGTACCACTGGCACCGGGTAAGCGTTCTGTTGAAGGGCGTGATTCAGGGTGGCTCAGTAGTCCCCACAAATCCTTAACGATCCATCCGGTTTGATGGGTGTTACGATTGGGGTTTCCCAACAAGCGTGGTCTGTTGGTTCTAAAACACCCTGGGCTGTTAATTTATCAAGCTGCTCGTCAATCTTTGGTTTAAGGGCAAAAGGTACCCGACGAGGCTTACGGCGGATGGGGGCTACTTCAGGGTTAAGGTTAAATGATATCGGGGTCCCCTTGTACTCGCCTAGTTTGTCTGCAAAGACGTCCTGGAATTCCTGGACGAGGGCCTCCTCCCAGTCGTTGCTTCTGGTTTGGTGAATGCTGGCTACCTCAATCCCGAGTGGGGTAAACCATTGAAGATCTAAGAAGCTAGGCCGATCACGGTCAACGACGGTCAGTGGTAAAGATGCAGTATGATTTTTGAATGAGACCTGGACTAGGCTGGATCCAACGACCAGAATTCGGTTTCCTTGATAATCCTTGAGTATAATTCTTTGGGTTCTGTGGTCTTGCCGCCGGACGGCAGGGATTAATTGTTTAAGGGTCTTCCAGGAAACCATCGAGAGGGATGATCCTGAATCGACTTCCATCACGCAGGGCTGGTTTTCGATGGCGACCTTCACTCGGATCTTCTTTGCATCTAGTGATGAGGCGTGACCAATTGTAATGGTTTGGTGTGCCTCTTCTCGTTTCGTTGAATTGGCCAGTGTTTTATTTCTGTAGGAGTAGTTGTTGCATTGGTGGTTCAAATGTTTCCGACTCACAGGACGATTCCCTGTGGTTTGGTGGAAGTTGGTCCCCCTCTGAAGTGGGCTGGATCCTTGCTTGCTTCTACAGACCTTTCCGATGTGGCCTCTTTTCCCACAAAAGTGGCAGAGCGCGTCGAGGAATTTGCAGTCTGATCACGGGTGGTTTGCCCCACAACCTGCGCATTGATGCTGTAGTCTTTGATTACACTGGTGGCGTTGGTCACGTTCAGACCGGAGCCGGTTGACCTCCTCCTCATCACTTTCTGATGACGATTCGAGTTCCTCGTGGTGGGTTGCCTTTGTGTATCTCTCTAGGCGAGGTGAGGTTTCGCTGGAGAGTTGGCGGAGCGGTGCATTGGTGCGGCACATTTGGGCAGCCAACTTCCTGGTTGCTTCTGCTGCAGTAGCGTCAGCGATGGCATCTGCAAGGCTGATGTCGCCTTTTGCCATCAGCTTATGTTGTGAATGAATAATGTCAATAAAGTTATCTTGAGCTTGAAGTCAAGTGCAGGGTTCTGGTCCTGCACTTCTGATTGGCTGTTAATGGCAAGATCGGATTGGTCCGTTCAGGAGTATCTGATTGGCCATTAACAGGCCATTCTCATTGGTTAATGGAGCTAGTGCTCCCGGATTACTATTGGTTGAATAGTTAATAAGTTGCCTATATAAGGAAGGCTATAGCAGCCATCGAGTGGAGCTGTCACACCATGTAAATAAAGAGTTTGAAGTTCACTGTTTCTACCGGCTCGTCTCCATTGTTTGCACCCATGCTCCAGGCTTAACAGCTTACTCTGCACATGTGGTGCATCTAATCCCAGAATTATTTGGTCTCTCAAAGCTTCTTCGAGGTCGGCAAACCCACAGAGGCCTCCCAGGTTCCGGAGATCTGCGATGAAATCTGCAATGCTCTCTCCTTTCCGCTGGTCTCTCTGGTAAAATTCATGTCTTTGGACAAGCATTGGTACGGTAGGTGCATAGTGGGCCCATAGGAGGGGCTCGAGGACGTCCCAGTCCATGGATTTCACCTCAGTCGGTTTCACCAGTGCCTTGGCCATCTTAAAAATGGCAGGTCCGCAGTGGGTCAGGAATACCGCTCGCTTTTTCCCCGTAGTGGCATTGTTCAAGTTGTTGGTCTCCAGAAACATCTGGAACCGGTCCATGTACGAGTCCCAGTCTTCTTGTGCCGGGTCAAATGGAGCGGGTGGTATGGCGCCGCCGGACATGGTTTCTGCTGTCGATGTGCCTTCAGCTACGTGCTCTGTTTGGTGCTCTGTAGTGTTCAGTCAGCTCTGACATCTCCGCATCCCATCCTCGTCGCCAGTGTTAAGTTCTGCGCATGGGCGCAAGGAACGGAGACAAGGCAGTGAACAGTGAACTTCAACTCTTTATTAATCATTCTGAACAGAGCAAAAACCTAGGGCAGCAGCAGCCCTTTTATAGGGCAGGCTGCTGATCTAGTAACCAATGAGAAACGTGGAATATTAACCCCTTGAACCAATGAGAGTGGCTCGTTAACAGCCAATCAGATTCTCCTGAACGGACCAATCCGATATCGCTATTATCGGCCAATCAGAAGTGCAAGATTAGAACCCTGCTTTTTCTAAAGGTTTGATAAAACTTTATTTAAGCGTTTTATTAGTTCATAACAATAAGTATTGATGGAGAAGAGATAAAAGTGTGTTAGACTGGGATGATAATGGTTCTGAAGTTTTACAGATACCTTTTCTTTTCAAATCATGACACTTATTTTGCCCTTTAAAAATCCCCCAATCAATCAAATGAATTGGTTTGAGAACTCTGGGAACTACAGAGGGAGGATAGCATGGAACATGGGGTTGCTAGACTATAACCCAAAAGATAACAATACCATTTGTGAGCCAAGCTGCTATGTAATTAATTGGTAGAAGATGAGTTGAATGGCTAAAATGGCATTCAAAAAAAAATCATTGGTGGTTGTTCTTGGTTGACGCTACGTAGAAGCAGCTTGCCAGTGAATATTAGTTTCTGGCAGGTGAGGATTCTTCTCTTCCAGGTTGTTCATGGGCTTTCATTGAGGTTGGTTGTAGGAAGTCACCAGTGAACCCTTACTTACTACAGTACTTCCACTCTCCTCTTCTCTTTGAATCCTTTAATGTAGCTTTTCCCCAACTGGCTTGAAAGGGGAGATTTCCCTTCATTCTTTCAACTGGAAAATATTTATGAGGTGAACATTTCCCCACTCTGGGAGGAGCTTTCTTCTTTCTTCCCCTTCCCTACATTCAGTTCTGGGGAGGGAGTATGCCTTCAAACCAGAATAATGACTCATTAGAGACAGAGGAAGCACCCTTTCTAAAGTGTCGACATATCTTCCTGCAAGGAGTGATTGAACAATCTATCCTAATGAGAACTATCTCTTTTCAGTAGAGCAGAATGGAAGTAGGCAAAGCTCAGTCTAGTTAGCAAAGTGGAAAACTCTTCCAGTGGATGAAAACTTTCTCTTTACAGTAGGCCTTATTTTAGTTTAGTTCCTGTTTAAAAAATTACTGCTCAGATCAGTAACAATCCTGGGAGACTAAATTTACCTGATCTGGACTACAAAAATCTAGAAGACCATAACCAGTACCAAAATTTAAGAGTATTTTCTATTTTTCTAATGTGATTTAGCAATCATATGAAGATTTTTATCCCAAATCTAAAATGCTCTCCCACTGGTTTAGTAATGTGATTTTGCCTGAATTAGATACTGATTTCTGTCTCTTAACAGAATTAATGATAAACAGTGACATTTCCAATAGATCAGAGAACAACTACATCTTCTTTTTCATTATTGTTAATGTTAATACTGCCAATAGAATTTAAGGCATTAAAGCACACATACAGCACATTCATGCAGGAAAAAGACATTGTGAATATTTTGTTTCTCTCTAAATGCAGCTTGTTTCAATATAGATCGGTTCACATTAGGGCCAGTTTAAGGAGTTAGTAATGTATAGAAAAAGACAGTTTGGTGCAGGGGTTTAAGGTATCAGATTAGAAACCAGAAGGCTGTGAGTTCTAGATGGATCTGGATGACTTTAGGCCAGTCACTGTCTATCAGCCCTAAGGAGGACAAACCATGTCAGCAGATGGAAGCAATAGGGTATAAAAACAGAGGCTACTGCTGCCTGCTTTTCTGATCCTGGGGGTATTTGGTGGTAGTATGTACCTTGAATCAATGGGGATTTGAAGCACATGGATTTACTCATTGCTTAACAGCTCCTTATTAGCTAATGGGCACATCAGCATAATTGCATTTTGAGCATACAGATCTTTAGCTAATACAGCTGTAATACAGCCAACAGGTAAATTGAGTTTATGGATTCTCGGTCTGATCTAATGATTGGTTTTGTTAGTCAGTGGATAATTTGGGGTGACAAGTCATTTTACAAAGCAGAATTTTATTGCATGGTGAATAGGGCTGTTCCATTCCTAGATCATCTTATCAGCAAAGGCCTATGCACTTTTAAAGCATATTCTGTCTTTTCCTCCTCAATCTCACCATCTGATTTTCAGGAGTCGATCTACAATGTTAATTTAGAGCTGAATGTAAAGGCAACATTCAAACGTTTTGTTGCCCTAGGCTGCTAAATACTGACCCTGGTTCACACGTATTTGGGAACCATCAAGCGAAGCATAAATAGACAAAGAGACAAGTGATATATATATCAGAAAAAGCAGAAATCACAAAGCAAAAATTTCGAGTGGCAGAAGTTTGCTCATTAAATCTCTATTAAAACAGTTATTGATTTAAAAACTCAACAAACTTAAATCATAACAGAGCATCTTTTTCATATTTTTAAAGTGAATATCCATTATCAACTGGAAAATTCTCATTGCTTACCTCTCTATATCAAGAGGGAAGCAAAACTTGGGTAGCATCTGGATTGATTCCTACAAGAAGAAGGAAATATCTTCAATCATTATGTCTCAACAGTGTCTCACAGAAGCACAAGAAAGCATAACCAGGAAACCACTTGCGTAAAATATGGAATATTATGCAAACCTATCCCTGAATACTTGGAAGGAATTCCCAATTACTGCACTAAATTCGATTCAGAGTACATTATTTGAATACCACAGATTACTCCTATAGATTTTATCAAAGAAATATTGTATATTTTATAGGTTGCCCTCATCAGCCAGTTGCACCTCCCTCAGGAAAAAATCATAAGGATTGTGTTGTTATGAGATCCCCCTGTGCCACCAAGAAAATTCTACTCTACCACCCTGGTTTCAAAAGTTTGTGATTATTCTTCAGGAATATATATTTTTGGTTGAATACATAACACATTATTTGAAATGATAATTGATCAACCTCTTATTATCTTTATAGAGCTCATATCAGGCAAGATTGTTGAGAATCTTCATCCTGCTTGTCTTCTGGCCCCATTTAACTATGAAAGCCAATGCCCTGGGCCAGTTTAATTTCTGGGTGCGGGTTCATAATATACAATGATAAATCAGAATCTCAAAGAAACCAAGCATGTCATGAACAAACTACAGCCTAGGCTGTAGTTTCAAACTCATCAAACTCAATCACCTCTCATGACATATCATGATGTATCACAGCATTTTTTGCCTTTGTGGAGCTGGGGTGCACATGGCCTGCATATGATGCATCCAGCCCATGGGCTGCCAGTTTGATAGGCTTGGCCTAGGGCATGAATGGCTTTGGATTGGCCTTAAAATTATTTAAAATAAATATATGCTTGGGATTATAGCCCATAGGATCTTACAGGATCTCCTTGCTTAACAACAGTAATTGGGACCAGGAACTGCTGTTGTTAACTGGCATTGTCATCCAATGTCATGTTTTACAACTACAAATCTTAGCAATGGCAATTCCAATAGTGTCCAGTTATTGTTGTTAAGCCAATCACCATGGGTCATTAAGTAAGGACCTTACATGACCATAACTTCCAAATTTGCTTATGGGAAGCTGGCAGGGAAGGTTGCTAATTGTGATCACATGATCATGGGACACTGCAATGGTCAGAAATTTATTTTTTATTAATCAAATTTATGTAACTGACCATCTCACAAAATGTTGACTCTGGGTGCCATATAACAACTGAACGACAACAAATATAAGCCTAGTGCCCAGATTGTGATCACATGACTGTAGGGATGCTACAACGGCTGGATCTTTGAGGATCAATACTTTACCACTTATTCAGTGTTGTTGTAAATTTGAACAATTGCTGAATGAGTGGTTGTTAGCTGAGGCCCAACTATACTTGATTATCTAACCGATAGGGGCAGAAAAAAATATAGAAAAGCAGAAAAAAAGAGAGCTTAATCCTCTCTAAACTAGCATTCTGTTTTTTAGCACAAGTCATACACACATACATATATACCCATCCCATCATGCTCTTTGCTTTCAGGATAAGAACATTAGAGAAAGCACAGAAAAGAAGTAAGAAACAGTCAGCCAAAAAGATATGTGCTATTTATCCATAAAGACATTACACAACCAAGGAAACATCCTATTTCCTTGGCTTATTCCTTGCCCAATGCTGAGCCATTCATGTTCCTTTTGTTTTCATGTGTGCTTTACCTTCTTATCGACATCTAAACTTTAACTGCAGAATTTAAATAAATGCCATAAATAGCAACAGCACTTAGACTTATATACCGCTTCACAGTGCTTTTACAGCCCTCTCTAGGCGGTTTACAGAGTCAGCCTCTTGCCCCGAACAATCTGGGACCTCATTTTACCCACCTTGTAAAGATGGAAGGCTGAGTCAACCTTGAGCTGGTTAGGACTGAACTCCTGGCAGTGGGCAGAATTTATCTGTGCCACCAGGCCTCTAAATAGGTAAATGCTAAGAAATGAATTCTTAGAATGATAGTGACATGTTGAAGAGTGGTATTGAAGTAAATGGTATAGATTAATTTCAAAAATGAATTCTTACAATCAATTACATTTACTTAAATACTATTCTTCAACATGTCATTGTAATTCTTTTTTTTTTTTTGTAAATTTTATTTGAGTTTTCACAAAGAAATACAAATAAAACATCTTTTTTGAAAGTAGCATAATCCTGGGTTACATTTCTTCGTATAGACACAAATTCAATTTCATGCTCATGTTTATGTTCTATTCCATATCTTATTACTGTTTTACATTTTCTACATAGCTTCTCCCCTCTTTTAATTTTCTCAATTTTATTTTAATTATCTCATCTCAATTCAAATCATTATATTTATACTTTTTGTCTGTCCTGTTTCAATTTCATATTATCTTTTCTCATTAAACAAAGTTTCTCCTGTAGTTGTTGATTTGAGTATGACACCTTTATATCTTTTAATTTTATCCATTTAACTCTTATTTAAGCTTCAATATATACCTTAAAGTTATAACATTCAATATAATACATAACTTCCATTCAAATTCTGCTTGGAAGATTCTTAAAATACACACTATATTCTTTAAAAAAAATTATAAATATATATAGTTAAAACAGCACATTCCATTCCAATTCAATTCTATAATTAATGTTAATATTCGTTAACATCTTAACTTCTTTAACATTACTTTTCAATTAAATATCATACTTCTATGGGAACAGTTATAAGCTTTCCATAATTAATCCCCCCCTTTCACTTATATTTTATAAAACATTAACTAATTAAAATGTTTCTGTCCCTTCCTAATTCAATTCTCTCATTTATTTTATTTCATTTATTTTATAAACAAACATTTCACTAGATTACAGTAACTATTTTATCCCTCATTTTAATCATACATTGTTTCCAATTTTTTAAAATTATTTCTATTACTAATATAACAATGCAATCTTATGTACCTTTACAGAATCCCTTTTTCAGTTAAATTTTTACCCATTATCTCTAAATAGGCCCCGTTTCTCTATATCTTGCTTCTGTCCTTTGTAACTTCTTTTCTTTCCTTCTTCCCTCTCTTCTTCTCTCTCCCCTTTTTACCCCCTTGTCTCTCTACCTCTATTTCTCTCTTCTGTATTCCCCTCTTCTGTTGCTTTCCAATATTATATTTATTTTTCAAACTAATTTTCTTTTGTTTGGTTGTTTTTTAAGTCTTAAATTCTCCATTCTCTTTCCCCCCTTTCTTTTTTCTTCCCCACATAAAATTACTTGTTCATTAAAGATGGCTTCTTCTTTGTCCCAGTCTTCTTGTTTCGCAGACATTTCTTGTTGTTTTTCATAGTTCCAAATCTCCATTTCTAAGAATTGAAAAATGAAGCCAAAAGAACCCTTCCCTTCTTGTGCATCTTCTTTGTACTTTTAAAGTTCCATTTTCAATTCATCCAGAAGTAGTGCCATTGTATAAATTTTTAAACAACCACCCGATTGATTTTAGTCATTCAAGTGCAATAACCAAGAATCCAAAGATCACCAAGTAATCCAAATACACACAAGCTGTTTCTTTTTCACTTTCTCTTCCTGGGGTTTTACTATTTAGTTGCCAAGTTTCAGTTAAAATGTATCTTTTAGAAGTCTTGTTGAAGTTTTACTGTAGATTCCTTTTAATTCCAGGCAGTCTCCTCCCTTTTTTCCAGATCCTGCCCTTTTATTCTTTTTCTCTCCTTTCCTGCTTATAAAATTTTTTTAGTGTCCAGAAATCTTTATTATCCCTTTGACATTTTATTTTATTTTCAGCTTAATTGCCTGTTGATGTCAAAGTGGATTCCCCCCCCCCAATTTCTTATTTAAGTCTCTTAACTGTCAGTATAGGAAAAGGGAGAGAAGAGAAAAAAAAACCCAGACCTTTCCCTTTTCACTTTCCTTCGCTGCTTCAGAATCTTCTTTGGGAACGATGTTAATTTTTTTTAGTTTAAATTCCAGGGTACCTTAGTTGTTGCTTTTGCAATTTAACCCGGCCAGAACTTTCACTTCTTATCTTCCTCCTGCACATTCTTTTCCGGTCAAGTTCTTCTTTGAGGTGGCCATTTCTGACCACCGCTGCAACTGCTTTCGGGAAAGGGAGTAATGGCCAGCTGAGGAGGAGAGATGCGGCTCTCCTCAACCTTGCTGGCAATCTCCCCTCTCTTCACCACCTCTATGGGGTGGCTTAGCCCCAAAACCAACTGGCTCAAGGTGCTCCAGTGGCGAGCCCAGACTGAAACCGCGCACGATTGCGGATTTCTGTCTGTCACCGAAGAAGCTCAAACCGGAAGAATCACATGTCATTGTAATTCTTGTAGAAATTAACTATTCCTGTACTAATTTCTAAAGGACCCCTTTCAACATCTCTTCACTTCATCCTAAACAATTTCATCACTTTTATTTTCAATTCTAATAATTGCTTGAGGCTTGTTAACATATTCAGTCTTTTTTACTGACTTCCAAATTGATTTTGGTAGCAACCATTTTCCTATGTGTATTTTCCTTTGTACCCACGGCAATTTTATTTTCAAACAAAGATCTTTTTTCATACTTTCAATTTCTGTAACTCAAAATACTTATGTGTCTGTCTGTAACATGATTTGTTTCACTCTGTTTCAATGTCTTTTCTCATCTCCATTCCATTCAGTTGAGAGACTAATCTTGTATCTTTCTTCGTGCATTTGTTCTATTTTTATTCTAGTTTCTTTCCTTTTCCTTTTCAAAGAACCACTCCTGATACTGCCAAAGAATTGCTCATCTCGTTCCAGAACCTCTTGTCACCCTTGTATCCTTCACTTATCTTTCAAGATTTCATCATAAACAATCAAGTCAATTAATTGTTTAGATTTAATCGAACTGCTTTAGCATATATTTGTATGACTAGACTGACATTTAAGCCATGTAAAAAAAATCCCTTTTTAAGCACATACCAAGTAATCTCTATTCTCATTGATTCTTGGATCCCAAATAGCGCAACCACTTTTTTGCATCTCTCATTGAGAGTGTTGGATAAAGTCCCCCATATCTCTTCTCTAGTTTCTCTGTTTTCACCATTCTCTAAAACTGCTTTTACACCCGATCACAACAATCTAGATTGCACCAGTTCATTTTTTTTGATATGCAGTTTTAGTCCTTTCTTTCCTAATTAAATCTGCATCTTCACCAACTCCACTTTAAGATTTGACCACTTTCACTCAGGTTTCACCCTTTCCCTTTCTCTTAGTTTCACAGACACAGAATGTATCTCTTTTCATTTCTGTCATCTTGTTTATTATCACTGTACTTGGTTAATTCATTCCTATTACGTTCTAATTTGCTATGTGTCTTGGTTGACCTCGTATGAACCTATTGACAGTGAATTTGCTGCCAAGCTTGGCTTGGGTCAATTGAGGGTTTTACATCAGGCTTTTAGTAAGATAGAGAAGGTGATGACTAAGTTACTATCTTTATTGTACCTACTTCATGGGCAGCATTCTCCACTAACAGCTCAAGGTTTATCCAATTTATATATGCTACAATTCCAACCAAACTCCAGTTTTACCTTGAGCATGTTCCTTACGATTCTATGCAAGCTAGCTTCCTAATATAAATGGCTATTTTCCAAGTTTATAACCTGTATCCTATCAAGTAGGAGGTTTACACAGTGCACAGATACAGTGCACAGATACACATTCAGGATTCCATGATCGCAAATCAGGGCAGTTTTTAATTTATAAAAACCTGGCTCTTTGAGGAGGTCATGAGCTTCAGAGAGTTTAGCTGTTCATATTGGCAGGAAAAAAAAGGAACAGCCAGCATGTATTAGCATTCAGCATATTCATGATAAGACAGGATTTCAGAACTACAGAAGGAGAAGCAGAACAAAGTGGCGTATAAATTTGTTTTGAGTTTTGGAAGGTAAAGAAGTTTGAAGAGGAGTGTTATGTAGAAACTACAAAAGAGGCAGACCTGGCCATCAAAGTCCAGTGGGAATTGTCTACGCACTTGAGGATCTGCACATAAAAACAGAACAGAGGTCAATATACAGAACCCAGGCGTAACCATTTTATTGTAAATGAAAGCAAGTTCTAGGTCCCATTTTATCCAGACTGTGGTTTTTCCTTGCAATTTCTACATTTTGGAGATTCAAATTGCTCCCACCCTATCACCCTTTAAATGGCCCTTGAAAGTCTGGCTCTTTCCCCAGCCGCTGCCTTAGGAAGTCTGTGCCTTGATGGGAATTTGATTCAAGTATTAGGTGTATTAATAACTGGGTTGTGTGTTTTAATTTATATAAGAATGTGCCTGGCCTAAAATGACCCTGCTGGCTTTTACGACCAAGGGAGGCCTAGAACTAAAAACCTTCTGGCTTTTAATATAGCACCGGGGTGTCAAATTCAAGGCCCATGGTCTGAAAGTGGTCCGCGGGGTGCTTAAATCTGGCCCACAGGGCCGGCCTAGAAAGAGCAAAGGACCGGCCTGTTGTGCCTCTGTCAGCCAAAACGGGGTGGGATGTGTGCGTGGCCCCTGTGCAGCCCATTTTCAGCCTAGATGGCCTCCTGAAGAACTTTGCTGGCCAAAATGGGGTGTGCAGGGGAGGGGGCAGTGCCGCCCGTTTTGGCCAGCAAAATGCTGTCCAGGCTGAAAACTGGCCATGAAAATGTCTCCCTTCTGACGAGAACTACAACGCTGATCTGGCCCTCAAAGAAATCCGTTTTGACACCCCTGATCTAGCACTTCAACCATTATATCAAAATGCCAAGAAAAGTAGACACCAAATCTCAGTGGGGTGGGACAGGGGAAAATAAAATAAAAGAACAGTTTTGTAAAGGTTGGGGGGAGACTAACTACACAGTTTAATTAAGTCACCAATTGCCAGCAATTATTCTAGGGCTACCACTGATTCCTGCCATTCTCCTGTTCTTTCTCCCTTAAGCAGCTAAAATATTCACTTCCACTACAGTTGGCACTTCCACTGGGCTACCATAGGGGAGGTGAGGGGCTGAAGGGGCAAAATGGCTGATTAAGCTTCTGCATGCTTTAAGGCACTAATTCTACCCTGTAACTCTCCCAAAGCCAATCAAAGGGCAAGAGACAGCTGGTAGAAACCTTCAAAGCTGGGAAATGAGGAGCCACATTGCCATTGCCTTGAAAAGGTAGGAAAAGAAGAGGCAAGACTAAAACTGTGGGTCTAACTCTAGCCCACTTCAGCCTGCTGATTAGAAAAACTGCTGTAAGTCCCACACCTTTGGGAGATTCTGGGAGGGAGGAGGCATGGAGATGCTGCTTTTTGTTGCAGCACCAATTTTAGGAATAGATTAGGTTGGTTGTCTTGATTTTCTGCAAGTTTCTAAATACCCTTCACCACCCCAGCCCCTCAAGGGTCTGCCCTGATTTTGAGTTGCTGTTGCCATATTTTATGGAATTTTTGTAATGTATTTTTAATTTTTCATGAGATTCATTTTATATTTTTTTATATGAGCACTGAGAATTGATTTTAATTGTTGCAACATAGAAACATATGTTTAATAAATACATACAAATAACAATATAAATTATTCCTTGGTGTTGTTAGACAGAAATTTTTTTGTATGGCTTTCTAATCCTCTATAATGAATTTATTTATGCAACTTCTGGTATTTGCCTGCAGTGCAGAATTGGGCAATACTAATATTGATTAATAATAATTGTTTATATGCATCAAGTCATTTTTGATAGATAGATGGATGTTCTCCTTGAATATCTGTCCCTAATCTGGCCTTTTAAATCTAATAGGTTATAAAAACTTTGACATCCACTCTGCTAAGCCTTGTTATCACCAACCATACTCTCTGGGGTCTTCAGTGATTGCATCTTCTGTTTATTAAAGTGTGGCTCCTTGACCCATGAAAAGTAACTTTCATTGACCATAATAGTAGGTGGATTTACACATCATCCTATGCCAAAACAAAACAAAACTGCATAATAGGGTAATAAGATGTGTGAAGAAGATAATACTGTAAATTAGAACAAAGATACAATAGCAGATTTTTTTTAAAAAAGTAAAAAAGCTTCAATTTTGATCCAGCTCTTTTTACCCCACATATGTAATCAAGGGCTATCTCAGACTGTACTATAAATCTCCCACACTAATGTATATAATTTTATTTTCACTTACTGTTAAATTCCCCCCAAAAGATAACCATCTAACGGAATGGAGACTTACCATCATCTGCAAGTGATGGACGAGCAACTTCAAAGAACAGATCAAATATTTTTTGTGGTTTTTCCCTGGGGAAACAAAAATCAGTGGATTCAGTAGCAAAACACAGAAGCCCTATCAACTTAGCAGAGGTGGTATTCAACAGGTTCTGGAGAACCGATAGTGAAATTTTGAGTAGTTCAAAGAACCAGCAAATACAACCTCTGCCTGGAGATTTTACAGTCTCCTTCCCCTACCACGCCCACCAAGCCACGCCCACAGAACCAAGAGTGAAAAAATTTGAATCCTACCACTGGAACTTAGAGAATATAGCATTTATATTGGGAATCTAAAAGAGAATCTTGTATATTATATAATGTTATTTCCATTATAAAGGCATATAATGGAAATAATCTTTTGCCAGACTACATACTTTCATAACTAGATTTTCATAATTTCAATACCCATAATTCTCCTGCCAGAACCAGCATTGGCCAAGCTCTTTGGAGGACACCAAGTTGGGGAAGCCCTTTTAGTGGAGTCTTACTTTAGATCTCACTGCAGCATATTACTGCATTGGCATGTGAGAATGGCCTTGAGAAACAGGAGGGAGAGCTGCAAAGATGTAAAATGTATCTCAGCCCGCAGACGGAGAGGGTCTTGGGAAGCATTTCAGAAGGGGCCTCCCCAATTTTCTAGAGACCAAAAAGAGGGGAGCGGAGAAATGCTTGCAAGATTCTGTTTAATGTAACCTTACAGTAAACACAGAGGTAGTATTCCTAGTTGTGGTTCTTGTGTGGGTGACCTCACAGGGCTAATAGGTAGGTACCTATTGTACTGTTAACACTGTAACCTGCATGATCCTCCCAGCTGTTTTTTTTTCTGGCTCAGGAGTTGACAATATGATGGTGGTGTAAGACAGAACTAATCCAGTCTGCACCTGTCCTGATTAAAAAGTCACTCCTTTATACTGGTGGCAGAAGACTTGGGATTCCCTGATCAGATGTCCATATTTGTAAGAACCTTAGCCCCTGGAAAGACAGCTGTAAGGCCATCACTTCCTGCAATTTTTAAAGTTACTGTTTTAACAACAACAACAACAAAAAGGAAGAGTGAACAATATCCCAGACAGTGGTGTCCCAATTGGGTTTGGCACTGTAAAGATGAGAGAGGCTTACATTTCTTTCTATCCCATTTTCCCCTATTTTCTATATAGTCCCCGGAGGCAAAAAGAATCAGAGAATCAGAGAAAAGAACTTCTAAAAAAGCCCAATTTTTGAGAAGACAATCCAGGCCAGAACAGAAGACACTGGAATAGCTAAAGGTATTTAGCTCCCTTTCACTCACAGGGTAAAATAAAATAATGTCACAGAGAGAGAGCAGAAAAAAATGTGTTTCCAGGACACAGTTTTATTGTAATTAGATAGCAGAGCAGAAAAAACCCTAAAGCAGTTTCACATGTAACTGCCAATCTCCATTCTGTGATGCTACCTACCTCCACTTCTGAGCTCTTAAAATCAGTTCCGTATCTTCAAGAATCTTACTACATCATGAGCCAAATACTTTTACAAGCCAGCAGCCTCTGAGGGCTAACCATGTACCACCTAATTCACCTTTAATGTTCTGGGGAAACCTCAGTCTTCCTACATCATATGGCCGACTCAGCAAGAGCCTTTGTAAGATGTAGGTTGGGATAACAACTATTTTCACAGGTCCCAGCAAAATAAAGCATGGAAGAGTTGTTCTGTTTCATACTCTTACGTATTGCCAAGGATCTTGCTGAGATAGACCACCTGCGACATTTGGAGGAGCAAAATGTTTTTTATTTCCCAACAGATCAGGAGATCAGAGATCTTCGCTGACTTCTGCATTGCAAAAGTAAAACTGAAGTACACTTAACGTGAGTGGAACGTTATGATAGGCCACCCGAACCCTAACCCCTACTTCTTGAACCTGTCCCAAGGTCTTACTTGATCCGAGATCCCATTGTCCCTGGCTCATTCCAACACCGTCATCTCACTGAAGCACCAAATGAAAATCTTCCTTCTCATCCAGGTTGAACCTCTGGAAACTAACAATTGTTCCAGAGCTCAGTTTGGTAGGTTTCAAAATGCAGCATTTCCTCTTGTGGCTTTTTGTTAGAGGAAGTTTGTGCCCTGTGATGACGTTAGTTCACTGCAGAGTGAAAACTTCAGCAGGGGACGGAGGAGGTATGGTGACTCTTTTGGTCCATTTCTGCTGCATTGGTGGATATCGTTGCTTCAGTTAGGATCACAACAGATTTGAAGGCCAAGCAAACTTCTTAATTATTTCTTAATAATTATCTTCTTTCAAAAATGTTGTAAGTTAAATAGGTGCAATGGTGTTTAATAGCTGATGGCTTGTGTAGAAGCCAGATATTTATTTATTTTTAAATGTGTGTGCATGCATGCAAAAAAGAGAGAGGAAAAAGGTGGGGTATTTTTGTAGAGCCACAAAGATGAAAACAACTTCAATTTGTACATCTAAAAAGAAACAGCAATAAAATTTGGGATGTACCAAAATTCTATTAAACTTGAGAAATGGGCAATGCTGTAAAATTGAAGTACTTGGTTATCCAACTCTAGCAGACCAGTGGATAGGGCAGCATTTCTTCATGAAAATATCTAATTTTATTTATTGTTGATTTATGGAGGTTTTGAGAGGATAATGGTTTTATTAGGATTACCACCAGGAGAACATTGGCATAGTCACCACCATCATCTCAATTGGCTTGGAAAGATCTGTAAACAGTGGTGGGACTCAAATAATTTAACAACTGGTTCTCTGCCCTAATGATTTTTTCCAACAACCAGTTCACCAAACTGCTCAGAAACTTAACAACTGATTCTCCTGAACTGGTGTGAACTGGCTGAATTCCACCACTGTCTGTAAGAATGGTGAGCTGGCAATCATGAGGCATTTCCATGCTGGACTCTGCATGCAGTTCAGAACCATGTTTAATGGCTGTTGGATAACACAGACTCATGTTGTTTGTTTGGGGCTACACTGCAGTGCATTTGAAACTGGAGCAAAGCCTTTGCACATTGCCATGGCTCTGCTGAATACGTTGGCAACATGTTCCTCATTTGCAGGAAGGCTTGCCTCACCCCACTTCTCAGTTTCTGGGTTGATATTTTTCAATAGGAAAGATGATTTGATACATTTCTAATTTCCCCTCAAGCTTCCCTTCATTTTGCTGCTTTTGCCCCGCATGGACAAACCAATCAATACAACATGAATGAAACACATGGATGAAGTGTTATATATGCCAACAATTATGTTGTATATGCAATTGCAAACTATTTTATTTCTCTTTTAGATGACTGGGAATAAAAGCAGCTGGGATGGATGTTGTTGTTTTTATTGTTGTTTTGCTCTTTGATCTAAGGTTCTGACCTTGGCTACTGAAAAGTATAAATGCTGATGGAATCAGAATTAAAAGGAACCATTTTAGGGCATTGAGTCCAGTTGTCTATATAGGA
Source organism: Hydrophis major (assembly GCA_033807585.1). Taxonomy (NCBI): domain Eukaryota; kingdom Metazoa; phylum Chordata; class Lepidosauria; order Squamata; family Elapidae; genus Hydrophis; species Hydrophis major. The sequence goes on from CM066329.1 coordinate 234,665,232, forward strand.
ACTCAATTGAAAGGTCTCAAGAGATGGTTATAGAGGCTCTTAAAGATATTGAAAGAAGGGAGGCCCATCTCCACCTCTCCATCATAGTAATTCGTTTCACTATTTAATTGCTAAAATCATTACATTTTTCCCCATAGCATTCCTGGGGGATTTGCCTTCCTGAAAGCCATTATTTTATGTCCCGCTTTTGAGATTGTATTATGTATTTATTAAAAATTCAGTTTATCCAATTGTCAAAGCTCTCTGGACATTTACAATAAAACAATGGTAAATTGTAAAACAGTGGTGGAAAAAAAACACCACTTGGTCATCTTCATGTGAAATGCCTTTAAAGACTGAAAAAGACTATCTTACTTTCCTTCAGTCTTTTCTTCTCTTTTTGATTTTAAGTGTGCCCAATCATCATCTTTGATTCTATTTCAGTTAATTTGCATTGTTCCTAATGTGTTGTGACCAGAATGAAATACAAGGCGGGGTGTGACCAGTGCAGAACAAAGACCCATAGCTTTGTTGGAATTGGAAGCTACAGTTTTGCTAAAGCAATTCAATTCTTTTTTGCAGCAGCTTTACAATACTTACATATAGCCAATCTACCCAATCCTTCATGATTCTTGTCAGACACATTATTGCAAAGTCAGATACTTCTCAGATTGTATATGGATGTTTGATTCTTTTCCTAAATGAAATGTTTAGCATCTATAACATTTAAACTTTATGGTTGTTTTCATCCAATTTTTAAAGCTATCAAGATCATTCTGGGGGGTTATATCACCAAATGACTTATAGGCGATGATTAACCATTTTTGTGTTCAATGGAATGTTAGTAAGTGTTGTGTATGCAATATAATTAATAAAGTGTGAGCTTGGAGTAAGTGCAGGGTTCTGGCCCTGCACTTCTGATTGGCTGTTAAGCGGCCGGACCGGATTGGCCTGTTCCGGGGAATCCGATTGGCCCTTAACAGAGAGTTCTTATTGGTTATAAAACATAGCGTTCCTAGCTTGTTATTAGTTAAACGTTACAAGGTTTGCCTATATAAGGCGGGTTTTACTGATGTTAAATGAGCAAGTCACGATGTAAATAAAGAGCTGAAGTTCACCGTTCAGAAACTTGTCTCCATTCTTTCTCGCCCATGCTCAAACTTAACAGTAAGCAGTTTTGTTGTTTTCCTCTAAGCCATTGTTTCTCAACTTTAGCTGAATTCCACAGCCAGCATGTGGTAGTTGAAGTCGATACATCTTAAAGCTGCTGAGATTGAGAAGCATTACACTTAGTTACCGTAGTATCTTGATTGCAAAGTTTCTCAGGGTAGGAGCTAAGAACCTCTTGATTACAAATAACTATATAGCAGAATGTTGTTGTAGAATGTAGACTAGGGTGGGTCTAATAAAACTGGGCTTCAAAAATCAGAGTATGTTGTTGGACATGAAATGTTTCCCAGTGGATTTGCAGGAATAATTTAAAATCCTACCTATGTGGCTCCTGGATTGCCTCCTAGTGATCTTTGGGAACATCTTTTTCACATGGAAGTAGCTTGCTCTACTCTTTCCAGTGGAAATGCTTAATATTCCCCACATGTAGAAGATGAGAATATTTGAAACCTGAAAACAATATTTTTCTGTGCTAGCATAGCTTCCCACTACAGTTCTAATCAATATCTGTCTGGGAATCTTTCCATAAGAATTATGAAGATGGATCTCTTTTGTAGAACTTTGGAGACTTAACCATGGTACTGTTAGCTGGGCTTGGATTTTGATTGGTAGGTTTGTTGACTGCTTGTAGGAATGAGTGTTTAATTCTGGTTTGATTGTACATTGGGTTTTTAATGGATTATACTTCTGAACTGATTAAGTATAGTGGTCTTCATTAAGGAAGTGTAGGAAGTTAGCACCCACACCTCTCTAGGGGAATATTTCCCCTAAAAAGAGTAGAAACTCAAGAGCAGAAACACTTCAGAAGCAACAGCTCACCCCCACCTTTGTTAATGGGTGGGCCATTAAGGCCTGGGCCAGAATACTTTACATAACAAAGATCTTCAGGTAAAGCTATAGCAATTGCTCAAAAGTCCTTTCAGTGCATCATCATCCAGCAAGGCTCAACCAAGCCTGGAACTCAGGACAGCCTACAGAGTTGCCCCTCATGGCCTCATGGGAGTCTGACAACCAATTAGAAACAAGCTTCAATTCAAATCCCAACAAAGGTTATAAAACCCAGGCGCTCTCAGCACCTCAGCCCATTTTTAATCTCTTCCTCCACCTTGAAGCATGTGATCATTCTTCCTTTTCACTCTGGAGCTCCAGGCCATGTGGTCCTGTCCACTATTAAACCTTCCAAACAGCCTCCATATTTCCAGTGTCTTTTTTCCCACTTGGAACTGAACCCAGAAGGATATTTCTTCCAACAGAAGGAAGGCAGGCAGGCAGGCAGGCAGGCAGGCAGGCAGGAAGGTTGTTGGGAGTTGATTGATTATATTGCCCAAATGACTGAATATGATTACAGTTTAGAGTGGTTGCCCAGAGTTTTGCAGCTCAGACATGGTATACCCAAATTAGATAATAAGTCATCATAAGGGAGGGACTCATCTTGTGCTAAGGGAGGGCATTCCCTCTGTCCATTTCAACAGCAGAATTGGAGTTGAGGAGGTTTTGGATAAAGTGCCACTTTTCTGGTTTTATTTCCCAATTCTTCCTCCTGGTGCACTCCCCATTCCCCTCTCCACTTTATCACACATTTGTCTGATGCAAACATTCTCACCTCCCTCTCCCCTTTCCTTTTAGCTTTTAAAAGACTAAATGCACTGCATGGCAAAACTGAGGCCTCCCAGGAAGGGAGGAGGAAGAAAGGGAAAGATTGGGGGGCAAGCAGGACTTGACTTTTGCAAATGTGCTTGCAAAGCTGATTCCTTCCTGTTGCAGATGGGACTAGATGAGGATGAGGAGAGGATGACATTCTTAAATGCTTCTGATTTAGAAGCCAATATACTTCCTGGTCATTCTATTGTTGCATTGTGAACATGGCACCCAAGCCATGGGTGACATGGACAGACAATCCAGTTTCTCAGGAGAGACAAAAGGGCACAGGAAATCTTTACTCCTTCCTCCGTTTCACTCATTCAGTTCAGCCTCTCCTTTTGTTTTTAATGGAGTGAACAGCACTTCATCCATTATCGGTGTCAACTTTTTTATTGCTGCCCCAAGACAAGATAGCAAAAGGACTGTTGGGTAAACATTGTTACATTCTTTTCACAGTCTGTCATTTGAAAAGGATTTTATTGAGATAAATAGTTATAGTTCAGCCTCCTGCCCAGTGCAGGAATTCTCCTACCATCCTTGACAGCTAGCCACCCAATTCCCAGCTGAAAATCTTCAGCAAGGAGGGCTTTTATTTCCCGACCTGCACACAGTCCCAATGTTTGCAGCTATTATCTACAGGCAGTGTCCCTTCTAATATTTATCTTGAAGTCTTTTCATTTCAACCGTTGGTCTTCCTTGATTGTTGCTCTCGCAGGGAATGGGTTGAGACTTCCAAAATGCGTGCTAATTACCAAATTAGATGTTCTCTGCACCACCTGCAGGGTAGAGCTGCTGAGTCTGGAGGGGAAAAATGGCTTTGAAGCTTTGAGGTAAATCCTTTATAATTCTGGAACGAGGATGGAGGGACATCTTAGTTATTTTCTGGAATCTGACCCAGGATGAACAGTTGCAATGCCTGGATTGTTTTAAAATGTTTATTAAAAACACTCTAATTTCTCCCAAAGAATTACCACATTGTAACATGTCTTCTGGGTTCACTGTATAAATGGGTAATAACACCCTTCCCTTAGTGTAACTGCAGGGTCCCATGTCAAACTGTAGATCCCACTGTGACCGGCTGTAAGCTGAGGGCATATATGGACCAGTTTCTGATTTCTTTCAGATAAACGATGCTGCACCTCAATGGTTAGGTGGCCTAAATAAATATAGATATCTCAATATAGATCTTTTTAACATTTAAAAGATTTTTCACTCTTAAATCTTTTGTTGCCATTACAGCAGACTGGGGTCCTGTTAGGGCAAATTATCAGGGATTACCTGTTTAGAATTATTTTTCTTTTATCTAAGTAACAGAATAATTTTCTACTTATGCATCCTGAGAAACTGGTTCACAGCAAAAGGAGAATGGATGGAATACCATAGATGGTATCTTGAAAATTGGTAGAAAAAAATGCCTTTGTAATGTCTTTTTCTTTTCATTGTGATGAAAACCGGGATCTGCAGTGGAGCTTTTGAAGAGCATCAGGCTAATGCACTCTGGGATGAGAGCTATAACTAGTGCTCCAAAGGAAAGGCCAAGTTAAAAAAACTAGTTGGATTTCAGGACAAAACCCCAGGTAACCTGTGAAGTGATTGTTCAGCAGTGAGACTTTAGTTTGCATTTGATGAAACCTGGAATACGAAGTGTTCCAGAGGCCAAAGAACTACTCTTATATTATTCTCTGGAAGAAAAGTAATTTTTACTGACCAAATTGTTGTTGTCTCTTTTATTCATTAAACATGAAATGTAGTCAACTGAACATTTAAAAATGTATCACAAATATCATTGACTGGCTCTGATGGTTGATATGGATTGCTGCCAGCATCCTAGGTATCAACCAAGTATTTTCTTAAAATGTATGTTGTTCCAAGTGCTGCAGTTTTTTTGCAGTTCCGCTGGTGTTATTGCAGGAAGTTGCAGTTTCTTGATATATTTTATAAAATTCTTGGACATGGTACCAAGTGTCCCAATACAATGGGTATCACTGTTACATGTTTCATCCATGCTGCTGCCACTGTTGTTATTATTATTTCCAAGGAACTTTAAAAATGGGGCAGAATCATGACATGAAAGTCTAACATGTGTCTCTATCTTGCTTCTAAGAGTACTGGAATTTTGATTTTATTATCTCAGTAAAAACTTGGGCAGAAAAAAAGGTCATTCAATCAACATAACATTCAGAATCAGGAATTTCCTTCTGTTAGACTGAAACCTTTAGCTGTGCTGTGAGCATCAGGCAAAATTGAGCAGGAGATTCTCTGCAGCTAGAAAAAAACCAATACGTGGCTTTAAAGAAACACACAGGCACAAGCTTTTGTGAGTCACTTAAACAGTTTTCAATAAGAGATTAAACCATTTGTCTGAAATGGTATAGGTCTCCTGCTCAAGCAGGATATTGAACTAAAAAACCTCCACGTCCCTCCCAACTCTGCTATTTTATGTTCTGTGTTCCTATTAGGTTAGCAGGTTCATATGAACAGACAACCAGGAGCTAGAAATGGTGACTCAGAAATAAATTATATTGGATAAATGTAGACAGTGGCAATTGAATTAGAGGATCTGAATAGACTTCAGGATCTTTCAAATAGCAATAGTAGCACAATTAACTGAATAATAATAATTCAATTAACTGAATAATGCTGACCGAGTTAACATTCACAGCCAGACAGGAAACTATGGTCTTTATTCAAGGCCAAATTGCCTTAAGGTGCCTTGTAATTAGGATGAAGTTGCTGAACACACATGAATTTGCCCCACCTAATCATGTGGAATTCGTTTCTCTTAATTTACAGATGGGTAATGTCTGTGTTAAGGAGAAAATAAGGTCCATGAACAACAACACACACACAAGGTAAAGACTTTTTAACAAAGGTGTGATCTAAGGAACATATTTGTTTTAGGTGGAAAAAGGCTTCTGAATTTAAAAATAACTTCTGATTCAGCATGCATTTTATCGTGTGAAGATTTATGGTTTTGGCAATAGGATTGTTGCAGATTATGTCAACTGTAAGATTTGTCACTTTTCAGTTTTAAAAGTAGTACTTTAAAATACCACAACCCATGTAATAAACTCTTGTGGTCCTGGTGTGGTCAAAATGAATACTTGTTAAATACATGTTTTCCCCCCACATGATCATGAGGATTAGAAAAAAAATATTGGGACAATGAAAAACACTTTTTAGCTATAAAACACACAACCCTATAATTTGCTTTGAGCTCAGGGCTGCTGTCATAAAAATAGATAATTTATCCCATAGGAACAAAACTCTATTTCCCTTCCCAGAATTGCCAGCTTGCCTTTCTTAACAGCAAAATCAGAACTTGTGAAGTGATAAGAGACTCACCCAGGAAATTATTCCAGTGGCTCAAGAGTTTATCTACTTCACTATTTTCAGCAGTCCAGGGAATGAGTGCAAGAGTACATGGATGATTGACAAGCACAAGATGTCTTTGATAAAATATGAACGTTATGATGAGTTACTCATGCCTCGTTATTTTTGAGCTGCTGCACATGAATGCCGCTTGTGCCAGCCCTTTGAGGTAGTCCAAACAGGCAACCAAAACCAGGAGTACTAACAGTACCTTTATTATAAAGTTACAATAATCTTGCAAGTCTGAAAACATCCTTTCTCCCTTGCCTTTACTTTCCAGAAAGCTAGGAAGGATCCCTTCGGAGAAGCTTTCTCCTGGGCTCAGATGTCTCTTTATCACTGTTGACTAGGCTGCAGCCCTTCCTCCTGTTTCCCAAGGTTATTGTGGCAGCCCATTACACCCTCCCCTCGCACACAAATCTACACACAGCTTCCTCCCCTCTAATATAGTGGGAACCGTAATGCCACTGCAATCTCAGATTTCTAGTATTAACCTGATTATCAAAGTTTGTAGTTGGTTACATTATTACCAATGCCCTAATACTTTAAAAATGGGGTTTTGATTTCAATGGCTTTCATTGGGGAAAAAGCCCAGCTGTTTCTCTGAAGTTATGGATAATTAAGAAGTCCCTGGGAAAAGGGCCTAACATTTGTGTTACTATAAGTGAACCATGATGACTAGTGCCTTGTCTGTTCAAGAGGATGGCCAACAGAAAATCAGAAAGCAGCATTGTGGAAACTGATGAGTCACTGAATCTATAATAAAGGACATTGTGCTCCAACGTCTGAGCTCTATCAGGCACAAAGGATGGGTGAATTACTACCTACTGTGTGTGGCTGTGCACCTCAGTATTGTCACAAGAATGCTTTCAGCTTTTGGAACTGAGGTACATGGGCTCCGGTGGGTCCTTGTCAAAATGTCTGCCCCTTCCCCATTTCTTCCCCCATCAACATTGTTCAGTTGGACCAGGGGAACAAAATATTACGCTTGCCATGTCCGTTTCTCATTTTGGCTCCTGCCATTCAAACAGGACTCAATGCCACATAAGAAGGATAAACAAAATCCGAAGAATGGCACAGGTGGCATCCAGTCACACTCTTCTTTCCAACCCACACAGAGGCACATTGTGATGCCTGACAGTCCATGGGGTAGTGAATTACAATGCAACCTCTTTGTACTGGGACAGCTGACACCAGATTCCACCAAGCAAAGGCAACGAAGATTGATGCTACGAGAAGTTTTGATAAAAATCCTGATGCAGTGCTGTGAAGGCTAGTTGAAGGGCCTAGAAAAAAGTTGCCAAACTAGTCTTTTCTTGGTGACTGACACTAGTGAAACATTTCTGCTAAATTTCTCCCTGTGGTGGCATATTAATGATACCCGCCCTTCTAAGACAGGTTTGGACAATTCTTTAAGCTCCAATAGAATTAAGACTTCTCCCAATCTTTGAGGCCACAAGAGAGGACAATCACATACCCCAGAAAACTCACAATGCCCAGTTTTTCTTTCTTAACTGCAGCTTTTTCAACAAATGCAACAACTTTAGGAGAAATGAAGGGCAGTGAACCATTCACATAGAGGAAAATGAAGCACATTCAAGAAGAATAATCCAATTAGAACAAAAGGTTAAATGAATTAAGGATGGGTTTAGGATTGCTAACTTCATTCAGAGTGATGCAGCCAGAGCTAGCTAGATGGCTAAGTGGTTCCTTAGCATTTTAACCATTTTTCCTTAGTTAACGATTTAACTATTCCTTAGCCATTCTAACTATTCCTATTATTTTAGAAATCTGACATTTTCAAGCCAAAGCAAAAAACTTTTATTACTGTATTCAGCATCATTCTTGACAGAGTAACATTGCCTTTCTATTTTACTTTCCTTATTGCCTATTGATTACTTCCCAGCATTATTGTACAATGGGTAAAGGGTGCAAAGTACTTTTGCATAGTAACATCTTGGGTCATATATAGTTTTTAATGGTAAATAAGAGGGTAATAATGCAATAGCTGGAAACGACACTTTGCAAGAAATGCAAACAGGTTACTCCCATTCTCTTTTTATCTGTAATATAAACGTGATTACTTTTACATGGCTTACAATTAAAAGGAGTTAACAAACTTGAGGATCCCAACTGCTGGGTTAGTGTACACATGTCTCGTCTGTGTTTACAGGGATATCTTACAAAACTTAAAATGAGAGTTATAGGACTGCCTCAAGGCTCAGGGCAAATCCAGCCACTTGCCACTGAAAATCAGAAGGAAAGATTTACAATAAAAGGCTCAGAGAATATTGCAGTTTTATTAAGCACTTGGAGGAACCTGACAGAGGCTACCATGAAAGGGAAAATAGACTGTTGATATTGCAACTTTATTCTCAGAAAAAAGGAAATGAGTGAGCAATACCCAATACCTCTCCTTCTTGGAAGAGACTGCTTATTTATACATTTTCTTATTTGTACCTCAAATTTCTTCCCCAAGCTCAAGGTGATTTGCAGAGGGACTTTTCTTCATTTTATCCTAGCAATTATATTGTGAGGTAAGCTGAGAGTGGATTCAACTGGATCTCCCCGAGTCTAATCTAGCATCTTATTACTGTACCACAATGACCATCGGCATTACTTCCACATACTTAAATATTTTGAGAGGGCACAAACTAAGAAGCCAAGATTTTAAGGAAGGTAACATTTGCATCTTAATGTAAAATAATAATATTGTCCAGGATGCACTGAATTTTACAAAGCAATATTTTCTCAGTTAATGGCTCTGTTGGATTCTGGAGCTGAAAATGGTAAAGAGAAAGTGCTGCAGGGAACTCTGTTTAATTACCCTAAAGGAGGGGCATTGTTAATCAAGTAGTTACACCAAGCAGGGAAGACATAACTTGTTCCACTACTGAAACCTGCTTGCTTTGCAATCTGTTAGTTGCCTCATCTTTGCATCCACTGTTGGACTTTTGTAGCCCCAAATGCTTGGGTGAAATTGTATCAGTATATATATTTTATTTATCAATAGTACTTATATAGGCTACTCCAGTTAACTCCCAGGTTCATCTTGCAAATGCCCATAAATCTACATTCCCTTTCCTTCATAATAGTAGTCCCAGACTTGAAGCATAGTCATCAACGAGTACAGTTGGGGACACTTGAAAGACCAGGTTTAGCCAATCACAGAAAAAAAAAATCTATGTGGTTGCTAGGAGTTGAAAGCGATTTGATGGTACGCAATCATCAATCAGGTTAAATCTTCAGAATAAAGCAAAAGAGAATCAATTATGCCTTTCCCAGTTCTGAGGGTTATACTGCTTTTGCATTTGGTGAGACAGCTTAGCAGAGTGGTTATGAGGTTGGACAAGGACTGGAGAGACCCATGCTCAAGTCCTGAACACTCTGGATAAATTTGGGCCAGTTGCTCTATCTTACTTTAGCTTACCTCACAGTGTCAAGCCCCAAATACCAACACATGACCAAGGAAGGTAGGTTTGCAGATTCTCATTTATCAGGTTTAATGCCAGGGTTAGGCTACAGTCTTGGAAACCATATAACCTTTCTCACAGATTCCATCACAGACAGGAACTTGCTTCAGAGATAAAGATGAAATGCCTATCAAATCCTTGACTTCTAAGTTCTGAAAACCTCTATTTTCTTCCCTAGATTCTGAGAAAGCAAGGGTTGTTGTGGGGATAAAAACTAGAGAAGGTATGCCACCTCAAATACCTGGAGGGAAAAAATGGTATATCAATGCAATACATTAGCAGACGGTGAGAAAGTCATGTATTTGAAAGGTAGGTTTAAAACAATCTCTAAAACCAACATTAGCCTGAATTGTTTTTCAGTAGTTTATTGTGGAGACATACAATTCTTCCATAACAAATACACTCAAAGGGGAGGGGTTCTATGCTTCATGCTAAAAAACTGTGCCCCATTTCCCTCAACTACCCTCCCCACCCAGTTCCATTAATCTTTCCTTTTAAGCCCAACATGGATGAAGAAAAGCAAAACAAATGCAAGTTAGTGCATACTCATCTTTGGAAACAAAAACGCACATGACCACACAGAACACTCAAGACAGACATCACAGAAGGATGTACGTAAGCTATTGGGCAGAGGGAAAAGAAAAAAGGAGGGCATTGGGAGAGAGGATAGGATGAGAAAAATATGTTGGTTAGTGCTTTTAGCTGGAAACATTACCAGTGGCTGCCATTCCTGAATACAACTGAGAAGCCTGTTCCTCCTCCTCATACCAACACAGTACTCCTATATGCATGATTCCACCTTGCTGAATTTGAGATAGGCAGGCAGGCGGGCTAGCCTTAGACGATTCCATTGTTAAGATCCTTTAGGCTGGCTTAGAATGTTCCAAGTCTATGCCAATGCAGGCAACATGGTCCAATATGGTTCAGAAGACTGGTTGGAATAAAGAGGAGTAATGGGCAGGAAGAGAGAAGAGAGACAAGAGAAGAGTAGAATAGAGTAGAGGGATCTTCATGCAACTTCCTCCTCTGCCTCCTCTTCAAACTCGCCTTCTTCAGCAGTAGCATCCTGATACTGCTGGTATTCTGAGACCAGGTCATTCATGTTGCTCTCAGCCTCTGTAAACTCCATCTCATCCATGCCCTCACCCGTATACCAGTGGAGAAAGGCCTTGCGGCGGAACATGGCTGTGAATTGCTCCGAGATGCGCTTGAAGAGCTCCTGAATAGCTGTGCTGTTACCAATGAAAGTAGCTGCCATTTTAAGGCCACGGGGTGGGATATCACACACAGCTGTCTTGACATTGTTGGGGATCCATTCCACAAAGTAGCTGCTATTCTTGTTCTGAACATTCAGCATCTGCTCATCCACTTCCTTCATAGACATCCTGCCTCGGAAGACAGCTGCTACTGTCAGGTAACGCCCATGACGAGGGTCACAGGCTGCCATCATGTTTTTGGCATCGAACATCTGTTGCGTTAGTTCTGGTACAGTCAAGGCCCGGTACTGCTGGCTGCCACGACTGGTCAGAGGGGCAAAGCCAGGCATGAAGAAATGGAGGCGAGGAAAGGGAACCATGTTCACAGCCAACTTGCGAAGGTCAGCATTGAGTTGGCCAGGAAAGCGGAGGCAGGTTGTTACACCACTCATGGTAGCAGAGACCAAATGATTGAGGTCTCCATAAGTGGGAGTGGTTAGCTTGAGGGTACGGAAACAGATGTCATAGAGAGCCTCATTGTCAATGCAGTAGGTCTCATCGGTGTTCTCCACCAATTGGTGTACCGAGAGAGTAGCATTGTAGGGTTCCACTACTGTGTCTGAGACTTTGGGTGATGGCACCACACTGAAGGTGTTCATGATACGGTCTGGATATTCCTCACGAATCTTGCTGATCATCAGGGTACCCATCCCTGATCCAGTGCCCCCACCTAGAGAGTGGGTAAGCTGAAAACCCTGGAGACAGTCACAGCTCTCGGCTTCCTTTCTTACCACATCTAGGACAGAATCGACCAACTCGGCTCCTTCTGTATAGTGGCCTTTGGCCCAGTTGTTCCCAGCACCGCTTTGACCTGAGCAACAGGAATTGGGGAGGGGGGAGGAAGAAGATAAAGGTATTTGGTTTATTGTTTGCCATTTGCAATGGTGAGTTCAATGAATGCTTTGCCATAAACATGATTTTCACTTTCTCCCCTACACTTTTTTCTTAACAAGCTCCCTCGGTTGCTAGGTTACAAATGGGAATCAAATCATTTTCAGATGAGTAAAATAGGAGAGTTCTAATGTGATAGACTCAAGCCCTAGCATCCAGCTTCTAAAATTAGATTTAGGGGCAGGAACTTGGTGGGCATCAAAGAAGGTATCCACAAACATTTGAGCTCTATGTTGCGGACTTTAAACTTACTGCATCAAAATGCTTTCCACATTATGGAACATTACTGATACTCCTTTTATCATCAATCAATTCAAATTCTACATATGATGTAATCTTTTGTAGCATGTGCAGAATGCAAGGTAGTACAGCAATAAAGGAAGGTGTTGCTGTGTTATTTTAGTTTCTTTCTCCAGGCACACCTGGTTTAAAATAAGTTTCTTTACAGACTTAATGCTGCTGGTGGGACACAGCAATACACAGCTTGGCTTACTAGTAATGTATTCAACAACTCAATGTTTGTCTTCCTCTTTACCCCAAAGTAAAAGGGGAAAATACTTTGAACATCCATATACCAGAGTGTCAATGCATATAAAAAGCTACATAATGTTCCGAAAGAGTCTGCAAATAATGTCTCCAAGGGCAATGAGTTGTGGAAGAGCCTAATTCACATTTGACATTGTAACTACACCAGCAGTTAGTAGCAACTGTATTTCACTTAAACATCATACAAAAAGACTAGTTGTGATCTTGCCTCGCCCTACTTTTGTTCCATTTGGATTTCAATGTCACTGGACTGTAGAAACATAGTGACATTGATCATTGCTGGTTAAAGATATACATGTTACTAAGTGATATCCCTCACGTGTAAAGCCTATTCTCCTCGAAGTCAAAACCTATGAACAGGGTCAAAAGAGAATAATTGTTCAACACTGGAAAAAATTAAGGCTAAGATACTCATGCACATATTTAGAATAGTGGTAACAATATACAGTATATTATGTTCTCTGACAATTCCTGAATCGAATCTTTCTCAATAGGAAGTAAAAACAAATCTGATTCAACAGCACTGAAATACCGTATATACTCGAGTATAAGCCGAGTTTTTCAGCCCATTTTTTGTGCTGAAAAACCCGCTCTCGGCTTATACTCGAGTCAGATTCCCCTCTGAAAAAAAAAATGACCCACCGCCATGTGAGAATGCTCATACACGAAATCTATCCAACCCAAAATAAGTGTGTGTGTGTGTGTGTGTGGGGATTTTAACAGAGGGAAGATGTAGGGAGAAGGCAAAAGCGACAGAAGATCCTTCAGGGGAAACTGAGGGGGAGACTCACTCGGGAGGAGGGGGAGGAGGAGGTGGTGGCGGCTCTCTCCCTTGCAAGAAAAAAGCAAGAGCCGTTCTTATGATCTCTCCCTCTCTCCCCGTAATACAGTCAAGCCCTTTCCAGCATGCGGGATCCGCCCCCGCCGCTTTGCACCTTGCAAATGCAAAAACCCCAGGATTTTGCATTTGCAAGGTGCAAAGCGGCGGAGTGTGTGTGTGTGTGTGTCTGTATGTCTCTCTCTGTGTGTGTGTGTGTGTGTGTGTGTGTGTCTCTCTCTCTCCCTTCCTCGCACCAGCGTGCCTTCCTTCCACTGCTACGCGTTTGGGCTGCTTTGTGCCCCCCTCCCTCCCCGCCGTCTTTTATTTTCTCCTTTCCAATGAACAGGAACAAACAAACCAGGATTAGCTTAAAGAGCCCCGAGGAGCAGCAGCGGCAGCAGCAGCACCCAGCATCCTCAACTTGAAAGTTACTGCTGGGTAAAGGAGCCGCTCTTGGAGCTCGGCGGCGCTTTGCAAGAAGAGCGAGAGAAGGAGGTGAGGCGCAGCCCGGCCCAGCTCTGCAAAAGGCTGCACCTGCAATGCCGCCCCGGGCGCTGAGCGAGGCTGACTAGCGGCGCCCGGGCTGTTCAGGAGTGGGAAGCGGCTGTGCCCCTGGCCGGCCAGGGGAATGGGGACCCTGCCTGAGCGGGAGGCGGCGTCGGCGTCTTTCCAGTTAGGATCCAGGGGCGGCAGCCGCCCGGGCGTCCTCCTCTCAGCTTTCGGCCGGCTGTTTGCAGGGCTCAGCGAGCTCAGCGAGTCACGTTGGACTTCGGGCCAGTCTGCGCCAGGAGTTGCTCCGCCGCTGCGCACCGGGAAAGTGGTGGCCACTCACCTTCGCTGCAGTTGGAGCTCTTCGGGGGCGCCCCTCGTCTCTGTCTGACCTCGCGGTCTCTGCCGTTGCGGCTGCGATCGCCTCCCGTCAGGGCGCTCGTCTGGAGGAGGCGGCGGTGGCTTGCGGAGCCTCAGCACGAACCCCCTTTCCTCGCACTCCCCCCCCGCACCCCTCTGGCAGCAGCAGGCAGAGAAAGCCCCGCTTCCCCCTGGCCTGTCTCGGGGAGAAGAAGCGAAGGGCCCCGTCTCGGCTCCCGTCCTTCTCAGATACCTCTGGGTTTTTTTCCCCCTTCCAACTGGACGATGGCGATGTCCTTGAGCAAGTCTTAAAATGCCAGTGATGAGGGGCCTCCTGGCTCCCCAAAACACCTTCCTGGATACCATAGCAACCCGCTTTGATGGCACGCGTGAGTTGGCTTCCCACTCTTTTTTTTTTAACTCTCCTCCTCCTCCTCTCCCCTTGTTGTCTGGTCTTCCCTAAGGAAACTCGAGGGCTCACACTTCCAGGTGTTTCTCCCTGTCTTTCTCCCTGTCAATGATCTTTTCTTCCCTTCCCTTCTCTCAGCCCCATCCTCCTTCACCTTTGTCACCACAATCCTGAACAGATGAAGTTTGTACTTCTCAAGAAAGGTTGGATGTTCCTTTTGAGGAGGGAACCTAGTGTGACATCTGTATGTTGACCTACTACTGAGCCATGGCATGTGTGCACATGCAATGGAGGCATGAGGGAGAGCTGTGAAAGAGATGGTGGCTCTCCAAAACAGGATGTAAATGCAGCACATACACATGCTTTTTTCTTGCAAGGGAGAGAGTGACTCTGTTTGGACATACAGATGATGATGAGGAATCCAGTTTTGAAGGCTTTTAACTCTTGTGTTTTAGCTTGGTTGCTGATTGAGCTAAGGTTTTTTTACTTTTAAAGTTATTGTTGATACCATATTGGTTTTGTTGGCTCTCTTTTCCACTTACAGAGCTAGTTTACTGTTTTTCTTTGAAATAAATATTCAAAAACATTTAACCTACTGATGCCTCAATTAATGTAATTTTATTGGTATCTATTTTTATTTTTGAAATTTACCAGTAGCTGCTGCATTTCCCACCCTCGACTTATACTCGAGTCAATAAGTTTTCCCAGTTTTTTGTGGTAAAATTGGGTGCCTCGGCTTATATTCGGGTCGACTTATACTCGAGTATATACAGGTAATTAATTTCTAAACAACAGATGCAGAATTTGTAGTTTTTGCTATAAATCATATTATTTCAGATTTGTAATTAGTTGTAAATTAATAACTAATTAAACAAAAAAGAGCATGAAGAAGCATGTTAAGGGAGATAGCTGCAGTAAGCAAAATTTCTGGTCAAACTTGACTGGAGAATAATTGCAGGGTATTTCAACAATGATCCTTACCAAAGACAAAGTTATCAGGCCTGAATATCTGTCCAAAAGGTCCAGATCTTACAGAATCCATGGTCCCAGGTTCCAAGTCAACCAAAACAGCTCTAGGCACATATTTGCCACCTGAGTAGAAAAAAAACTTTAAGAATCCACCTGTTGACAATCCCAAATAGTGCAACACATTTAATCTAACATGCTATGTCTGATTAAGGTGAGTAATTAACAGAATTAGAAAGAAGAAAATGGTTGGATTCATAAAAAGGATAGAAGTGATAATGAATTATACCTGATAAACTGAACAAAACTGAAAGTCATATGTGCAATTAACAAGGGAGATATAAGGCATGACAAAAAAAACAAACAACAAACAAGCCCAACTACCCCTTGTATCTCCACATTGTACTTTTGTTCAGCAAATAGCATATTTCACTTAAGAACCAAAAAGAAATGCTTGTTTTATTTTTTTCCATTAAAACAAAACAGAATATATCTGATTTCAGGACAAAGGTGGGCAGAAAGGAGATTACAATGAACAGAATGGAGGGCAGCAAGAGAGATGTCTCTGGCACTCTGAAATTTAGGGAACCTGACCTGAGGCTTCATTGTAGTAGACGTTGATCCTTTCCAATTGTAAGTCACTGTCTCCATGGTAGGCGCCAGTGGGATCAATGCCATGTTCATCGCTGATGACTTCCCAGAACTGTAAGTGAGGAAAAAGGACAAAGAATTAGTGACAGGACAAATCTTTCTGAAAACCAGACTGGTCCCATTTTCATGTTATGGTTCTACTGCATACTTGGATAGCTTTTATGTGGGAGTGCAGTGAGACATATTGATTTATCCCGAGGAGCTTCAACACTGGACTGGGTTCATTAGCATGGAGGGTACCATCTGGGTTTTCCACTAAAGGTGCCAAAATCACAAAGCCCTTTTCCATGAGTCTCTAGCACAGCCTTGCAAAGCAGGCAGATATATTGCTTTACAGCTGGTGGCATTTGTCAGTATGCACCTGTTGCACAGGACAGACACAGGTCCAAGTGGGAGGGATAGGTTAATTGCAGCATTGCCCCCCACTTCAGATCATTTTGCCAATCAAAGGGCACATATTGGATCTGCTATCAATTACCTCAAGCACCAACAAGGCAAAGGTATCAATTCCTCGTCACTCGACAAGCTCTCTCATCTGTCATCCTGACCTTCAAAGGTATTTGTGAAATAGAAATCATCCAGTTCCACAGAGACATCAACCAGTCATCTGATTCAGTCCTACAGCTTTCAAACTTTCTACCTTCAGGGTACAGTTTTTGAAAGGTCTAGTAAGTCATCTAAGAGACACCCACTCCAGGCCATACTACATTTTGTGCAAGAAGAAATTCACTTGTGACACTCAGCCTACCCCAAACTCCATAAATCTGATAAAACACCCACCTACACCTCATCTGTCCTCTATCTGAAAACTGCAGCTGGAAGCGATAATCTTTTAAGGAAATGAGAGGGTGAATGTAAATCTCATACAATGCAGGTAATACGCAACTTACAATGGTTCATTTAGTGACCATTTGAAGTTACAACAGGACTGAAAAAAGATCATTTTTCACACTTAACAACCATTGCAGTCACATGATCAAAATTCAGGTGCTTGGCAACTGACTCATGTTATTGACGGTTGCAGTATCCTGGGAATACGTGATTATCTTTTGCGACCTTCTGACAAGCAAAGTCACTAGGGAAGCCAGATTCACTTAAGAACCATGTTACTAACTTAACCAACTGCAATGATTCACTTAACAATTGTGGCAAGAAAGGTCATAAAATGGAGCAAAAGCCTCTTAGCAAATGTTTCACTTATTAACAGAAATTGTGGGCTCAACGTGGTCATTAAGTCTAGGACTACCTGTACTTTTTATAATCTTAAAAGCAGTTTCTCCATCACAGCCTCCAAGTGTTCAAAATGTCCTAAAGACCGCAAGGATGAGCCCCCACCCACTGCAGGATCTATGCACCAACTTGTGTTTCCTCCTTTCTCTCAGAAAATGACTGCAAGAATGGGATGCACAGTATACTCAAGGGATTTATTTTCATACCAGAGAAGATTTTGTTTTGACTCATATAATAGAGGACTTTTTTTTCCTCTATAAAAGCTTTCTTTTTCCAAGAGGGAGGGAGAGAGGGAGGGAGAGAGAATATGAGGGGGGGGGGGAAGGGAGAGAGAGAGAGATGTTCTATATTTGTAAGTGTCTTTAATATGGGATATAAAAGCTTTGTAGATGTATAAATATTTGGTTTAGCTTCTTTGTATCATAAATGAGTGGCACTTGGGAAGGTGAAGGAAACCTTCTGCAAAGCCTTCTTTTAGCCACCTTTTGCATAAGAAGAGAAAGAAAACATTTACTTTCCCAATTAAGTTTGAGGAAGGATCATCATTCAGTGGTAAGACATTATTTGCAGACATTGCTATGTTGAATAAGGGTAGATATGGTCTCTATCTGTAGTCCTGGAGAGCCACTGACCAAATTGTTGACAGTACTGAATTAGGCAAGTCATAAGCAAAACTGATGGATCGGAATGAATCTTGTGTCATAATATACGGAGCTAGTTACGTTGGCTCAAGGAAGCCAACAAGTGGAAGATGAACACAATCAAACTACTTTTTTTTTTTACTCATGGTGGCTTCACAGAGAGCTGTAATTTACAAACCACCACCACACTAAGCAAAAGTCAAATAAACCATATTATGAAAATATGAAGCCAGCCAATTTAAACAGAAATATAGAAAAACTTCCTTCCTCCATTGGCAGCCAAGCAAAGAGATCTGCGGAGCTCTTGAAATGTTTAAACTTTGAAGTGCTAGTATTTCCCCATTTCTGGCATATTAGCTGGGGGCCCTGTCTCCCAGCCAGAGTAGTGAATGTTGTTGCTACAAAGTACTTAAAATACTAGTTCTTATTTCAGGACCTTGTCTTAATTGTATCAGATACTCTATCACAACAGGATTTAAAACAATTTGATCTAAAGTTATTGTGATTGTACCTTAAATAAGAGGAATTCAGAATAACAACATAAAGTTGCTTGTAATACTGCACTAAATTATGTTAGCAAAGATGGCAAAATTGACTGCTTTAATTAAAGAGAAGAATCTATCCAGGTTTTTTTTTTCTACTTGGAAACTGATTGTGTGTACCCTGTCTTATTTTTGCCAGTAGAATCTAGGAAGCCTTCCATTCAAACATGTCCATTTCCTCACACAGTATTAGGGGAGCTCCCACTTTTGTCTGGCCTACTTCTGGTCCCTTGCAGCCCAGACAGCCTGTATAGCTGGTTCTCACCACCTTGTGCCTGCTGCAACTCAGCTTTAAATGGAATCCCTGGGTCACACACTCATATCTCTCACATTCTGCTGCAGCATGAGTGGCAGTTTCTATTTATACCATTTGCCAGGGAAAGCAGGCACGGCTGGGGGAGGAAAGGAAGCATTTGCCAAGGGTGAAGATGCAGACACTGAGCCATGTCCCTTAAAGTCCCTCTCCGCACGCACAACCTCAGAGAAAACAACCAGAGCACTAAGCAGAAGGAAATACTGCAATTATAAATCCAGCAGATGAGCAAATGACAAGCCGAACTCAGTCGCCTGGATTGCGGATGAGTTCCCGGCATGTCCATCAGGTGCGAGGGCACATGCCAGACAGCAGGGAAGGCTTAGCAGCAAGGACACTTTCCAGTTCAGCAAAACTCCTTCTCCAGTACTTCACTGCCCTTCAGGCTGAGAATTTACTGCCAGTGTTTGTTCTCATTTTTCTCCCGAAATTAGGAAGAGAAATCAGAGGTTAGACTCTCCTGGTTGCTGATAGAGGACTTCTTAGCAAAATACGAGATTGTGTAGTTGACAGAGCTTTAAAGTTAAGAAGGACTGTTCATTTTGACCAAGAATACCACTTCTATTTCACAGCTTGTAGGCCGGTGGTCACATGCAAGTCAGAGAAATGAAGTCACTTTTATTATGGTGGCAATAAAAAGTCCAGGTGCAATTTGAAACTTCAGGTGCAGAGTTCAGATGCTGCCTTTGCATGTGGAGAGCACACCACTTCTCATTGCTCAAAAGCATGTGTGTGTGTGTGTGTGTCTTCAAACTTGGCAACTTTTTAAGATTTATGGACTTCAATTCTCAGAATTTCTCTGCCAGCTATGCTGGCTAGAGAATTGTGGGAGTTGAAGTCCACAAGTCTTAAAATTGCGAAGTTTGGAGAGCCCCTGCTTCTACCGATACCAGCTTGGTTTTGCAGACTGGAATGTGAGAGGTCGGGACAAATCCCATCACCAAGAAAGTGCACTGAAAATTGTACATAATCCTTTTTAAGTTCTCTGGGAAGGGAATGGGCTGCTGTGTTTTTAAACCTCACATGATTTAGCCACAAGTTAAGTATCTCTTTAAGAGAGGGACAGGGAGAAAAGGTGCTCACTTTGTTTAGAGACCTGTCACAGCATATTCTGTGAGAGGCCTTGCAGGAAGGTAGCTGTAAAAGAGATGCACCAACTACATGTGGGACCCTGGGGATGGTAGTAGCCACATGTTAGAAAGTCAAGGATACCTTCTGAAGCAGGAACTCAGCTGGTAACTGTCTCTTTCCAGTGAGATACAAGTTAACAGCTTGAGGTTATTCATAGACTGATTCAACCCCAGAAGCAGCTTGCTGAGCTTTCAAAAAGTAAAATGAGCTGAGCAAATGGTGACTCATCTTACTTCAGACTGCAGGGAAGGCTGATACAAGGAAAAGCTCATTTACATAGCTAATAGGCAGCCAGGAAGAAGCACCTCTTTCCCCAATATTTATGCGAGGACGAGGAGGAAGAAATACACCAATCACAACTGGTGAGCTCCCCTTTGGTGCAGTCTTAGGTGGAACTGCCCGGTTTTACCTGTTCTGTGATAGTTCGGCCTCAGCAGGAGTATTAAGGGATCATCTCCCAAGGAGGACTGGTTTAGTAACAATCCAATCCCTCCGTGAAGGCAGGAAGGAGAAAGATCAAGGTTCGCTTTCCCCAGATATCCATAAATCTATAACATTTGCTCTTGATGTGAAGGATTACTTTGCTAACAAGGGTGGAGCGCTTTTGTGGGGGAGGAGGAAAAGGTGTGCTGGGTTTCTGATCAACTTCCCCTTTTCCTTAGAACTGGCTGGTTAAGTCAGCAGCTGGTGGATGCAAATTAACAGAAAGGAAGCTCGTGAAAGACCAGATTGCCTTACAAATTCCAGCACAAAAGTCCCACTGTGACCAGGAAGAAAGTATTAGAAGGAGTTGTCAGAATTAAGACTGAAGGTAGTTCCACATTTAGTGGCTATTTGTAGCTGCAATAGTGATGAAAACTTATGATCAATCTTCACCAATGAGCTTTGCAGGTATGTAAAACAAAGGAAAACTGAAGTAAGAACATAAGCACAGCCAAAGTGTCACTTGGTAACAGCTGAGTTTCCAGTCCCAACTAAAGAAGGACTACTGTATGGCATTCTAAGACATATAGGAAAAGCAGATATCAGATGCTTTTGAATGGTCCCCTCCATACCTTGCCATTAGCTATATTGGCTGGGGACATGTTCCTGGAAGGTACCTGGTTGACCTTTGATAAGAAAATATAGTGGTTAAGATATCAAGGACAGCCAGGCTGTGGGAAGAGATCAAGGCAAAAGCAATTAAAACAGTTCTGAGGGGGCTTCTGGAAGGCAAAGCATAATCTAAGAGGCATCCTAAAAGAAGTGTATGGCATTCAGATATGCTGTGTACCAAAGGAAGAAATGTCTTCAATAGCTGTAGTGTATGCCATGCACCAGCTTTGCATTATGTGGCATCTTACAAATGAGTTGCTGGGTTATATAATATTCCTTGTTTAGTCAGGTTCAACTCCACAACATATGTTGGGGAAGATACTGTAGCTGGGAGTTCTTCATAGTCAGCTTTATGTACCAGAGCACACAGTTGACCCTATTGCAGGCCAATTTCTTAGTGGATTTAATTTTGCACAGACTCAATTAGTTACATTACACAGGTTACAATAATTTAAGTGCAACGAAGTCAGTCAAGTTAATACCGAGCTGGCTGGATTTGCAGCAAAATCCATTTGCAAATATGCCTTTTGGCAGACTTCGAGAAAAGGACGAGAGGATGGATCAGTTCGCGTCCGGCAGAACCCTGAGGTGTTCGCGTTGCCCCTGCCGTCTTTGCTGGGATTTCTTCAGACGAGAGGGGACGGTGGAAGCCATGTTGGCGGCCGCATTGCAGAGATCCGCCCACTCCCGCCACAGGTTCCAGGTTAGAAAATGCGGCACAAAGCAAAAAGGACTTCTCCCAAAGGCTCCGAGCACCCAAGCCAGTCCTCCCTCTCCTCTGCCACGCCGCGCTTTCTCGCCATTCCCTAATCTCCCCACCCTACACTCCAGGCACATTCCGGTAGGGAGCCATTTAGGACAGGCATTCCCGAGGAGGAGGCCAGGAAGAGAGGTCGGAGCGGCGACATTTCCCGCTCAGCTCCATCGCCCCCTCAAGTGAATTTCGATCGCATTGCCCTTGATGCTCTCCACGCGCCTCCATTCCGACCATTAAGCGACCGGAGGACGCGTGAACACCATTCCCTTCCTTTGTCTTTCCGATCGCACCCTGCCCGAGAGCCCAAGTATTTCTCCGGAAAGAATCCAGCCCCCCGCGTTTTCCCGTCTAACCTTGGCCCCGATCTGGTTGCCGCACTGGCCGGCCTGGAGATGCACGATCTCCCTCATGGTTTGCTGATGGTTGCTTTTCCAAGCGCACTTAAGCTCTACTTTCGACCTGAGGAATCCACGTCCCTCTCAGGCTTCAGCCCGTTCCGATAATGCGTCTTAAATGGGGCCTCGCCGGGAAGGGAAGGGCTATTCTTGGAGCGACTGCGCATGGGCTGCAGTTGACTGCCAATTCCGTTGCCGCTACCCTTTTTCCCCGTCTTGCCAGGCGGTAGCGCGCTGGGCGTGCGTGCGTCTGGCGCGTCTCTCCAAGAGTCGAAGTCTTTGCCTTCTGCCCTGTTGAAGTTCAGGCCCTCTTCGGTCAACTCCTATAGGAGAAATGCCCGAAGCCTTTGGGGCATCTCCGATGACGATCTCTTCTGTTCGGGTCGGGGGTGAATGGATAGGTGTACCTAGTGAGGCGCTTAGTTTACTTGCCTGCGCGTGTTAACTGCTGCTCCTGCAGTGGGATATTTATTTTGGATCCGAAGATGAAACAGTTTCGGAGGGGATAAAAAAGCAAGGGACTTCATCTCTTGCTACAAAATGACATTTAACTCATTTGTAATGTATTTGTGGTAGCTGGGAGGAAATACGTGCCTGGATGCAAGGAGTGGTATATATAGGTCATTTGAGTGTCAGCAGCCTTAAGGAAAATCCATTTTTGAAAAAAGCCTTCCTTGGATTTACATTCAAGGATGTAAATATATATGGATAACATTATTACATATTTATGTAGATATATATGGTCCAAGTTGCAGCAAACTATTTGAGCAATGTTTGAAAGACTGGTATCTATGCAAGGTTGGAGCATACTGCTAGCAAACAAAATAAGTGGATCCCAAATCTTGGAGGTCCCCGATTATCTTGATGAAGTTCAGTTTGAATTCACCCTGATCAGGTGTATAGCTTGCTCTATTGCAGTGTTTCTCCACTTTGGCCACTTGAAGACGTTGAGTCTTCAACTCCCAGAATTCCCCTGCCAGCCCAGCTACCCTAAGTCTATGCTGGTTGGAGAATGGTTCAAGTGACCAAAGCTAAAAAACTTGGTTAGCCTTCTGCAGAAGAGGGATGAGAGGACAATAAATCCCCTGTATCTGTTAGATTTTTCAGCAGCTTTTGATATTGCCGGTCACAATATTTTAGATTGCTTTGTGCATTTGGGATAGGGGTTTTATTTTTATTTACTAAGATCCTTACAGAGAATTACTTAGTTTGGCCCTGATCCCTGTGCTTTAGAGTCCACAACATTTTGTATGTGATGCTGTTTAACGTCTTTACAAAGTTAGTAGGAACTTGGGCAATGAGACAATCTTAATACGTAGTTGACATTCAGGTCTGTCTTCAATAACATCACAGACAGGATGTTTTAAAGCAGTATTTGGATGCAGTGATGTATTAAAGGCAAATACATTGAAGTAGTCTCACTTCACAAGACAGAGAGACTATAGGGGCAGGTAATTTCCAAGCATAGAAATTGGGGGACATGACCATACAGACTGATTTCATTCCGTAAGAACAGGTTATACTTCTAGGTGGCCCTAAAGTCATTTATCATTTGAGATCCATGTGACTTCTCTAGCCTGTCACTATGGTTCTGAAACAGTGCACTAAGGCACTGCAGCAAAATCACAGTGGTGCTAGAGAAGCAGAACAGTTAAGTATTCTAAAGGGAATTGAGCATGTTTGGAACTCCTGGCCCATTACCATTATTCAACTGGTATTCCCGTTACAGAACACCCTTTTCTGGATTGGGATAATCTTGTTATTTTATCATGCAGTGTTTAATGGCTTTGACTTGGACTTATCCAGGTTCTCTATCTGAATATATCCTTTTGTTTAGTTGGAAAATTCTCACCATTTTGAGGATTTTAAAAAATAAGATAAAATCTGAATTATTAGGGGAGTGCAAGAAAAAGGAATAGTTTGGTACTCCGATTGTCCCCAGATCTGTCCATCTGTCCAGAATGAGCTGCTTTGAACATAGAATAATAAGCGTTGGAAGGGACCTTGGTGGTCTTCCAGTCCAACCACCTGCTTGAGCCGGAGATCCTATATCATTCCAGACAAATGGTTGTCTAGTCTCTTTTTGAAAGCCTTCAGTGATGAAGCATTCACAATTTCTGAAGGCAAGCTATTCCATTGGTTGATTACTCTCATCATTAGAAAATTTCTCCTTAGTTTTAGGTTTCTTCTCTCCTTGATTAGTTTCCAACCATTGTTTCTTGTCTTGCCTTTTGGTTCTTTGGAGAACAGTGAAAGCCTCTCAAATATTGGAACAGGGTTATGTCCCCCCCCCACCCCCTGATCCTTCTCTTCACTAGACTAGCCTTGGCCAGTTCCTGTAACCATTCTTCATATGTTTTAGCCAGTGGTGGGATTCAAATAATTTAAGAACCGATTCGCCTGGAGTCAGATTGGCTGTCGTGGGAGGCATGGCCCCTCCCCTTCCTCCAGCTCTGCTGCACATGTGGGATGAGGCTCCTGCGATGGCCAACCTGACTCTGGGCAAACAGGTTGTTAAATTACACCCCCCCCCATTAAAGTGGATCCTGGGCATTGTGCTGCATTGGAGAAATGGGCAACGGAGCAGCCGGCACAACATAAAGGAGGAGGAGTAATGAGAAGAAAGAGGGAAAGTGGCCTTCTTCTTCCATTACCTGTTTCTCCATGGCAGTGCAGTGCAGCGCAGTGTCCAGGATCCCCTTTGATAGTTGGGTGGGTGGGTAATTTAACAACCAGTTTGTCCAAATCGGTGCGTACCAGCTGAATCCCACCACTAGTTTTAGCCTCCAGTCCCCTAATCATCTTTGTTGCTCTTCTCTGCACCCTTTCCAGAGTTTTTTTGAAAAATTTTTTAATTGTGGTGACCAGACCTGGAGGCAGTATTCCAAGTGTGGTATTACTACAGCTTTGTAAAACAGTACTATTACCTCCACTGGTACAGTGCCTCTATTAATGCAGCCTGTTGAGATAATTCCCCATTAGGAGAATGAGTACACACAGGGAGATGTGAGAGTGGTGAAGAGTAACACACAACCAGCACACAGATACACTGTATAGTAAAATGTAGCTTTTTTACTTCCAGTAAACGGTTAAGCAAAGTTCAACAAACCGTCCAAGTCATATACAGTTATAGCAGTCAGTTTTCAGTCCAGGGATAATCCAATAACAAAGTCCAGTATCAAAAATAGTTCAGTAAAAGACTCACATTAAATCCAAGAATAATGACGATCAGCAACAGTCAATAGGGAAATGCAGGAACCAAAAACAGCCAACATCAGAACATCAACCAACTGGCAACTAGCAACACTCTGGGAAACCAGGTTTCTGGCTCCATCTTATGGCCGTTTGAGGAACCACACCCAATTACAATTTTAGCATTCCCTTAAAGAGGCAGTATTAAAATATCTATCCTGGTTTATATATTTCCAACCCAACTGTTAAGTGACTTACATTCCTAACACAGCCTAGGATTGCATTGGCTTTTTTGGCTTCTGCCACACACTAGTCCACCAGGATTAGTTGGGCTATGGCCTTATATCTCCCTTTGCTCTCCTTCTGTAATTCAGCTAAAAATATTAACCCTCTCAGAAAAAACATTTCCTGAAATGAAATACAAATAGTCCACAACTTGTGTCTACAATTGAACTCAACATTTCCATTGCTAAGTAAGACAGTTGTTAAGTGAATTTTGCCCCACTTTCCGACCTTTCTTTGCCAGTGTTAATTGAATCAAAGCTGTTCTTAGGTTAGTTATATAGTGGTTAAGTGAATCTGGTTTCTCCATTGACTTTGTTTGTCAAAGGTTGATCACATGAGTGCTGCAACCATCATAGATACGGATCAGTTGCCAAGTGTCTGAATTCTGATCATGGAACCAGTGCAATGGTAGTTAAGTGTGAAAAAATGGTCATAGGTCATTTTTTTTTCAGTGCCATTGTAACTTTGAACTCTCACTAAATGAATGGTTGTAAACTGAGGATTAGGTGTAATATTCAGCTTCCTTCAGTAAAGGGAATAACAGTGGCTTGTGGATTGCAGATGCTTGTAGCCTTTCTTCTAAAAGAAAACAGTTTCACAAAATAGCACCTCGGTCTGTATTAAGTTGAATGAACAGAATAATACTGCATACTTATGTGATACTCTATTCAAAGGGTATTAATTACCTGAACTCAAGAGTATTTATTATCCATTATTATTGTATTACATGCTGGCATTAATGGAAAGCCTGATTAGAGTGACAAATAAGGAGTGCTGTATAACTCATTGTCACAGTTTTATTCTTCCATGATGACAAATACTATGCAGGTGACAAGCTTGCCCAGGCTTCTTCCTGGTTCAGAGGATGATACTTCTTGAAATGTGGAGTGAAAAGTAATCATGATGGTGACAGAAGTCAGAATGAATTGGGGCTGTACATGCATATAGCCGGTCCCGCTCCTTTTTAAAATTATTTATTTGTTTATATTCCACCTTACTTTTACAAAGAACTGAACATATTCAACACGTCTACCTCCAGCTATTTTCCCCACAATAACCCTGTGAGATGGATTGGGCTGAGAAACTGAGTGGCCAAAATCACCACCTGGCTTTCATGGCTAAGGTGGAATTTGAACTCATGGCCTCCTGCTTACTAGCCAGTGCCTTAAAACCACTAGACCAGGGGTATCCAATCTTGGCAACTTTAAGACTTGTGGACTTCAATTCCCAGAATTCCTCAGCCAGCTGGCTGAGGAATTCTGGGAGTTGAAGTCCATAAGTCTTAAAGTTGCCAAGGTTGGACACCCCTGCACTAGACCAACCTGGCTCTTGCCTCTCTTTAATTTGTGTTATTTGTGGGTGCCAATGTAATTTCTAGAAATAATTCATATTTATAGATTTGTGGGGTTATATAAGTCCCAGAAATTCCCAGATGATATGACCAGATTTGGAAAGGAATATTTACAGCAACTCGACATTGTAGTATTTAATTCCTTACTGAAATTGAGGATGGGAATAACAACCACCTTGTACGTTTTCTGATTCACACAGATACTGATATTAAATTATTTCTTATAATAACCTCCTAATAAAGGGCATGAGAACCAACATCTTACTTTTTCATCTTGCTCTTTCAAACTAAATTGAATGTGACACATCCAGACCTCCCCTCAGTGGTACACAATGCATGTGTTTCAGTGCCCAAAATGGACCAGCTAAAAACATTCCTATTTCAATTTCACTTGTGTCTGTCATCTGAATTTATTCACAGTCCTGTTGAAAACAGAGTATGTAGCAAGATAACCAATCCCCAAATGAAACAGAGCATGTAGCAATAATACATCCATTTAAATGGTTGCTTCCAGCTACACTCAATAGATCAGGCTTTCATCTAAAATCAGCCAGTGGAATACTGTAGATGCATTTGTTTCTGTTCATTGGCATCCAGATACATTGTATTTTTTTTAAAAAAAACCCAACTTTCTCCTTTTATTCACAGGAAGAGATCAAAAGCATATGTGGATTTATGCGTTAGTGTTAATTCTTCTTTGGTTAGCATAAAACAATAGGAGCGGCTAGTTTTCCAATTGAAAAAGAATAATAGTTAAGGAGGCTAAACAAATGTCCTTTTAAAGATGATGCCTTGGAAATAATTTAAGATGCTTGAAAAATGCTTTTTAGCAACAGAAGCTGGAAGATCTTGCAGGGAATATCCAGGTTTTTTTTATTTACTAGAAAAACATGTTTATTTACTTTCCTCTAATATTTTCCCCATCCCCCTTTCCAGGACACATTTGAAGAGATTAAAAAAGGGGGGTTACATATGGTATAAACAACCTGTAAAAAAGTTGTTGTTAGTTGCAAAGTCATGTCCGACCCATCATGACCCCATGGACAACGTTCCTCCAGGCCTTCCTGTCCTCTACCATCCCTATCATTTAAGCTCACACCAACTGCTTCAGTGACTCCATCCAGCCACCTCATTCCTGTTGTCCTCTTCTTCTTTTGCCCTCAACCGTTCCCAGCATTAGGCTCTTCTCCCATGAGTCCTTCCTTCTCATTAGGTGGCCAAAGTATTTGAGTTTCATCTTCAGGATATGATCTTCTAAAGAGCAGTCAGGGTAAAAAAGTATATGCTAGCATATAGGTAACAAATACTATTATTCTATCCTTTAGGACCTCTATGGTTTTGGACCTATGTGTTTTATATTAAAAAAATATTCCAAATTTGAAATATGGGAAAGCTTCTTGGAGGAGAATAGGGAACCTCCGAAGAACACATTCCTTTATTAAGCTACATTTCTGGATACAAAGATGTGTTTTATTTGGAAAAGGAAAATATAGGAAAAACAAGGGAAAATAACAACTATGCAGAATTCAAAGTAAAATAGATATCGATATTCCTCAACTTATGATTGTAATTGAGCTCATAATTATGATTGTAAGTTGTAAAGATTCTTAAGCAGGTCATCCATCATGTGTCTGCGCCCAATTTTATGATCTTTTGTGGCAGTTGTTAAGGAAAATTATTGTTTGCTATATTCTGTATAGTTTACAGCAAAAGCATAATAAACTGAGGTCATGTGACTGTGGAATGTTGCAAGTGGCCATAAATTAGGCCAATGACCGAGATCTCAAATTTAGTCATTTGATTGCAGCGTGGTGATGGTGGCTAGATGTATTTTTTGTATTCATTTATTCATTTATTTATATCTCACCTTCATTATTTTCACAAATAATTCAAGGTGGCAAACATATCCAACACACTTTCCTCCTCCAATTTTCCCACCAAAACCATTCTGTGAGGTGAATTGGGTTGAAAGTCCAAGGTTATCCAGTTGGCTTTCATGGCTTAAGACAGAACTTGAACTCATGGTCTCCCGCTTTTAGCCTTGGTGCCTTAACCCAAATTGGCTCTCTCAGATCTATGCAGAAAATTAGAAACTATCTAGTGACTAAAGTCATATTCCTAAATACCCTTAGAGTACAAGATCTAGTTTTTCCCAATTGTGCCCTTGGATATAAAGCCTTCTCTGATGAGGCTTTCTGAGGAAACAAGAGCTAGCAGGATTTCCTCACAGACGGTCAGTTTACCAGATGCTTTAGGGGGCACTGTTCTACTTAATTTAAAAGCTAGGAGCTTGGTCAAAACTGCTCCTCTGCTTCCTGACCACAGATCAGGCAACTTGTATGTTTGATTTCATACGGAGTCTCTTTTCCCAAGATTATTCTACCCATAAGTCTTTTTTCAGCAATTCTCTTGAGGAAAGTGCCTCAAAGAACAGAGATTATTTGCTCAGCAAAAGAACCAAGAACAAAAAATAAGAAAAGAAAAATAAACATCCAGACCCAAGTCCACATTATGGGTTACTTAGCAGTTTTTTTTTAAATCTGTAAACTTTCCTTGCGCTTAATTTTGAATTTCTATAGTTGTTGTGCTGTCCAGACAGTATATAGTTAACTGGGAATTAAGATAGTTAAGTTAGAATTGGGAGCTGTTCCCTTAAGGGAATGCATCATGGTAAATGTAGTTAAGGCATCATGGGAAATGTAGTCTATGTCATGTGGTCACATCTGTAATCCTGGTTGGTCACTGAATTGACCCTTGGCTGGGTTGGGGGAAGCCCTTTGTTCTCTTTCCTTGCCTGGATCAAGCAGCATGCTGGATCTCTCTGCTCCATCATTAAGGGGTGAAGAGAACTGTCTTTTTACATTATGAAGTCAGCTGTGCAAAGAATTGGACATTAGATGAATCACAAGCTCCTCATAAAGCACTCTGAGGAGAACCACAAACCGTCTATAACACATGCCCTTGAACCAGAACGCCATGCCAGGAGGATGCTGACAGCAACAGGCATCCAGCCGCTCTGCATCCAGACTCTGAGCCACCACAGCAGACAACCCATAACTCTCCCTCGGCCAAGCAGCCTCAGCGTGCTATAGAGGCATCCCTGGAGCCAGAGACGAGTGACAATTGCACGGCAGTGTGCGATAACACACTATCCCCTCGTTCGTGGCATCAGATCTGCTTAGCCAATGTCTAGCCTGATGGACGCCCAGAAGAAGCAGTGAAGATGTATGTAATAGTAAATAATCAGAGCACTCGCTTGCTAGCCAGATCCGCATTCTTCGACTTCTTCGCTGTTCCAAAGGAAGAAGTGGGCTTCACGATATCAACATGCACCGTACCATGAAGCACAGAGGAGAGGAGAGCTACTGGACTCTGTATAGAGTCATTAGATGGGAGTTCTTGGTTCCCACTGCCGCCTGTGTTAGAATGGGATGGGATACCAGATGACCGCAGCCAGATTGCAACATCAGAGGTAGCAAGCGACATACCTCACCTGAAGCACATGGCTCATCACTTTCCTGCTCTAGATCCGGTAGCCAAGATTCTGTTCTTGTTAGGAGTAGATGTACCTGATGCTTTCATTCACACTGAAGTAGTCAAAGGCCCCAAAGGCTCCCCATTTGCCTTCAAAACAGCACTAAGATGGGGAATCACAGGGATAGTTTGCATCGATTGGCTGTAGGCCCCATCCCAGGCAAATGTCTTTGCAACATCTATCCCAAAAGCTTGCCAACACCCCTTGGAACCGTTGGAAGCAAGAGTATCTGTCCACCCTACAAGGCTGCCAGAAGCAACCAGCAAACTTTCACCAAGAAGCTTTACACCAGACTGGTTACCGACCTAGTGTTGCTGCAGAGAAAGGCTGAATTTGAAGACTAAACCTCAAGCTTTGCATGCTTTGTATCTACCTCATTGCATTGTTTGATGATATATTACTGTTTATCTTAGTTGTTTACTTTAGTTGATATTTAGTTGGAAGTGGAACTTATAATTCCGGGGGTGTGTGTGTGTGCTATCCAGACAGTATATAGTTAATTGAGAATTAAGATAGTTAAGTTAGAATTGAGAGCTGCCCCCTTAAGGGAATGCACCATGGTAAATGTAGTTAAGGCATCATGGGAAATGTAGTCCATGTCATGTGGTCACATCTATAATCCTGATTGGTCACTGAATTGACCCTTGGTTGGGTTGGGGGAAGCCCTTTGTTCCCTTTCCTTGCCTGGATCGAGCAGCATGCTGGACGTCTCTGCTCCATCATTATAGGATGAAGAAAACTGTCTTTTTACACTATGACGTCAGCTGTGCAAAGAATTGGACATTAGATGAGTCTCGACGTAACTGTGAGTCACATCTTGAGAATGCCTTGTGATCCAGTAAAGAAACTTTGTATGGAAGCCTGTGTAGAGTTTAATCTGTCTGTCTTTATATTCAGCCAGTAATTAAAAGACTGAACAGTTGTCTCTTTCCTGTTTTTTTGCACTCAGTGCCATCTTCCAGGTGAAACGCCTGGTTCCCCATTGTAGCATTAAGTCAATAAGAGACAAGGCAAATGCCTGATAAGCTTTTATTCTGCAATAGCAGGTTGTCAACACAGCCTGGAGGTTTATCATGGAGTATCTGGAGTATCTATCTGTAGCCTGAAGTATCTATCATGCTATTTGGCTGCATTCAATTTGAATGTGTCAGTGGGTCTGTCAGTGTTCCAAGTCTAGCCAAATGCACTTCTCCATGAACTATGACAGATACATTTCCACATGTTAACTCTTGGGCAACAGATCTTATGAATGAGAGGAGCTTGTTCTAATCTATGGTATATAATCTACTTCCCTACCACCCTTATGTTGGGAAACACTTAATAAGACATAAAAACCCTCACTTGGTAGCAATAATAGAAAAATCCCTCTGAAACATTCAACCCACAATTAAAAAAGAAACAATTTATGAGACACACTTGAGGAAATATTTAAATTCTTTTGATAAAGGCCAAGGGAAGGCTCACCAATTGCAGCTCTCAAGGGAGAACAATCCACAGCTAGAGAGGCTCACAGGAGAAGAGCTCCTTCCCAGGTGTTGGGCAAAGAGCCTTCAGTGAGTTGTCCCGCATCAAGCCTCTCTTGCAGATCTTAGTGTCTGGATAGATCTATGGAGAGACAACTAGCACTTTAACTCAGCCAGGTTTTAGACCTACTTTAGATATACAGGTAATCCTCAAATTATAACCACAATTGAGCCCAAAATTTATGTTGTTAAGATCAATTTGTTAAGTGAGATTTACCCCATTTTACGATTTGTCTTGCCACATTTGTTTAGTGAATCACTGCAATTGTTAAATTAGTAAAACTATTATTAAATAAATCTGGTTTTCCTATTGACTTTGCTTATCATGACCCCAGGACACTGTAACCGTCACAAATATGAACCTGTAAATCACATGACCATGGGGATTTTGCAAGTGGTCATAAGTGTGTTGTAAGTTGAAGACTACCCGCACTGGGAGGGAATAATGAAGTACTTCTGGTGAATTTCAAATAATATTTCAATCGCCCTTTTGGGATTATAACTAGTTTCCTACCATGGAGGAAACTAGTTATACTCACTTCTTGTCTTCCTTCACAACATTTTAAATTTAACTGCCTGTTTCCATGATTGTGCACATGTATTATCAGCCCAAATGTACACAAATGAACTCAAATCAGCCCAAATGTACTCAAATCAGCCCAAATGTAGATAAAAGTAACGTTTTACATGTAGGTAAGAAAAATCAACTGTACAAGTACAGACTAGATGAAACTTGGCTTAGTGCCAGTAAATGTGAGAGGGATCTTGAGTCCTAGTGGATGATCACTTAAAAATGAGCCAACGGTGTGCTGTTGCAACAGCCAAAAAAGCCAACACAATCCTAGGCTGCATTAACAGAGAGATGGAATCAAGATTACGTGAAGTATTACCATAGTATCACTTTATAAAGCCATAGTAAGACCAAACTTGGAATACTGCATGCAGTTTTGGTCACCACAATATAAAAAAGATGTTGAGACTCTGGAAAGAATATTGGTAAGAGTAGCAAATATGATTAGGGGACTGGAGTTGAAAACAAATATAAAGAATGGCTGCAGGAACTGGGTATGTCTAGTCTACCAAAAAGAAGGACTAGGGGAGATATGATAGCAGTGGTCCAATATTTGAGGAGCTGTCACAAAGATCAGGGGGCCAGACTATTTTCCAAAGCACCTGGAGATAAGAAACAATGAGGAGAGAAGCAACCTAGGATGAAGGAGAAATTTCCTAATAGAACAACCTGTGCAATGGCTTGTCAGAAATTGTGGGTGCCCCAATATTGGAGGCTTTCAAGAAGAGATTGGACAGCCATTTGTCTGAAATGGTATAGGGTCCCCACTTGAGCAGAGGTTTGGACCCGGTGACCTCCAACTTCCCTTCCAACTCTATTATTCTGAATTCTGTATTTCATTCTATTCAAATAATTCCATGGCAGGGTGAAGGTCTCTTGTTTGAAAGTTATGGACTATAACCTAGCATCCTGGTCCAGTGTGGGTTGGCAGATACTGTAGATGGATGGGGGGTTTTTTTTTGCTTCCCAATCTAGGTCTGAATGGGATCAATTGGCCCAAAATTACCCCA
This sequence comes from Hydrophis major, assembly GCA_033807585.1. NCBI lineage: Eukaryota > Metazoa > Chordata > Lepidosauria > Squamata > Elapidae > Hydrophis > Hydrophis major. The sequence continues at coordinate 234,698,826 of CM066329.1, forward strand.
TCAGCTTCCAGGCCTAAGAGAGAACTAGAATCTTGGTCTTCCTGCTCCTAGTCTAGGACCTTAATCACTATCTCACACTGCCAAACACATTTAAAACTTGTCAAAGATAGAAAACACTGGCTTCAGGCAATGGTGGATAATTTCTTGGACTTGCCCAGCAAGGTGAGAATTGGTTACTGAAGAGAATTGAAGCCAGTGACAATCAGGACAACCTCCTATTTCTCCTCCTTCCTTCCCATGCAAGCGCCATTGGGTAAGGGACGGGTGGTTTTGCAAAAGGACTGAATTGATTGCATGTATAATCTTTTTAAAATGAAAAAAGACTAATTTGAACTGGGAATTTTAACAGCCCAGCTATTATTTTGCATTAAAGTTGTAAGGCAAGTAGAAAAACCATAGGCATAAAAAAGGTTTAATTTCAACAAGTAGATTCTTAGGTAAGGGGCTAGGATTACAGTTAGGATGGCAAGTTCAACCTTGGACATTACAAGAATTCTCTGTTTAATGAGGAAAGACAGTGTCATTTGACAATCCTGACAATCTATTTTTTAAAAAAAAATGTATCAGAAGAGAGAACCAGTTTGTTATCGTGATTAAGGTATCAGGCTAAATGGGAAGATGATGAGTTCTAGTCCTGCCCGAGCAGAGGTGGTATTTAGCAGATTCTGACCAATTCTGGAGAACTGGTAGCGGAAATTTTGAGTAGTTTGGAAAACCAGCAAATCCCACCTCTGACTGGCCCTGCCCCCATTTCTTCTCTGCCTCCCAAGTCCCAGTTGAACAGCTGGGTCTTCTTTTGTTGCCCTGCACAGGAGAACGGAGCTGGAAAGCAGGTTAGTGGGGTGGGGGGAAATGGAGATTTTGCAGTATCCTTCCCCTGCCATGCCCACCAAGCCACACCCACAGAACCAGTAGTAAAAAATTTTGAATCCCACCACTGTGCCTGAGGCATAAAAAGAACAGGAAGGATTTCCTTGGGTTGACAGAGAGTTACTAGCCCAAGACCACTCTGGGGGAAGGGAAGGGAAAAATCTTGCCAAAAAAACTGCTGGTCAGACAGCTGTAGGAGTTAACACTGACTCAACAGCACCAAAACAAAAACAAAGCATCCCCTCTGCCAAATAAAATGCAATGATAAAATAAAATAAAATGACAGGGAACTCAAATTTTCAATTAATTGTTAAAAATGGAACATTTAAAAGTACAAAGGCAATTTAGATGCTTTTAAAGGAAAACGAGTAGATATTATGCATGGAAGCAAAAGACAGCATCCGAGGCTTTGCAGATAGCTATCCAAAGTTTAAACCAGATATTCTTCCAGAGGGAATCATGAAAGTGCTATGAGAAGTTAATTAATTTAATTAAAAGCTTCTGTGTAATTCTGGGCTTGGCTCCTTCTAGGCAGGCTTCTGTGAGGCAAGTAATTTTACTATGTCTACCTTGGGAATGACTGACAGATGTAAGTTAGAGCTACCTGCTGTTGAAGGAGATCACTTTGCCTCGTGCGCCTTGGCAAAAAATCAATAGGCAAAAATACTTTTAGTCCATAGCAGTGCTTAAAGCATCAATTCATTGATACAGCTGGTGATGCGCAATCCAGTTACCATAGAGTGCAAAGAAAAATGTAGGAAAGACTTTTTTGGAGAGGTGCATATCTCAAATTTTAACACAAAAAATGGTGTGTTCTGCTTTCCAAAATATTTAGAAGCCTTGTGTAGATGTCACATAATACATAAGACCGTGATTGTGTGTGGCTTTGATCTGTGCTTACCCTGTTGGAGGGGTCCTTAAAGGACAGGATTCATCTGACCCACCTTGTAGGGATGGGGGAAGAGGGGGAGACTGCCAGCTTGGTTGAGGGGAGCCACATCTCCCCTCCCTGGGTTGGTAAACTTCCCGAGAAAACAGGGAGAAGCAGCAGTCTTTAATGGCTGCCCTGAAGTCGGGAAGCTGCCGGGACACAAGTTCGTGCTGGAGAGTGAAAGTGGTGAGCAGTGTGTAACTGGATAAAAGACTTTGAATATTCTTTTTGATAACCCTGAAAAAGTGGGAAGAGGGAGCCCTTGTTTGGAAGAGTGGTTGCGGCAAATGAGAAAGAAGAGGAAAATATAAGGTAAAGAAAAAAATGGAAATAAAAGAATTATATGTAATTAGAGACTAAATTTTGAACAACAAACAGAATTGGAGATTAATCAGGCATTAGATAAAATGCTGGACTTATTTGGAATTGATAAAATTTAATATTAATATTACGGAAAAGTGAATTAAAAATAAAAGAATTCTAAGAAGAAAGTAATATAGAGCACCACCTAAGGGTTAACGATTTCCTTCTTTTATGTTTCTATGGAAAATTATTGGTTGTATAAGCAAGATCCCCAGAAGCTTTATAAAAAAAAGAAGAGTGGGATTACAGTAAAATATAAAATAATGCAATACTTTGGGACTGTTGGAGGTTGATTGTGACAAGAAAACAGAAGAAAGAGAAAGTGAGATAAACAGAGACTTTTGACAAGGACTATTACAGAAAAACTTGACTTTTAATAAAACCCACAAACCCTGGAAGCCAACAACAATGAAATTAGCAGCGCCGAATCATCCTTTGGGGATACAGAACCGCCTGTATCAGATAACTCAAAAAACATTCCACCGGAACCAGACTGCAGACAGGAACCGGTGAAATTGCGTAAATCAAACAGGCAGGTGAAACAAGCTGCGTACCTACGGGAATACGTCACCACACCCCTCAAACGGAACCAAGGGGGAGGGGTGTTATGAACTAAAACAAAGGTGTTTAATAAAGTTTAGTAACATTACTAGAAAAGCAGGTTTCTAATCCTGCACTTCTGATTGGCCCGCAGGTAGCGACGTATGATTGGTCCTTGCAGGGAAATCTGATTGGCTACTAGCGGGTCATCTCCCATTGGTTAAAGTTTGAAAGCCCCAAGGCTTTCCATTGGATAAAAGGACAGCAGCCAGCTCTATAAAAGAGCTACTGCTGTCCGAGGGTTTTTGAGCTCTGTTTAGCAATGTAAATAAAGAGTTGAAGTTCACTGTTCAATGCCTCGTCTCCGTTTCTTGCGCCCATGCTCAGAACTTAACAGTTCGAGTATTTTCCTTTTTTGAAGCCTGATGATGGCAGATGAGATTCTGCCGAAACATTGCTACAACTTTAAAAGTACAACTACAATGACGTGGGAAAATACCTGAACAAAGCTGAATACCATACATGTAAGTACCAGCGAAAACTTAAGAAAACATATAAATAAATATATATATATATATATATATATATATATATATATATATATATATATAAAACTATAACTATAACTATAACATATATATATCTATAACTATATCTATAACTATATATATATAAAACTATATATATATAACTATAACCCGCGAAAACTTAAGAATACAACTATAACTATATAACTATAACTATATATAACTATAACTATATAACTATATATATAAAACTGTATATAAATTATCCTGTTATGAACCTTTACATTGGAGGATTAAAACAGGGGAGTGGAAATGTATTAAATATATAGATAAATTGTGGATAAGTGGTAAGGAAGAAAATTTGATTATTAATGATTATAAGAAAAGTGAAGATGAAATGAGATATATTAAATATATTTAGCGATTTCAGGAGGGTACCTTAAAATATATATGTTTTAAAATATACAGTTGACTATTTAATGTTAATATGTTTAAAGTTGGGGAATTAATTATTAAATTAGATAGACTGAGGGGATATACCATGTGGATCCTAAATATCTTGGTTTTGTCTTATTTTTGCTCTTTTTAGATTGTTTATTATATAATTGGCTTAGGAAAAATTAAGAATAATAATGTGTAATGTTAAATAAAATAGGTGGTAAGCTAAAAACGGAAATAATAGGGGATAAAGAACTGGGAATCTATATGTGGATGAAATGATATTGATATTGAATTAATGAATTGAAATATGAAATGGAAACTTATTTAAAGATGAGTGAAATGGATGATATGAGATGATATTATATAAGATTGGTGGAAATAAAAGTATGATTATGTACAAATGTTATAATCTGGAACCACATTGCCCAAGTAAAGAGATGTGTAAAAATTAAAAAATTTAAAACTTTTTGGAAAAAAAAGTTGCAGACTTTCTCTAATCTTAATTTCACTGTTTTGTATTTGACATTTTTGGGAGGATGTTCATTCATTGCCACTGCAGTGGGAAAAATGAGAACCAAGTAGAAAGGTCAAGAGCTGATTACATCCCCGCCCCACAGGAAGCTGCCCAGCAGAAGGAAATGAATGGGAAAGTTCTTAAAATTGCTCTGGGAAAATGGTGATTACTCAGACATCTCAAATAACTTGTATTATTGATATCAAAGAGAATCTTTTCCCAAGGCTACAACTTCACTCCAGTTATATCTTCCCTGTTTCCACAGGGATATATCCCAAGCAACACTCTGTGCCCGAGAGGTAAATGAATGGAAGGCCAATCCTAGAAGGAGCAGACTTTATGGGTTAATGATGATGATGATAATAATAAGGCTGACTGTGCGACCAACCATAATAATAAAAGAAATATTTCACCTTTCCGCTTACATCAGCATAGAAGCATTTAAGGAGTCTTGCACAATGAAACAAAATACAGATGCTGACTTGAACAAATCTTGTGAGTTGAACAGTAGTAGCTGTGGTCTCCCTGTTAATTATGCAGCTATAACACCAAGTCTTTAAGCAGCCAATGATAGCACAATTTAAGTGCAGGTAGTAAGAACCAGAGGCAGCAATTTAAAAGAAACTGTGTGTGGAAGAGTCTAAAGGCTACTGATGCCATTAAAGTGGGCACAACCATGGTTTCCTTGAGTTAGAAACAGGGACACTTCATATTGGTTGGTTTATAGCAGGGGTCTCCAACCTTGGCTCCTGGAAGCCTGGCGGACTTCAACTCCCAGAATTCCACAGCCAGCTTTGCTGGCTTTGGAACTCTGGGAGTTGAAGTCCGCCAGGCTTCCAGGAGCCAAGGTTGGAGACCCCTGGTTTATAGTAAAATCCCAAATGAAGGGTTATGTGGTATCCTTCTTACCCTGCTGTACAACCACTGAAATTAATACTGTCCTCAACATTAAGCAACATGATTTCTGGGAAGCACATGTTTCATCCTCCCTGCAAGAATGCCTTCAGAGTTGCAATGTTCATTTGCATTAAACTCCTACACCAGCCTTTTTCAACCTCCCAAGCTTCACATTGGCTGAGAATTGTGACAATTGCAGATCCACACATCTGAAAAGTCTCCCAGCATTGTAAGCACCAGGTCTATAAAGCTCTTTTGTTTAGGCTGCTTGGCCTTTCAATTAAATATTTGCCGATTCAATACCTATTGAATGCTTTCTTCCCTTCCATCAAAATCTCAGACATGTAGTTATGCAACTATGGCTATATAATTACCAGAAATAAACCAGGAGATTCTCTACAATTGTGTTTTTTAAAAATGTGGTCTAAGGACCCCTATGAGTTGTCCAAGATCCTTTCCAATCTGAAAAATCTTTTTTTTAACTAGATATGGAAGATATTTGCAAAAATTTAAAATAACATTCTTATTATTTTTATTTGTTCTAAAATATAGGTTTTTAATCATGAAAAATATTTATGTTAGTATCCAATGGACTTAATATTGTTATTAGGAAAGCATCAAATTAATTTTTAATGTGGTAAATATCAGTACAGATACTGAAGCAGAAGCTCCAATACTATGGCCACATGATGAGAAGAGAAGACTCAATGGAAGAGGTTCTAATGTTGGGAAAGATTAAAGGCCAAAGGAGACGGGGATGGCAGAGGATGACATACCTGGGAGACAGTGGAGGATGGTGGGGCGGGAACTGATGTGGTATAGTCCATGGGGTCACGAATCAGACATGACTTAGACACTGAACAACATCAAAATAACAGTAAATATAACTCTAACAAAACTCTAACAATACTAACAAAAATCTTTTGAGGTTCTTCCATAATTTCTAAAAGTGGGGAGTCATCTTGAGAGCAACAAATTTAAGAAATACTGGTCTATGATTTGATATAAATATTATTTAAAAGAAGGTTTTATGACAATCATAGACCTGCTTTTGACCTATTGGATATCCATTCCATTGAATTTCCCATCTCACTTATTCTATGGAGGCATAGAATCCAACCCCTTTTTTCCCCACACATACCAGTTGCTTTGTTTGTAAAGCCTCTTGTGGTACAGTATAAATTTTGTATACTTGACTGTGTTATTTGCTTATAAGAAATGGTATTTGTTGTGAATGCATAAGGTTTAATAAAGAGAACTTGAGCTTGGAGTAAAGTGCAGGGTTCTGGCCCTGCACTTCTGATTGGCTGTTAATGGCAGGATCGGATTGGCCCGTTCCGGGGAATCCGATTGGCCATTAACAGAGAGTTCCTATTAGTTAAGGGAGCTAGCGCTCCTCAATTGTTATTGGTTAATAGTTATTGGGGTTGCCTATATAAGGAGGGTTATAACTGCCATTGAGTTGAGAAGTCACTATGTTAATAAAGAGCTGAAGTTCACCGTTCCCGAGACTTGTCTCCATTCTTTCTCGCCCATGCTCCAAACATAACACTGACGATGAAGGTGGGATATGGAGACATCTGAACTGAAAGAACCAAGAAGAAACATCGAGCACGTGGCTGACGGCACTACACAACGGAACCATGTCCGGCGTCGTCGTACCACCTGCTCTGTTCGATCCAGTGCAGGAAGACTGGGAGTCCTACATGGATCGCTTCCAAATGTTCTTAGAAACTAACAACTTAAAGGACGCCACAGCCGGGAAGAAACGGGCGGTGTTCCTAACGCATTGCATCCAACCATATTTAAGATGGCTAAAGCACTAGCAAAACCTAGAGAAGTGAAGGTGATGGATTGGGACGACCTCGAACCTCTACTAAGAGATCACTACGCACCGACCGTGCCTACGCTCGTGAGACGGCACGAGTTCTATCAGAGAAACCAGCGAAAAGGAGAAAGCGTCGCCGACTTCATAGCAGACCTCCGAAACCTGGGAGGCCTCTGCGGATTCACCGATTTGGAAGAGGCACTGAGAGATCGAATAGTTCTGGGATTAGATGCACCAGGCATGCAGAGCAAGCTGATGGCGAAAGGCGACATCAGCCTTGCCGATGCCATCGCCGATGCTACTGCAGCAGAAGCAACCAGGAAGTCGGCTGCACAATTATGCTGAAACCGCGCTCCGGTACACCAACCAACAAGCGAAATTTTACCCAAGTCAGAAGGGCAGCTATCAACGACACACCAGGAGGACCTCTCTTCGTCGTCAGACAGCGACAAAGAAGAGGTCCATCGACTGAGGTCTGACCGGGACCACCACCCAAAATCCCTATGCCCTTGCGCTGGCTGTGGAGCCAACCATGCTAGGTCTGAATGCAAATTCTGCGATGCGCTCTGCCATGAGTGCGGGAAGAGAGGCCACATCGGACAGGTCTGCCGAAGTTTACAAGGACCCGGCCAGGCCTCAAAAGGAGCTAACTATTGCCAATCGACAGGAAACCGTTCTGTAAGGTGAGAACCAGTAAGCCACTCCTACAGAAACCGAGCTTTACAGCGAGAAAAGGCTCACCATACTATCACTCTCGGTCACGCCTCTGCCTTGGATGCCAAGAAAATCTGAATCACAGTAGCCATCGAGAACCAGCCTTGCCACATGGAAGTCGATTCGGGATCGTCCCTCTTGATGGTGTCCTGGAAGACCCTCAAGCAACTCATCCCCACGATTCAGCGCCAAGACCTCCGTTTCCAAAAACTCATTCTTAAGGACTATCAAGGGAATCGAATCCCTGTCGTTGGTTCCTGCTGAGTCCGGGTCTCCTTCAAGAAGCACACAGCGTACTTACCGCTAACTGTGCTTGACAAAGATCGGCCTAGTCTGCTAGGTCTCCAATGGTTCGCACCACTTGGCATTGAAGTGGCAGGCATAAACCGAATCAGCGGAAGTGACTGGGAGGAAGACCTTGTCTATGAGTTCAGGGACGTCTTCGCGGACAGCTTAGGCGAGTACAAGGGGACCCCGGTTTCATTCAGCCTTGATCCAAAGATAGCTCCCATCCGCCTTAATCCCCGTCAAGTTCCGTTTGCCTTGAAGCCGAAAATCGACGAACAACTCAACAAACTAATAGCTCAGGGGGTGCTAAAACCTACCAATCACTCTCCCTGGGAAACCCCAATCGTAACACCCATTAAGCCAGACGGGTCGATCCGAATTTGTGGGGACTACCGGGCCACCCTGAACCACGCCCTACAGCAGAATGCATATCCGGTGCCGGTGGTACAGCATCTCCTCCACTCCCTGGGGGGCGGAAAGGTCTTCGCTAAATTAGACTTAGCTCAGGCATATCAGCAACTACCTGTTGATGAAAAGACAGCACAGGCACAAACGATTGTGACGCACCGAGGTGCCTTTAAATGCGCCCGGCTCCAATTCGGAGTCAGTGTAGCCCCAGGGATTTTTCAGAGCCTGATGGAGAGGCTACTACAAGGGATTAAAGGCATGGTCCCCTACTTTGACGATGTATTAATTGCTGCACCTACAAAAAAAATCTTACGGGATCATTTAAAGTTAGTCCCACAAAAATTCCAAGACGCTGGTCTTAAGGTAAAAAAGAATAAGTGTAAATTGTGTACAGATAGTGTTGAGTTTTTAGGGTACCTAATTGACAGTCAGGGTATTCACCCTACCGACAGTAAACTAAGAGCAATAAAAAATGCTCCCAGGCCTCGGAACAAGGCCGATCTCCAGGCGTTCCTAGGCCTCATCAACTTTTATAATGTATTTCTACCGCATAAAGCAACGGTTGCTGAACTGTTACACCGGTTGTTAGACAAGAAATCAAACTGGTTATGGGGTCATAGAGAAGAACAGGCGTTCCGTAATGTGAAAAAACTACTGACTTCTGACTCTGTACTCATGCAATACAATGAGACTTTGCCGTTAAATATCATATGTGATGCTTCGCCTTCCGGAGTGGGCGCCATTCTGAGCCATGTACTGCCTAATGGTAACGAAGCCCCTGTTGCATATTTTTCAAAGACACTTTCAAAAACTGAGTGAAATTATGGCCAAATCGATAAAGAAGCCCTCGCAATTGTATCGGCCGTTAAAAGATTCCACGAGTACATGTATGGCCGGGCTTTTACTATCGTGACTGACCACAAACCGTTATTGGGGATAATAGCTGGAGATAAGCCGACTCCCTACATATTATCCCCCAGGATGACTCGCTGGTCAGAATTCTTGGCTGCTTATAATTATTGGCTGCAATACCGCCCGGGGAAAGCCATTCCCCACACCGACGCATTGAGCTGAGCACCGCTTCCAGAGACTCTCGACGATCCTGCACCAACGGTAACCATGTTGCAAATTGAAACACTCAACTCACTACCATTGACTGCCCAAGATATCGCGAGAGAAACCAAACATGACCCCACCTTAGCGCGAGTTCTAGGCTGGGTAGAACGCGGATGGCCATTGGACCAATTATCAGATGACTTCACACCATTCAAGACTCGACAAACGGAGTTGTTCTCTCAAAAAGGCTGTGTCATCTGGGGCGATAGAGTCGTTATCCCAGAATGACTCCAAAAAGAGCTGCTGAGAACCTTGCACGATGGCCACCCTAGTATCGTGCGAATGAAAGCCCTCGCACGAAGCTACGCATGGTGGCCAGGCATTGACAAGCAAATCGGAAATTGGGTTAAAGCTTGTCATAAATGCCAGGAAGTGAGCAACGCCCCACCTAAAGCCATCCCTACCGAATGGGAGACACCACGGGGACCCTGGTCCCGTATTCACTTGGACTTTGCGGGGCCGACCAAAGGCCACACCTTTCTGCTAACCGTCGACACCTACTCGAATTGGCTCGAGATTCACCGCATGACGAACACAACCACTGAAGCGGTTATCAAAAACTTGGAAAGACTATTTGCAACCCATGGATTATCAGACGTCCTGCTTTCTGACAACGGGCCCCAATTTACAGCGCTGTCATTCAAGCAGTACCTGGCTGACTGCGGCATCTGACATGCGCTCACCTCGCCTGCGCACCCTGCAACCAATGGCAAAGCAGAGCGCATGGTCCAATTTGTGAAGAAAACCTTGCAGAAGGTAGACTACAATAACATTGACGACAAGATCAATCAAATCCTTTTTCTACAAAACATCACACCTCATAGCGTCACCAACAAAACTCCCGCCGAACTGCTAATGGGACAAAAACTCCGCTCCCACCTCGACCGGTTACACCCAGCTTATGAACCGGAAAAACCACTAGGATTCAGCGGCGCTGTCGTGCCTTCCAGGTAGGCGATTTGGTATATGCTAAAAACCTATCGGGCGATCCGCTGTGGGTGGAGGCGACAGTAGTTCGTGTAACCGGCCCGAGATCCTACCTTGTACAATGCCTTGACGATAGATTATGGAAACGCCATATCGATCAATTACGATCGCGGCTCCCATCGGGCATTCCTGAACTCCCTTATGACCAAACTGAGGGGGGGGGAGATACGGAAGAAGATGAATTCCAAGTAGAAGAAAACCCGTTCGAAGGGAACGATGGCGTAATGGAGACACAGGAAGTGGAACCAGAGAGGGAAACAGATGCACCTCAGGGAATTACCGAGAATAATGGCAACGACGAAGAAATGAACTCTGAACCAGAGGCAACCCCGTTGCCAAACAACAATCTACCTCAGCGTGATTGCAGCCAAATGACACAGCGAAAATCAAAAAGACTAATAAAGCAACCGTCCTACCTAAAGGACTATGTAACTGCGCCCTGCAAACAGAAGCCAGGGGGAAGGGGTGTTGTGAATGCATAAGGTTTAATAAAGAGAACTTGAGCTTGGAGTAAAGTGCAGGGTTCTGGCCCTGCACTTCTGATTGGCTGTTAACAGCAGGATCAGATTGGCCCGTTCCGGGGAATCCGATTGGCCATTAACAGAGAGTTCCTATTAGTTAAGGAAGCTAATGCTCCTCGATTGTTATTGGTTAATAGTTATTGGGGTTGCCTATATAAGGAGGGTTATAACTGCCATTGAGTTGAGAAGTCACTATGTAAATAAAGAGTTGAAGTTCACCATTCCCGAGGCTTGTCTCCATTCTTTCTCGCCCATGCTCCAAACATAACAGTATTCATAACTGAAGATTCCAGCCATCATCTCTAACTGGAAATATTTATTTCATAGAAATCTTTCTAAGTTTACTGGCACTACTTCCCGTTCTATAACTGTCGTGTCCGCGAAATGACGCCAGGAGTCGGTGATTTCATGCAATGCTCTTTATTTGGAAAACGAACCGAACCGGCGAAAGGAAAAAAGCCCGCGGCTTTTATTCCTTTCGCTGTGGCGGCCGCGGCCAATGGCAGTGCTTCGAATCTCCCGCGCTCTGAACGAGCCAATCGCGGGAGATTCTTAATGAGCCAATCGGCGCGGCTCGCCTAACCAATTAGAAAGCCCCGCGCTTTGGCCATCAAAGCGCGGGGATTTCGAGTATGTAAATGAGGACAGAACACCCCTCCCCTCTTGGTTCAGTCCTTACGTTGCGTAGTCACGTAGGTAGGCGGGGCTCCGTCTGGTCCTACTTGACCTGCGCAACTCAGTTGTAAGCGGGATCCCGGCCGGTTCGGTCGGGTTTTTGGTTGCTCTTGCTTCTGTGAGAACCGGCTGGTCGATCAGGCCGGTTCTTTCTCCGTGGCTCCCACCTGGGCCTTCTGGGTTGGTTGAGCTACGGGTTTCACTGCTCCCGCTCGGTCTTTCCGGGTCGGTCGAGCTGGCTTGGCTGTTCTTTTCTGGCGAGGGGTCGCGATGGCTGCGTCTCGGTAAGTACTGCTGGTTTATTTTTTCTTGTAATCGGTCACCCGGGTATTCCCTCCCCCCTTGGCTTGCGTTTTGGGAGGTGGGTTCGTTTGCTGTCCTAGACCTAAGTTGGTCGATGTGTTGTTTCCACGCTCGTCCGTCTGCCGTTTGTAGCCGGTACGAGCGTGGGCCTGTTGCTTGGGTGATGACGGCTGGGATCCATAGGGGGTCTCCCGTCAGGTTTTTCGCATATACGAGGTCCCCGGGTGCGAACGTTCGGTATTTCGTGCTTGAGTCTGGGGGCCGCTCCGGGTTATACGTAGGGTGTAACCTGTCGAGTGGGGACCTCAGCTTTCTACCCATTAGCAGTTCGGCTGGGCTTTTGTTGGTAGTGGTATTCGGGGTTATGTGTTGTGTAAAGAGAAGTCTGTTGATTTTTTCTTGGATCTCCCCGTGGTCCATTTTCCGGATGGTTTTTTTGGTAAATTGGACCATCCGTTCCGCCCTACCGTTCGCCGCCGGATGTGCCGGTGCTGTTAGTGCGTGGCGGATGCCCCTTTCCGCCAGGAATTTCTCGAACTCCAGGGAGGTAAACTGGGGCCCGTTGTCGGAGACGACGACGTCTGGGAGGCCGTGTGTTGCAAAGAGTTTGCAGAGTTCTTTGGTCACGGCCTCCGTGGTTGTTGTCTTCATGTTGCTTACCTCCAGCCAGTTGGAGTAAGCGTCAACTGTTATGAGGAAGGTGTGTCCATTTGTGGGCCCGGCGAAGTCTATATGGATTCTGGACCAGGGTCCCCTTGGGGTTTCCCACTCTAGGACGGGTGCTGTGGGTGGGCTGGGCCTAGTCTCCTGGCATCGCTGGCACCTAGCTACCCAGGCCTCTATCTGCTTGTCCATCCCTGGCCACCAAGCATAACTTCTGGCCAGGGCTTTAGTTCTTACGATGCCAGGGTGCCCCTCGTGCAACATTTCCAAAACCTTCCCCTGTAGTTTGTCCGGAATGACCACCCTGTCACCCCATAAGATGCACCCTTTTAACAACGAGAGTTCTGTTTGGCGGTTCCGAAACGTCTTGACGGACTCGTCGTTGTCTTTTTCCGGCCACCCTCTTTCTACCCAATGCAAAACCCGCGCCAGATGCCTGTCTTTATTAGTTTCCCGGGCAATGTCTGACGCGGTTATGGGTAGGTTGGGTAGGGTCTCGATGCTGAGGGTGGTCGTCGTTGGTGCTGGGTCAGAGTCGGATTCCGGTAGCGGCGAGCGGCTTAATGCGTCCGCATGTGAGATCGTCTTACCCGGTCTGTGTATGAGTTCGTAGTTTTAGGCCGCCAGGAACTCGGACCACCTTGTCATTCGGGGAGACAGAATGTTCGGGGTGGCCCGGTTTCCTGCAAGGATGCCCAGCAACGGCTTGTGGTCCGTTATAATGGTGAAGGGCCGGCCGTAGAGATATTCGTGGAACCGTTTTATGGCGGCAACTATAGCCAGAGCCTCTTTGTCCAGTTGGCTATAGTTCCGCTCCGGTTTGGTGAGGGTCCTTGAAAAGAACGCGATGGGTGCTTCTTTTCTGTCAGGAAGGGTATGGCTGAGGACGGCGCCGACGCCGAAAGGTGATGCGTCGCAAGTGACGGCCAGAGGCAGGGTTTCGTTGAATTGTATGAGGACGGCGTCGGAGGTGAGGAGGTCTTTAGTTTTTTGGAAGGCGGCTTGCTCCCGTTTCCCCCAAGTCCAGGTCGCCGCCTTGTCCAGGAGCCTATGCAAAGGCTCCGCCGCCGTCACCTTTTGGGGTAGGAAAACATTGTAAAAGTTCAGTAACCCCAAGAATGCTTGTAGTTCAGTTTTTGATTTAGGGGTGGGGGCCTCTTTGATGGCCTTGATTTTTTTACTTGTGGGGTGAATGCCGTGCCGGTCTAGGAGGTAGCCCAAGAATTCCACTTGTTCCGTGCACAGTTGGCATTTCTCCCTTTTTACTTTAAGTCCCGTTTCTTTAAATTTAGTTAGGACCTCTCTCAGTCAGCTTTCTAGTTCGGCTTGGTTGGGCGCCGACACTAGAACGTCATCGAAATAAGGTACCACCCCCTTGATACCTTGCAACAACCTTTCCATCAGGCTCTGAAATATACCTGGTGCCACGCTGACTTCGAATTGGAGTCGGTTGCATTTGAAAGCTCCCCGGTGGGTGACGATGGTCTGGGCTTCTGCCGTTTGCCCGTCGACCGGCAACTGTTGGTATGCCTGGGCGAGATCGAGCTTGCCGAAAACCCTGCCCCCTCCCAGTGAGTGCAGTAGGTGTTGCACTATTGGGACGGGGTAGGCTCTTTGTTGCAGCGCGCCATTTAGGGTGGCCTTATAGTCCCCACAGATTCTCACCGACCCGTCCGGCTTGATCGGGGTGACTATGGGGGTCTCCCACCGGGCGTGGTCTATGGGCTGCAATACCCCCTGTTTGACGAGCTTATCAATTTGCTCGTCTATTTTGGGTTTTAGGGCGAATGGCATCCGCCTAGGTTTCAGTCGTTTGGGGGGGACGTTAGGGTCTAGGTCGAACGAGATAAGGGGCCCCTGGTACTTGCCCAGGCTTCCGTCGAAGACTTCTTGGAACTCCTGGGCTAGTCGCTGTTCCCAACCGTCGTCGGCGACGTGGTTGACTCCCGTGAGAGTGATGTCGAGCGGGGCGAACCATTGCAGTCCCAGTAGGCTTGGGCGGTCGCGGTCGACGATCGTTAGGGGGAGTTGTTCGGTGCGCCCCTTATGTTACGTTAAAGTTTTTGGTGCCGACTACCGGGATGCGGTTTCCCTGGTAGTCCTTTACAATAAGTCTTTGGCTGTCTACGTTCCTCCTTTGGAGGGTAGGCACCAACCGCTTTATCTCGTGCCATGCAATCATGGAGAGGTAGGACCCGGAGTCTACCTCCATTTTGCACGGCTGGCCCTCGATGTGTACCTCGACATGGATTTTCCGGGCGTCGTTGGTGATGGCGTGGCCGATGGTGACCGTCTGGTGGGTCTCCTCTCTCCGCCGGTTGTCGCCGCCTCGCGAGGATCGTCCGGTCCGGTCCCATTGGCTGTCCGAGTGGCGATCTCTGGGCCAGGGCGGTGAGCTTTCCCTTCTCCGGTCGTTCTGGTCCCATCGAGTTGGACTGCGGTTTTTCTTCAGGCGGCAAACCCGGGCGATGTGCCCCTTTTTGTCGCAATGCCGGCAGATGGAATCGAAAAACCGGCATTCCGACCTGGGGTGGTCGCCGCCGCAACCGGCACAGTTGGTCCTTGACTTACGACCTCTCCGGTTCCGTTGGTCGCGCCCAGTCTGAAGTCGATGTATGTCTTCTTCGTCTTCGGACGTGCTGGATGCAGAGTGGAAATCGCCCTGGTGTGTAGTTGTCCCGTTTTTTTGTTCGGTCGACCTCGCCGGGTTGTTGTTTCCGCCGCGGTCCTTCGTGTCAGGTCTGCGCATGCTATCGGCGGAAGTACGGGTTGCTTCTGCGGCTGCGGCTGCGGCTGGGGTGAGGGCGTCTGCTAAGCTGATGTCGCCCTTTGCCATCAGCCGGCTCTGGAGCGCGGGGTCCCACAGACCGAGCACGATTCGGTCTCTCAGGATGTTGTTTAGGTTATCAAATTCGCAGAGCCCCCCTAGGCGCCGCAGCTCGGCGACGAAGTCGCTCAATTTCTCACCCGCTCTCTGGTCTCGCCGGTAGAATTCGTTGCGCCGGATCAGGATGGGGACCTCGGGAGCGTAATGTCGCCGAAGGATAGGTTCAAGGACGTCCCAGTCCATGGCGGTTGCGTCGGCGGGCTTGGCCAACGCTTTGGCCATCTGGAAAACTTCGGTTCCGCAGTGGGTGAGGAAGACGGCGCGTTTTAGCGGGCCCGAGGCGTCCTTCATGCCGGTGCACTCGAGGTACATGCGGAAACGGTCGGAGAACGATTCCCAGTCTTCGGTGGCGGGGTTGAAGGGGGCGGGCGGTGCGATTTTCGCCATCTCGGTGCTTTGTCTGGCTTCCATCGGACACGGGGTTTGGTTCAGGGTCTGGATCCCATCCTCGTCGCCAGTGTCGTGTCCGCGAAATGACGCCAGGAGTCGGTGATTTCATGCAATGCTCTTTATTTGGAAAACTGGAACCGAACCGGCGAAAGGAAAAAAGCCCGCGGCTTTTATTCCTTTCGCCGCGGCGGCCGCGGCCAATGGCAGCACTTCGAATCTCCCACGCTCTGAACGAGCCAATCGCGGGAGATTCTTAACGAGCCAATCGGCGCGGCTCGCCTAACCAATTAGAAAGCCCCGCGCTTTGGCCAATCAAAGCGCGGGGATTTCGAGTATGTAAATGAGGACAGAACAATAACAGTCTCTGACAATGAGTTCCATTGGTTAATTGTGCGTTGCCCTACCCTTTTGTGAAAAAGGAAACTGGGAAAACAGACTGCGTTCCATCCAGATTAGGAAGACGAGCCTCTTCTTTGTCATTTTTTGGGATTGCTTTGACAAGCTCAGCAAATCTCCAGGGGCTGATTAAGGAAGGCACTTCCTTCTGCCTTCTTCGCTGGAGGAAATGAGAGGGAGGCATCAGGATTCAGCAGGAATACAAAAGATTAGTTGTTCAGCAGTATTACTTGAAACCTGCCTCGTGAAGCCAAGATGGAACCATCAGCACAGATTGGGAGGGTGTACAAAGAAATAGCCCAGACTGTCAGGAAAAAAAAAAAAAACCCTTTAAAAACATTTCCCCAAGATATTTCTTTTTTTATTTTTCAGATAGTCTTATTGAATTGAAGGAAAAGGTGAAACGGGGTCCTGAATCTACAGTTCCAAAAAGCAGCATAAGAGGAGGCATAAGCAGTTTTTAAATGCAAGTAAACTATACCATTGTCAAATTCAGTCTATGCTCAGGGAAATGGGACCACACTATATGCAAGAAAAAGGTTGTTAGCAAAGTTCCAGGTCAAATACATATCAGCTTTGTTTGCACAAAAAGCTTAAGAATGGCTTTAGCACGTGATACAAACAGCCAAACTTGGCCAATAGTGACTAACTTTAACCCAAGCAGGCTGATACTATTCTGGGTTCCACTGCCCTTCTCTGCTGAGGCCCATCTTGAAATCCAGCCAACTGCAGAGGAATTTCCAAACTTTGCCAGGGCCTTTATGGAGAAAATGAGCTTGGAGATCCAGAGCAACCCCTCTCCCAAAGGCTATGCCTCTTCATTGTTGCTATTTGTGAGATTTTATCCCACCTTTCCTCCAGAAGCTCAAGGTGATATATTTTACACTTCCTCCTCTCCCATTTTCCCCCCCACTGTAACCATCCTCCAAAAAGAGCTAAGCTTTTGTCACTGAGGAAAGACTTGAATGGAAGCCTGTAAGATCTGTTGTCATTTGTTATGTTGAAGGGAAGGCAGGGACTGCATTGACTTGAAAGAGAGACAACAGAGACAGATGTTTTCTGCCTACTCAAGGATGGCTGGAGGGCATTTTAACTCTCTAGACAGGAAAGGCCCTATATCTGAAGGCATTGGCTTCTTTCCTGCCATTGATGGAGTCTCAGTAGCCATCAATAGACTATACAGAGGATCTCTGTTGCCCTTCAGACAGCAGGCCCCACTCATTTACCGCAGAAAAACCAAAACTAGAGCTATGCCAGCCAGGATTTACAGGCTTCTCCGCCATGTCTGAGAACTGTAATTGTCAGTCGCTTTTCTACAATTCCTGACTAGTTGCTCTTTGTGTTGCTAATTCCAAGAACAAAAGTTGAGGCTATTACATGCCTCATCCATTATATATTTCCTCTTCCACCTCCGCTATTGGTGCTTCAGTACTCATCCAGAATCTACTTCCAATTTACTTCCTGTGGCAAGCTTCTGGATTTTATAGCCAATTCTTTTTTTCCTTATAGCTTCCATTTCTAGCTCAGTTTTCGGTTTACAGTATTAGAACTGCATTAGACTGATAGGTTGGCTGTGTGAGACTAGTTGAAGGGATATCAAAACCCTACATTTCCAAGACACTGGGATTGGTGGGGGGTGGGAGGGTGGAATCTGCTTTTCTTAGAATGGAAATGAACTGGAGAGGGCAAGACCTTGTTTCCCTTATTTTAGAAACTGGGAAAAGCATTCTATGAAAAAGGCAAGGAATCCAGCAGAATTCTTCTTTGCTGCCATCAAGGATTCCAGAGGTTTTTTTTTAGCCTTTTAAGAGGACAAAAAACAAAAAGTCAATAATACCTGTTGGAAAACTTTTTTTCCAAATCCTTGCAGTTCTCTTCTTTCGGGTGCTTTTGGGCTGGACTCTGTGCTTTGCCTGTGAAAAGGCCTATGTAAATGACTATAACAAAAGCAAACACCAGTGTTTGTCCCTACAATGAAACAGTAGCTGTACTCAATGCTCAGATGGACTTGGCAGTGCCAGCTTAGGTCTATTTCCACTCCCATCTTAGCCCAGAGATCCCATGCCTTCCCCACAACAGCCTCAATCTGTAGATAAAGAAACTATTCAGCATGATCTTAAATGGAGGCCGAAGTTCTCCCAGAAGAAAAGATTGTGACGAAGAATGACAAACTGGGGGTTGAGGGAGAGTCGGGCTGCCAAAGGCAGCCATCTTGACTATGTTATTCAATTCCCTTGTGAGGGAGGCACAGGCTGGCTTGCGTTCTGCCAGGACTTGCTGTGGATATTACCTGAATGGCTGATATATATTGAGGTCATGGAAATGGCACTTTGCCCAAATTATACAAATGTGGAAAACAACAGCTGATTATTGATTTCCACACTTATATATTGTAGAGGGCAAAGATTAAGATTCCTGAGTCTGATGTCTTCCAAATGTTGGATAACTCTCTTAATCATCCAGCAAACTGGCCAAAGAGTTATTGACTTGTTCCAATCTATTTGTAGGACAGGGAAGGGTGGAAAAATGGGGGAAGGTCAGTTATGGTAAAAAAAAAAAACTGACTGCTTCTGAAAAATTCTTGGCTGACTTGCTGTCTTCCTTTTGTTTTGTTCCTTTTTAAAGCTCCTGTGATCTGTGGCGAAAGGAGAGCAAGTCAGCCATTGTGCAACAAGGGTGCCTTCTCCATTTACTGTGATCAGAGTTGCCTATTACTGGTTAGATTGGGAGAGAAGGGATATGTTAGAAACAGAGACAAGCTTTGGAAACAGGATACTGAAACCCTGTGGAAAGAGGAGACAGGTAAAGGTGGCTCAGAGAGGGGGCGCAGGATGATGTGAAAATATCAGATCAGTAGAAACATGGATAACCCATAGGTTGTGTAGAACCAGACAAATTAAAAAGAAAATGCTGGCTTTGTTGCAGTTTCATATGGACAAAGATATTTCAGAAGTCAGCAGGAAGAAGTTGTTATATCTTCAGAAAAAGAAATAACAAAATATTCTTTGTATATATTTTTGTTTTATGTATTTGTGTGTGTGTGTATATTTATATATATATGTATGTGTGTGTGTATATGTATATGTATATGTATGGCATTCAGCTTTGTTCGGGTATTTTCCCACGTCATTGTAGTTGTTCTTTAAAAGAACAACTACAGTGATGTGGGAAAATACCCGAACAAAGCTGAATGCCATACATGTAAGTACCCGCGAAAATTTAAGAATATATATATATATATATATATATATATATATATATATATATATATATGTGTGTGTGTGTGTGTGTGTGTGTGTGTGTGTATCCTTTTGCCTTTTGTTAGTTTGTGTATTTTCTGTAAAAAAGTAATAATTATTGTTCAAAAAGGCAGTACATATCTGTGCTCTGCCTTCCCGAGGAAGCTTATAATATTGAATAACCTTTTATTAAAAACAAACAAACACAGATAGTCCTCAAGTCAGAAATGTAATAGAGCCTGCCAATTACATTTGTAACCCAAGGATTTGTTGGAGTGAATCACATAACATGAATGTTAAAATTCTTTGCTTTTGCCCATGCATTCGCTAATTGAATGAGTGGGTTGTTAAGTGCACATGCAGCACCTTAGGATGTGTGTGTGGGGGAGGGTAGTACTTCTGACAACCCAACACGT
Organism: Hydrophis major; assembly: GCA_033807585.1. NCBI lineage: Eukaryota > Metazoa > Chordata > Lepidosauria > Squamata > Elapidae > Hydrophis > Hydrophis major. The sequence goes on from CM066329.1 coordinate 234,718,740, forward strand.
GATCCACTGAAATACCTCATGCTCCCCACAATTGCTTCCCCCCACCCTACCACGCCCCTTCTTCACAGGAGACTCACCTATCTTGCGACGATCTAGCGAGCTGTCTCCTCTCTGTTTCTTTGCCTGTTCCTGACACTTAAAATGCGGAGCGTTGAGAGCAGAGGGAGAGCAGGATGAGTGCACCTTGCTTGGCTTCACTGAATCACCGAGGCTGCCAGCCGATGGGATGCTTTGAGGCAGTGTGATTTTGCTGTCTCAAAGCCTCCCACTGACTTGCAAAGCCTTTTACTGCAGTTCTCTGCGAATGGAGGCCTGAATGAGATCCATGCAAATGACTTTGCAAACGGAGCCTTTTGTCTCTCTGCAAAGCCTTTTGCCGTGGATCTCATCCAGACCTCTGTTAGCAGAGAACCGGGGTTTAAAGCACTGTGAGATCTCGCAACATCAGCTACTGATCTTTGCATGATCTCGTGGTACTTTAGGCCTCGGTTCTCTGTGAAGGCACCGAAGCAAGCAAAGAAACCAAAGGCTCACTAGATCTTCACAAGGTGAGTCTCCACAGGCCCAATGTTGAAGGAAGAGGGAAAAAGGGCGAATTTTGCAGTGCCTCTGTGGTCGTTCGTAAGGGTGTTCGCCATGGTGCTGCAACATCCGTAATCTGGGGACGGTGTCGTAAGTACTTGGCGAGAGTATGTCTCAACTTTGAACGGTGGCTAAATGAACTGTCATAAATCGAGGATTACCTGTAATTAACGTGCCTTACAAATTTAAACATCCTACCACAATGAAAAAAAAAACCAGGCACAGTATGATTTTTGTAGCATGCTTCATGCTACAAAGGATTTGTAACCATAGTTTGGCTTCAGGCAGAGAATAATTAGCCTCATTTCATTCTCATCCAGGTAATGAGTAGGTGTGCTGTAAATTACAAGTAATTGTGTCTATCTTTGCCACTGTAGTGGCCTGTCTGTTTCTATAGTTGCCAGCCAAAACAATATGAGTATTTTTGAACTGATCTGTTTACACTCAGTGAAAACTGAGATATTCTAGACCAGGGGTGTCCAACTTTGGCAAGTTTAAGACCTCGGGACTTTAACTCCCAGAATTCCCCATGCTGGCTGGCCTCTTCTCCAAGGATATCTGGGGAACTTGTTCTTCTAAACCAGGGATGTCCAACCTTGGCAACTTTAAGACTTGTGGACTTCAACTCCCAGAATTCCTCAGCCAGCTTTGCTCAAGCTCAGAAGTCCACAGATCAGGAGTGACAGAGCTTTCTCAAATGTCAGGGTAAAAACATTTAGCCAATTTAGCCAATTCACATTGAGGTTAGGATAAGATCATTTTAAATCAAGGTCTGAGGCTTGAAAACATTTTGAGCATATTTTGAAACATCCAATTTCAGAGCAGAATTGCTGCTCTCAATCTGAAGCACTGAATTACAATTCATATTTGGAGGGCAGCAGATGGTTTAACACTGGAATAAATAGCTTATGTCCAAGCTGAAACTCCTTTCAACTCAGAATGTTTCTCATTCAAATTTTTGTCCAGAAGTTAGCATGAGAAAGTCTATAACAAACTAAGCACATCAGTGAAAAAACAAGAACTGTGACTTCATTTGTTTTTCAAAGTTCCATAGCAGTGCATCTTGTGATATGTTGGCTACACATATCTCCAGAATCTTTTTTCCAACAGCCTGTGGTCTCCAACTCAGGCTGCACAACCTGCAGTCCATCTGTTACAGACCACAATCTCCCAGTGATTGGACACGCCTTTTCCTTTGTGCTGGTTTATTAAGTAAGAAACAGACATGCAATTAGGGCCCAATTGACCCTCAGCTGGACTGCATTTGTTTTAATGGGTTCACATCATAAAGTGTGATTCCATTTCGTATTTTCAGCATCCCCACTTGAATTGCTTCATCTTCCTTACTCTGTTCCAGAGTTTGCTTCCACTCAGGGCTTGATTAATAATTAGGCTAAGTACACAGAAACACAAGGCTAACTCAAGGTCCCATCATTCAGCAGTTCCACAGTAGCTTCTCCTTGCTCTCCTTTTCATGTAGGCAAAGAACAGCCCTTCTCAACATGGGTCTCTCCAGTGTCCAGTGTTTACCCGCCAGGTAAATGGTTGCACAGGGAAGAATTACAGGTAGTCCTCAATTTATGACAACAAATGGGCCTGGAAAAATTGTTAAGTGTTCAATCATTAAACAAGAAAACCCATAACAGCACCTGGTTATATGATCTGTTTTTGCTATGATCATTAAACAAATTTCTGTGATCTTCCCTGCCAATCATTCTCCATTGGCTTGGCTTTTTGGAAGCTGGCTTGGACAGTCACAAATGGTGATTTATGTGATCCTTGGATGCTGTAATCCTTGTAAATATGAACTAGTTGCCAAGCACCTGGATTGTCATCACGTGACTGCTGTGACATTTGCCACATGTGAATACAGTCACAAGTCACTTTTTTCGGTGCCATCATAACTTTGAACAGTCACTAAAAAATGGTTGTACTTATCTCTGCTCCCCTCCACAATGTGTGGTTCCAGTAACATTTTGCCTGCTTAGAGTCAGGCTCAAGGTAATATTGTACAGGACCTTCCTGAGTAATCCACTGGAATCAGTGGTGCTTGTTTTTGAGTAGACATATATAGCAGGTTAGGGTTTATTTTCTGAAAATAGAAGCAGACAAGCAGCAATAGTGGTGCAGTTTGGTAGGATAAATATTGGGGAGCCAAGATTTTTCAAGGATTATTTTGGGGTATTTGTTTTAATGAAAAACATATTTTTGTGCACTTCCTTTCCTCATGCCTCCGAGTCCAAAAATTGGTGGCTGTTAAAGAAATCTGGATTCTTTTGAGTGTTTGGTGATGCATTTTCTCTTTTGTGATACATACGAGCAGACGCAAACCAGTCATACCTGGACTGCATTCAGTGCATCTAAAAATACTTACTTTCAAGGAGGTTGAGTAGTGCAACTAAAGAGGTATTTTATAAATGTACTTTGGTAGGTTGTAATAATCTCCCAGTTTTAAGTGTAGTTCAAAAGCGAACTACAGGCACCCAGAATAAGAATTTAATGGATATAAACATTGTTTCCTCTTTTTTTTTTTTTGCTTACTCTTAAGCAGTCTTTTTATTTTATAATAGCTAACACCAACAAAATGTTGAAGCATCATTGAAGTCTTTCAATTCTATCTCACAATCATTTTTTGGTTTCTCTGCCATCCACCCTTGTCTACTAATAATTAGTGAGTCTACTCAATCATTGCTAGGCAAAGGTATGAACCCATCCTTCTTTTTCTTCTCCTTTTCTAAATTTGGACTTTAAATTTGTGAGTCCTTGTGCAAAGATTCCCTGAATCTGTAAACACTGTTCTCTTGTGCCCACAGGCTACTTCTATGCTTTCCTGCTTGCTTCATTGAAATTGCTAATAATTGGTAAGATTCTGTTCATAAAAATATCTTCTGAGACCCAGGGTCTTGTATGGCCAGCACTGCCACTGTTTTCAGAGAAAAGTATGATTAGAGGGAATCATGGCTGGAAAGAGATTATATATATCTTTAGAACCAGAAAGCTGTTTTCAATAAAAGCTAAGTATGTTAGGAATGTATCCTGTGTCAGATACCAGAATTCTGCATATATCAATATTAAACAAAAATATTCGCTCATTTTTAGCACTCCACACACTTGGCTGACAGGAATACTCTGAAGTCCAGAAAAGGTTATTTCAGGTTTATAAACTAACTTTTACTCAGTTGCAACCATTAAATTATGTGATCGTCAGTACCATTTATTACCAAAAACTCCCCCCCCCACACCTTTCACATTATAAAGGGTGAAAGAGATCAGGTTTAGAAGAGAGGAAGGTCTTTCATGACTTTTTCTGCACCAGTTTTCTGCAATCTAGCACCCTGGAGATAGGTTAGGTTAGGTCAGTAACACGTTGAATTTTTAAAATTTGATCACACAGTTGGGAGGTGTTATCCCAATATAACTGGAAGATGCCTAAAACAGCTAGGTTGTTATGTACTTTCTTCCAATCCTATATTTTCAGAATTGTGATTAATTCCTTCTCGATAGTGGTATGTTTCTGCAAGACACTCAACTGATTTTCAAAGCAGTAGAAATGCCCCACTAAAATAACACAGGTACTAAATATTCCACAGTTGTCATCATTCTCCAAGCAACATCATCTGACTGCATAATACTTCAGGGATGAGATCATCTCAATATCAGCGAAGAGGAAGGGCGAGTTTTCCTGAATAATACCAGTTTGTAAAAAGTGAATTTTTGTGTTCCGAAGGAAAGCCCAAGAGGAACAACAATGTGGATATGGTGTTTTCCAGAAGGAGAGAGGCTCAAGAAGAAGCATGGAGTGGTCTAATGTTTTCCCATCCCAATGAAAACAAGGTGGCCCTACATAACACTTGGAGGAAGGGGAGATCTTCAGTGCAACGCTTGCTGTTCCTACTGGTGTTTCCAGCAATTGATGTATTAGTGGCTGTTGATACAACAGTGATAAAATGCTTCCAAGAAGCCCCAAGCTGGCTGTGACTGTGCCAATGCAGTTTGTATAGCAGTGAATGTCCAGCCAGTGGATCAGTTGGTTGAGGTCCTGCAACTAATATAAAACAGAAGTAGTCTCTGCCTGTCTTTGAGTCTTTCCTAGCAATCTGTCTGATGGTCTGAGCTGGGACTGTCCAAGATGCTTGAGGGCACAGAGTGAGGCTGCTGCTTGCAGTGAAACATGTTGGAAATATAGAAAGCCTGCAAAGGAAAAGATGAGAAAAATGTTGTAAGAGAGCTAATTTGAACAGTAACAACTAAGAAGTCAGCATAGTTAAGAGACAACATAGTTTAAATCTTCGGACAAAATGGCCCCTTCCAACTTTCAGATACAGCTATTAAGTATACCCATTTTCTGATTTACAGGCCAGACTATTAATATCAGAAATAGAAGATATTGATCAAAATGTTATAAGTTTCAAATTCCCATAAATTTGCTTTCAGCTTGTGTCTTCCTAAAACATACATAATTTTCTGAATTTTAGTACATCTCATCCTTAGGCTCCCTTTGTTGTGCTGGAGGCAGATGGGAGGGCCTGGAATTACACAACCTGGCTAGGAAATGGAATGAGTTCCTCCAGGCTGTCTACAGACAATACTTACAAGGGTGTGTATTTCCTGGCAGCTTGTGCTAAGCCCTGTGTTTTTGCTCACTTCCCAGACCAGTTCCTTTTAACTGCGCTAACCCTCATCAATTTTCTCCACATCACAGCAACAGAATCCTTATGGATTTTAAAAAGCAGGAAAAGAGTAATGAAAAAGGGCAAGTGAAAGAATTAAAGAATTGGAGGACCTCTCTGACAAAGGACAGTGAAGGCATTGGGGGATATATGAGCCAGAGGGGAAAATGGATAATAAAAGAGGGGCATGATCAAATTTTATGAACTGATACCTCTTTGATATAGGTGAAATATTCAGTCCTCTCTCTCACGATGTTTAGAGCAGACTTTGTGTAGATTATATTCAAACAATGTTACTGGTACTACAAATAGGTCAGGCAGAAGAAGCTTGTTTTTCTTTATATTTAATAGCTAAAGATTCACTGCCACAATGTCCACTAGCAGTGAAAGTTCGAAAAAAGACAACAATAGCAATTCTCTAATAGCCAAATGAAATCTGCACACTGACAATCTGTTGGTGGGCAAATGGGAACATAGGTCAGTGGCCTTTGAGCCGAGCTTGTGAGTGTCTAGAAATACGAGACAGATGTCTGACCTTTGAAACAGGATACAAAACCGGATGAGCCTTTGCTGTAGTACATTGTTGCCCAATCATCATGCAATTATGTATTTAGCGCGTAAAAGTATTTATTAGCTAGTCCAAAACATAGGACTATCTGTTTGCACAACTCTGCAAACCAGAAGCATGTCTGTGGGCTTTCCTATGAGAGCAGAACTAACGCATGAACAGCAATTGGTTGAAAAATCAGTTCAACTGCAAATTAGGAGTTACCATATCTGGGCTGCAAACATCCAGTAACTGTTAAAATGGCAGGAAAACCTTAGAAGTCTCTGAGAAACTTTGCTGTAGTTTTGTGGTCAACCAGATATTTGTAACCCAAATACCAATAGCCTTACTTGAAATAATGTCAGGCTTGCTGGATCAAGTAGGTTTGTGTACGTAAGAGCATAAGCCAGGGTCCCCAAACTTGGCACCTTAAAACTTGTGGACTTCAACTCCCAGAATTCCTCAGCCAGCATAACTGGCTGAGGAATTCTGAGAGTTGAAGTCCACAAGTCTTAAAGGTGCCAAGTTTGGAGACTTTTGGCATAAGCAGTGCCCTGTTGAATCGTCCAGCAGCCTGTTCTCATGGCAGCTAAGCACCTGCAGAAACAAGCCCACGAGCCTCCCAGCAGATGGCCTTCAGAGGCAACCCCACAGCTTTGGAGCCTAGTAGCCATTGATCCCCATTAACTGGTCCAAACCTTTTTGGAAGCTAGCCAAACTGGTAATCAGCACCACACTGTGTAGTAGTGAATATCAAAGTTTAAATACATGTAATGTAATTCTCCTGCCTTTGTCTGCCTCAAATCTTTCAGGATTCAGTTTAATTGGGGGACCTCTGGTTATAGTAAGGGGGAAACATCGTGTCTTCTTTTTTCCCAGCATAATCTTTTAAACTCCAGTCATGTCCCCCCCACGATCGCTTCCTTTCTAAGTTAAAAAGCCACGAATATTGCAACCTTTGCTCATAGGGAAACTGCTCTATCTCCTTCATCATTTTAGTTGCCCTCCTCTGAACTTCCTAGATATTCTAGATATGGCTGCACCATTTATTTATATAAGGACATTAAAATATTGGCTTTCTATCTTCAATATTGTTTTTTTTAATTATCACTATCATGCTGTTGCCCTTTATTTTAGACGTACCCTACAGATAGGTTTTTCTTAATTTGCCTTTCCTCCATCAAATGCATCCCTCCAAGAACACTGGAAGATGAATTAGGAAGGGGAAAAAAGTGATTCTCCCCAAATCTTCCAGATAGCTTCATAGACAAAGAGAAAGTTAATCCCGGGTTTCTGATCTTAGTCTAGTATCCTATAACACTTGGATTCTCTAGAAAACTACATCATGCAAATAAAAAGGAAATTATAGCACTTATTTAACTTGCACAATCTGCATAGAATTTCATTTTATTTTCTATTGAATAGGATAGAACATTATAGAATTTAGTATAGAATTAAAATAAGTAAGGTCAGTCTCTGCATATCAGAACATAAAACAATGGAAGTTAGAGAGCCGCTTTCCCATCTGTTCATTTTCACATCCACTGGGCTACATCTTCCATTATACCCAACCCATCATGGCCTATTATTTGCTTATTTTATTTGCTGGGTTTTTTGTCCTGACCCACCTTGGAAGCCCTGATCTCCTGTTTTATTTTGGCAATAGCTCCAGTGGAAGTTAAGGGAAGTTGTTCTTAAGCATCATCACCATACTGGGATCCTATTGCCCAATACGGCTAACTTGGTCCCCTCTTCTTTTCCAGTAGCAGTCAACAATATTTAGTCAAATAGGAATGACCAATTTTCACTATCCTCATGGTTGCTGCAGAAATGGCTGGAAGATTGCCACTCTTTTCTTTTGTTTGACTGTGGGAGTGTGAAACATAAGAATACACCATTCCTACAGAAGTCCCCTTTGGGGTGGGGGACTATTCTACACCTTTGTTTCAACAGCCAGATCAGAGGGCCCTCAGCAGCCCTCAATCTGGATATCAAACATGGGACCTAAAGATGCTTAAAAACTAAACTTCTTAAATCCAATGCTGATTAGGCTTAGCTGTTTGCACGACATACTTCCCTGCAAACAATTGGGCAAACAAGGCCGGAGTTTATGTTAAGGGAGGAACAGGTAAACCAGCCTTTCAAAGTTGGGTTGCTCTCCACCACACAAATGAAATTCAATTCCCCAAAGACTCATGCTCGATGGTGAATTATGAGAACCATAAGAGGAAAAAGTACTAATAAACAGGACTTTCTGGATAATGTACTTCAATTCATTTGAGATTACTCTCTGCCTTCATGACAGAAAGAGCATAAAATAACAGGGTTGGAAGAGGCCCTGGAGGTCGTCTAGTCCAACCTTCTACTTGATCAGAAGACTATACCATTCCAGACAAATGGTTGTCGAACATCTTGAAAACCTCCAATGAAGGAACACCTACAACTCTGGAGGGAAGCCATTCTACTGAGTGATTGTTCTCACTGTCAGGAAATTTCTCCTTAGTTTTAAGTTGGATCTCTCTTTAGTAACCTTTCACCTATTACTCCTTGTCCTATCCCTCAGGTGCTTTGGAGGATAGGTTATCCCCCTTCTATGACAGGCCCTCAGATATTGGAAGACTGCTATCAAGTTACTTCTAATCCTTCTGTTGTTAGACTAGACTAGACATACCTCCTGTAACTGTTCATCATACAGTTTAGCCTCTACAACTCCTTATTATCTTTGTTGGTCTTCTCTGCAATCTTTCTACAGTCTCAATTTATTTTTTTATATCATGGTGACAAGAACCGGACACCATTCCAATACTACTGCACCAGTACTATAATACTATTGCAGTATAAATCAGTCCTTCACATGATCTTGAAACTATCCCTCTACTGATAGTCTTTTACTACATTGGCTTTTTTTGGTAGTTGCAGCATATGCTGGCTCATTCTTAAGTGGTTGTTGACTAGGACACATAGGTTCCTCTCATAGTCACTATTGTTGAGCCAGGTACCACCTATTCTATACCTGGGCATTTGATTTTTCCTTCTTAAGTGTAAGACCTTACTTTTCCCACCACTGAATTGCTCTTTGCTGGATAGGGCCCAGTGTTCAAATCTGTCAAGTCTATCTTTCTGTATCTTGAGTCTCTCTTCCAAAGTTGACTATTACCCCCGGCTTAGTGTTGTCTGCAAATTATATGAGTTTCCCTTCTATCCTCTCACCTAAATCATTTATGAAGATGTTGCAGGGTACTGGGCCTACTACAGAAGATTGAGGTACCCCCGAGAGCCTCGGTGGCGCAGTGGTTAGAGTGCAGCATTGCAGACTACTTCTGTTGACAGACGACTGCCTGCAATTTGGCGGATCAAATCTCCCAGGCTCAAGGTTGACTCAGCCTTCCATCCTTCCGAGGTGGGTAAAATGAGGACCCAAATTGTTGGGGGCAATATGCTGACTCTGTAAACTGCTTAGAGAGGGCTGTAAAGCACTATAAAGTGCTATATAAGTCTAAGTGCTATTGCATCTCATGATTCCTTCCATTTAGATTTACTTATTGAAGACTACATGTTGACTGTAGTTGGTCAACCAATTGCAAATCCATTTGGTGGTGATGGTGTCTATTCCACATTTTTCTACTTTACCAAAGAGTAGACTGCAGTCTACTTTGCCAAATTTCTTAATGAAATCTACTTTGCCAAATGTCTTAATGAAGAAAACTATGTTCACATTATTTCCTTTGTCCACTAATTTAGTCACTTTGTCAAAGAAGGCAATAAGTTTTCTCTGGTATAATCTGTTTTAACACACTCCTGTTGGCTTCTAGTAATAGCTTTGCTCATTTCTAGATGCTTGCAAATCTCCTGCTTGATTATATTTTCGAGGATTTTCCCAGGTATTAATGTGAGGTATTGATCAACTAACTCCTTCTCGCTCTCTGAAAAGCAGGCAGAGGCAAAAGAGGGTCAGACAGACTGACAAACACAGGTTGTAACTTACCACCCAATAGGCTACAAGTGCTCCTTGCAGCAGTCCCACAATTACATCAGATGGATGGTGTTGATAGTCCGAAATGCGAGTCAGTCCGGTGTACAGGGCTAGCATCAGTAGCACAAATTGGACTAGTGGGCGTAGCAGTCGAGCGCCTCGCCAGGTGAATCGGGCCTGCAGGTAGAACTGGAGAACAAGCAGTGGAAACCGAGTATATAGCAAACAGTAGCTCCACAGAAAGTTTTTTTTTTTCAATCTGTTTCAATCTGTACTCTGGCAGGAACAATGAAAATGATCCAGGAATCTGAGAGCAATACTCCAGAGAAATTGGAGAATTAAAGGAAGAGGCTGGCTCGATTCAACATGGAAATGCAAATAATTGGAGCTTTTCACTTAGCACAATATATTAAACATGCCTTATGCTGGCAACTGGAAATCTTTCAGATTCTATTAGGAGAAAGGAAAGCAGGCATGACAGCAACAGCTTTAATCCTTTTCACCTTCTATATTTTTCAATGACTAATGGCAACATTTAAAAAAGAAAGTTAGACAATTTATGCAGAATTGAAAATTTTCCAGATTTTGCTTTGAAAATTATGAGCCATGATGGCGCAGTGGTTAGAGTGCAGTCCTGCAGGCCACTTCTGCTGACTGCTAGCTGAAGTTGGGCAGTTCAAATCTCACCAGGCTCAAGCCTTTCACCCTTCTGAGGTAGATAAAATGAAGACCCAGATTGTTGGGAACAATTTGCTGACTCTGTAAACCACTTAGGGAGAGTTGTAAAGCACCGTGAAGCACAGAGGTGGTATTCAGCAGGTTCTGACCAGTTCTGGAGAACTGGTAGCGGACATTTTGAGTAGTTCGGAGAACTGATAAATACCACCTCTGACTGGAGATGTATCCTTCCCCACCAAGCTGATAAATACCACCTCTGACTGGAGATGTATGCCACCCCCACCAAGCCACCCCCACAGAACTGGTAGTAAAAAAAATTGAATCCCACCACTGGTGAAGCGGTATGTAAGTCTAAGTGCTATTAGTTGTTCACAACACAGATGTGAGGGGAATGGAGGGAGAGTAGATGCTTGTTCTTGCTTGCCCTCTTTCCTACATAAGGGTCCTACATTTTGTACAGCCCGAACAGGATGACAACAATGACAGTAACAGATTTCAGAAAACAGCATGCTGGATTTATTGGGAAGATTCTTTTCCAACAGCAGAGATGGGGCATCCCAAACGAGCACCTCCTTGCCACCCACTACCTATCTCCCTTCTCTGGAAGAGGAATGGATATATGCTTTTAATGTACTTAGACAGTGAAAGTTAAGAAGTTAAAGTCAGACTGTGAAGCAAGAAGAGAGCAGACAAAAATACACTTCAGAATGCCTGCTAACTCAGTACCAAACATTTTTTTCCTACTAGAATTTTCTGCTATCTAGAAGGGTTGTGTTGCTTTGAAGGCTGCCATTCACACAGGCAAAAACGAAGCAAGCTCTGTGGAGATTACTCCATAAAGCAAACTCTTCATATGATATATCTTCCAGTTGTATTTCGCACAGCAGTATAAACCTTGAGGATGTTTGTTTTAATTAATAATTTTGAAGAGAGGACCTTGCACCCATGTCACAAGGCTATCCCTCCACTAAGTTATGCCTAAGCAGCTATCACATAGGACTGCTGCCTGCATGAGTCTGTCTCCTTTTTTTAAAAACTGTGGTTCATGTAGTGTGATGATACTAACAGAGTTGAAAGGGACCTTGTAAGTCATCTAGGACAGGGGTCGTCAACCTTTTGGACCTCAGGGACCACCAAACTCATAATTTTAAATCCTGCAGACCAGAGACCCTGGAAAATCCCCAAAAAAGTCTGCAGGAAAATTCCCCACCCTGTTTTCCTATTGATCGATCATTCTTTATTTGGGATCGCAGGATACTGTCTCCAGCTCCATTCTCAGGGAGAGGGAGAGAGAGACTTTTGGCTTCATGCAAGGAAAGCAGCAGAAGTCTTTCTTACTCTCCCCCAAACTCTGCCAGAAATGAGTTTTTGTGAGACCTGTTGTGCCGGCCCAGCCTCTTGGAGCAGGATGCCTTGCAGGGTCCCAAAGACTCATGTCTGGTGGAGTATGGGGGAGGAAAAGAAAGACTTTTGCTGCTTTCCTTGCGTACAGCCAAAAGCAGAAGCAGCAGAAGCAGCTGGGTGGTCAGGCAAGGCACGTGGGGCAAGTTCTCCCCCTCTGCCCTTTCCCCCTTCCCTCACTACCTCGTGTTCAAAATGCAAGTGACGCAAGCCATGTGTTCGCGGGGGCCATTTGGGTGGCGCAGCCTTGTGTTCCCACGCAGCCTGGATTAATTGCTTTGGGGGGGGGTGCTTTTCTCTGTGGACCACCAAATTTTCTCATGACTACCAGCGGTTCCTGGCCCACTGGTTGGTGACCACTGATCTAGTCCATCTGGTAGATGATCTGCCCTCTTCCCAAACTTCACTTCTGTAAACCTGAAGAGAGGAACTTACCACTAAGTACATCATGGAATACATAGCAAAGGAGGCATGGCCAGAGTAAAAGGATTTTCTGGAAGAGAAAATAAGATATTTCTCTGAAGAGGACATAATATGTACTGCTTAGTTTGGTCTACTGACTCCAGCCACAAATGCAAATTGATCATTACACAACCTTACACTGACTACACTAAACCATTTTCTTCTGATGTCCTTTTTCATTGATAGCTATCTTGAAAGGTTTCAATCTCACCAACATTAACCATATGTACCCCAGGATTCATTGCAGTTAACTATTTTGTTAAAATCCATTATTTTAGGGAGACTTACATGCCCATACAGTTTCTTTGGGCTGAAATTTTGGAGAACAGATTAATTTGATTCTACAGAGAAAAGATTATTTGATTACACAGCAAAGGCTTCAGAAAGTTGTCTTGGCTGCCATCTAGTGGGCATCCAGATTTCTGTAGATAGTGTGTTAGCTTTAGTGTGTTAGAATATCTAACAGTCCCTGGGAACTTACAGAGAAAGGGGGAAATAGGAGAAAGAGACTCAGAGTAACTGCATCTTAATTATGCTAGGTTTTAGTTGGTCTCGATAAGTGATTTGACAGGCTTCTGAAAATTTGATGCATTACCCCTCTAGCACTAAAAGTTTTTCCAGAAATCCAAGAGATTCTTGAGTTTATCAGCCTTGCAAGGCTTGATACCCAGTGAAGGCTGAGGTCAGTTTTGACTGAAGCTTTTGGGTCAAACTAACAATAAGACTGCAATACAATAAATGCACTGTTCTCTAACAGAAGCCTCACTTGATCCATTTATCAGTCCTCCCTGTTTTTTTTAAAAAGCATTGTCTCCTCAACTACCATCATCATTATGCTGACAGCAAACTTATTCAAATCAGAGATAAAGCCAGATAGGGATAGAACAGAAAAGTTGGAAAGAGATAAGCTGCAGGTAGAAAACAGATTCTGCATATGTTTTGCTGGCTTTGAAAATGAAATCTGATCTCATTCCTCCTTTGAGGCTGGGATAATGACAGACTGAACTCCATAGACCTCCCCACTTTTCTTCTCGTTCTGATTGGATTAACTGCTCATCATCATTCCAATTTATATCTCCTCAATCCAGATACCTTCCAGAACTTACATGAAACACATTTGCTGGAGTGAGTTTCATCAGGAAGAACCAGAAGAGATGAATGGAAATGGCACAGGAGTAGGTTGAAACATATAATGGTAAAACAAAGGAAAAAAGAGATTTCCTGCTCCCCAAAGATAATACAAGCCTTGGAATTGCCAAGAATTGCCTTCTACCTTGTTGGCTGGAGTTGCAGGACTGAATATGGCAGAATGGGAAATCCAATGTTTTTTTTCTATCTGCTCCCTTGGATTTGTCTCTCTTGCAAGGGATATACCACTTACAGCCTTCTCCATGGACATGGACAAACATTTTGCAACTCCTTGAGACTGTCCATCTGATCCAGTTGTCTGATTGAACAAAACTTGCCACTGGGGCAAGAAAGTGGCTGCCTCTCTTTTATATTTCACTTCAAATGTTCCTTGTGGGCAAACTTAAAAAACAACTCCTATTTATTACACGAAAATTGTTCTCTTTCTTGGGTTTGGAGATCCGCCCTAATATAATGGATTTACTTTCTCATTTTTGAGATTTCTCTTTTATGGTCTGTGATAAAATGATAAAAGCTAATGGGACCTTCCATACCTATTCCAACTTGGCAGATGAACCACCAACCTGAGTGGCAGAAGTTGAATTCAGGATGATACCCAGCACTGATATCTATAGTTAGACTACTTCTTGACATCTCTTTGGAAGTTGGAACCTATTTGTTCTCTTTCACAGTCCAGATCAAGCTTGGACACATTTTTGTGGCTGAAAGTCATGCTTTTTTAAAGCTTTTGAGGCTGCAGTTCATACCATTGCACACAGTCATGGATACTTTTTTTTTCTGTTGGGGAACTTTTTGGTGGCTCCAGGGCCTTATAAAAGGTACTTGGGACCAGCAGGTTGCTCTGACTTTGCACACCTTTGAGCTAGACTTACACAATTCTTATCTTTTCTGGGTAGTACCTGGATGGTAAACTAACTTAGCTGGAGACCATCAGATCAAGGCAGCTGGCTGCCTGAAGCGTCAGAAGGAAAATGGGAGAGAAAGATCCAGTCCTTTTCCATAAGCATGCAATTTGGCTATGATGCATGTGAAATAACAGGAAAAAAAATACACAATCACTTTTCTGTGATTGTCAATATGCCATTGGGGGGGTTGGGCATCGAAAGATTGTCATGAAACATACCTGGCCTCCTTTTCCTTAGAGTGGCTACTAGTGCAAACATAGTCCTCCAGGTATCCAGCAGAACAGGCCATGTGAGTGAAATTAGGTTGACAGACAGCCAGAAAATGTGGCCGGAGGCGACCTACAGCAACTTTTGCCATGTTAGTGAGTGACTGACCCACACAGCAGCCAAAAAGGAAGGTCCCAATTTCTTTATAGAGGGCAGTCACATAAGGATTGGGGATTGTAGAGCGTGATCTGTGAGGTAGATGATGCACATGGAAGATTTCACCTACAGTGATCTGCAAGAAAGAAAAGAGAGGTTGGTCTATAAGTAATTCTGAAATCTGGGAGTAGAGATAGGAAAATAAACATTTCTTAAGTAATGAGATAAGGGGTTTGCATTGGGAAAGAGAACAGGAGGACTCGTCTTTAATGAAAATAAGTAGGGAGCATTGGTATAAAGACTCTTAGACCAGAGAACAAAGAATAACAGGGTTGGAAGGACCTTGGAGGATGTCCTACTCAAGCAGGAGACCCTATGCTATTCCAGATATTTAGCTGCCCAATCTCTTCTTGAAAACCTCCAGAGGCCATTGTGCTTAGATCCTGGTGAAGGAAATGCATCCAATTATACAGTTCATTCTTTGATCATTTGGCTATGGGAATTCCGTAGTCATGAGCTGTAGAAAAAGGCCCAGCATTCCTCCCCCACGTCTTGCCTCCCTCCCAACTCACTGCTAGGAAGGAGATCAGGGTGCCTGATGAAATGAGCACAGTGTCGGTGATGGTCTCAGGACGCTGCAGGGGGTAGCTGATGCTACTGTCATTGCAGAAGAAGCCACGACGCATTGGAGAAATGAGGCCAAATTCGCAGATGAAGAATGGGATGGAGGCTACAGAAACAAGACAAATTTTTATTTTTTTCCCCTTTCTTTGTTACTTATTACGTATTTATTTTTTGCGTCATCTTTTTTTTCTTTTATCAGCATATAAACACACACACACACAACACAGAGTAACAATTCAAAGGAGGTTTTAATATTAAGTAATTAGCTTAAGACTGAAACCATTAGCATCTATTTGATAATTTTGATATGCGTTGCAGGAGTTTTTTAGTGTTATATTTACAATTGGATGGAAAAAACAAAAGAATGTTATGCTTGTAATATTCACATCCTAAATGATAATTAACTGATATATATTTCCTTTTCCTTTCTTTATATGCCAGGTGAATTACAATGTTAATAATCTCTAATCATATCATATAAACATCATAATGCAATGTATAGAAAAATGTAAGCAATGCTGTAAACATAGAATACCAAACTAGCTAACCTCATTGGTGTTGGGTTTGTTCTCAATTTAAATTCTAGTGGCTTGCCCTCTCCGTGAGGGTGAGAGTTACTTACTAGGACTTGTTACCTACTTCAGTTAACTAGGACTTTATTACCTAACTTAATAGGACATGTTACCTACTTTAGTAATGAAACATCTGCAAGAAAATGTCACAAATGGAAAAAGAAAACAACACACATGCACTTCCTAGTTTGGTGCCTTCCAGAAGTATTATTAGCTGTCGTGTATTGAGGGAAATTCTAGTCTTTACATTTTATTAAGGTATACTTTCTTACAACAAGAATAAGGCAGGGATCCATATAAATACAAAATTGGCCTAATTCTTGGGGGCCTAGCTAATCCCCAGTAAGCAGACAGATATAGTCCCTGTCTAGGTTAATTTATCCTGTAGAAAGGAACAGCTAGCATGTATTCCTTGCTCTGAGAAATGCAAAATGCTGCCCTGTGGGGGGAAGGGGGGGAGGGAGATACACAGTGTCTACATGGGTATGAAATATATATCCGACAGTGTTCTTGCAACTCACAGGACCTTCCTTCCAAGTATGCAGCACCTGTAGCCATTATGGACATTTTGGTAATACATGTAAGAGTTGTAGAATACAGAATAAGCACAGCAGACTGAGAAAGGACATGGGATGTCTTCTAGTCCAGCACCTTGCTTCAGCAAGATTTTCCTTTGGAACTTTAATGTAAGTCTCTCCCTATATGTTGTGTTGTAGTTTACTCATTTCTGTCCTATTCCTTCTGTTGAGACCCACCTAACCTGGATTAGATTTGAAGACAAGCACTTCTGCAACTTAAGTTCTCTTCCCTTCCTGAATGCAACTGCAAAGGAATTAAAAAGCTAGAGTTTTGACTAACTACTTCTTAAGATGTCATCTGATATGAATCTGTGACAAGTCTCAATGTATGTATTTTACCATGGTTTATTTCAACAAACCACAGCTTAAGACTAGCAACAGTAGTTTAAGAAAAGCAAAACTTCTGAATTTTTTCCTGAGCTTCATTGGAAAAAAGGGAGCAATAAGTTTGTGGTTCACCATCATAAAGTGCAAATTCACTTTTCATCTTAGTAATTAAGTGTACACAAGGTAGGCTATTATTATTAGAATGAGGGAATGAAATGAAGTTGCAGTTTGCTGAACCACAGAAACTGGATTTACATGGTATGTAAGACCAAATCAACCCAATCACATTGTAGCTGTATTTCTTCTCTCTAGGTCTCATATGGTTTTCCTCACTTGCAGCTAACTAAACAAGGTGGTGAATGCATTTCTGCCTCATTCAGCCAAAATAATCTTATTGCTTTCAAGTTTAATGCTGAACAAAAACAAAGTGAATTTGAGGAATGGCTTACATTTGAAGGAACAAGTAGCTCTAACTGATGCCCATTGATTAACATCCATGGGTTATGTTTAGGTTAGCTAAGTCAGATGCAAGTCTAACAAGCTGCAATTTGTTTTCTCCTTGGTTAACTTTCAATTAGCACTGAATCTTGAACATGATTCAAGGGATTGTATGTACAAACCAAGAAAATGGCCATATTTAGTAATGTAATTGTGTATTGTCTGAGTGGAGACATAATATTACCAAGAAGCCTACCCACAATTCCAAACCTCATTTAAAAAAAAGGAACAAACAAGTGACTGGACATATTGAAAACAAAATTAGGTAGGTGGGAAGCTAACCCAACAATGGGGAAAAAAATAAGAATGATGACAGAAGCAAAATTTGCTGAAATGATGGTGGTTTTATAATGTGATTACAAAACCACCAGTCTCTGTCCTGGTTCACACCTTGTAGTAAACCATTTTTTTTAAATCTTGATTTGTCAAATAAGGCTTGCCCAATATGTTATGCATAAACAACCCTCATGAGATGTTAAACTAACCAGTGTTTTTGTTTTATAATTAATTGGCTATCCCAGGCATTAACAAAACTTATATGAGCTTTTTTCTCTCTTGAACACACCCTTTTCATACAGCCGACCAGTGCTTCTCAACCTTGGTGAATTGGAATATGTGTGGACTTCAACTCCCAGAATTCTGGGAGTTGAAGCCCACATATCTTGTAATTCACCAAGGTTGAGAAATGCTGTCATAGAGCATAGACTTTAGCATGCAAGGCTCCTCTTCCATCAGCAGCTACCTTGAGAATAATCTTACGGCATTCTTGTCAGGGTGATTTGGCTGAAGAGAAATGGGAAAGAACAGGGAAAGTGTGCTTAATGTTATGTTTTGAGCATGGGCGAGAAAGAATGGAGACAAGCCTCTGAATGGTGAACTTCAGCTCTTTATTTACATCGTGACTTCTCACTTTAACAGCAGTTGAACCTGCCTTATAAAGGCAAACCCTGTAATTTTTAACCAACAATGAGCTAGGAACGCTAGCTCTTAGAACCAATAGGAACTCTGTTAAGGGCCAATCGGATTCCCCGGAACAGGCCAATCTGGTCCGGCCGCTTAACAGCCAATTAGATGTGCAGGGCCAGAACCTTGCACTGATTCCAAGCTCACACTTTATAATCTTTATGCATACACAACACCCCTTCCCCATGGCTTCTTATTTGCAAGGCGCAGTTACATAGTCCCTTAGGTAGGACGGTTGTCTTATTAGTCTCTTTGATTTCCGTTGTATCGGCTGGCTGCAATCACGCTGAGGTAGATCATTGTTTGGCAATGGGGCTGTTTCTGGTTCAGAGTTCACTTCTACATCGTTGCCCACATTCTCTGCAATTCCCTGAGGTGCAACCGTTTCTCCCTCCGGCTCTGCTTCCTGAGTTTCTATTAAACTGTCGTTTCCTTTGAACGGGTTTCCTAGGAATTCATCTTCTTCCGTACCTCCCCCCCTCAATTTGGTCATAGGGGAGTTGCGGACTGGCCGCTGGAATCCGCGATCGTAACTGATCAATATGCCGTTTCTAAAGTTTATCATCAAGGCATTGTACAAGGTAGGATCTGGGGCCAGTTAGACGTACTACTGTCGCTTCCACCCACAACGGGTCGCCCGATAGGTTTTTAGCATAAACCAGGTCTCCTACCTGGAAGGTACGACAGCGGCTGCTGGATCCTAAGGGTTTCTCCGGTTCATAAGCTGGGTGCAACCGGTCGAGGTGGGAGCGGAGCTTTCGTCCCATTAGCAGTTCAGTGGGAGTTTTGTTGGTGACGCTATGTGGGGTGATGTGTTGCAAGAAGAGGATTTGATTGACTTTGTCGTCAATGTTGTCGTAGTCTACCTTTTGCAAGGTTTTCTTCACAAATTGGACCATGCGTTCTGCTTTGCCATTGGTCGCAGGATGTGCAGACGAGGTGAGCGCATGGCGGATGCCGCGGTCAGCGAGGTACTGCTCGAACGCTAGTGCAGTAAATTGAGGGCCGTTATCGGATACCAGGACGTTTGGTAATCCGTGGGTTGCAAAGAGTCTGTTTAAGATTTTGATAACCGCCTCGGAGGTCGTAGTCGTCATGCGATGGATGTCGAGCCAATTCGAGTAGGCATCGACGGTAAGCAGGAAGGTGTGGCCTTTGGTTGGCCCCGCGAAATCCAGGTGAATTCGGGACCAGGGTCCACGTGGTGTCTCCCATTCAGTAGGCATGGCTTTTGGTGGGGCGTTGCTGACTTCTTGGCATTTGGGACAAGCTTTAACCCACTGTTTGATTTGCTTGTCAATGCCCGGCCACCATGCGTAGCTTCGTGCAAGGGCTTTCATTCGCACGATGCCGGGGTGGCCATCGTGCAAGGTTCTCAACAGCGCTTTCTGGAGTAGTTCTGGGATAACGACTCTATCGCCCCAGATGACACAGCCCTTCTGGGAGAAGAGCTCGGTTTGTCGAGTCTTGAATGGTGTGAAGTCATCTGATAGTTGGTCCAATGGCCATCCGTGTTATACCCAGCCTAGGACTCGTGCTAGGGTGTGGTCGCGTTTGGTTTCTCTCGCGATATCTCGGGCAGTTAGTGGCGGCGAGTTGAGTGCCTCGATTTGTAACGTGGTTACCGTGGGTGCAGGATCGTCGAGAGTCTCTGGAAGCGGTGCTCGGCTCAATGCGTCGGCATGGGGAATGGCTTTCCCCGGGCGGTATTGCAGCCGATCGTTATAAGCAGCTAAGAATTCTGACCATCGGGTCATCCTAGGGGATAATATGTAGGGAGTCGGCTTATCTCCGGCTATTATCCCCAATAAAGGTTTGTGGTCAGTCACAATAGTAAAACCCCGGCCATACACGTATTCGTGGAATCTTTTCACAGATGAGACAATTGCGAGGGCTTCTTTATCAATTTGTCCATAGTTTCGCTCAGTCTTTGAAAGAGTCTTTGAAAAATATGCAACAGGGGCTTCGTTCCCATGAGGCAGTACGTGGCTCAAAATGGCGCCCACCCCGAAAGGCGATGCATCACAGGTTATAACTAACGGCAGAGTCTCGTTATATTGCATGAGTACAGAGTCAGAAGTGAGCAGTTTTTTAAAGTTTCGGAACGCCTGTTCTCCACGGTAACCCCATAGCCAATTTGCTTTTTTATCTAACAACCGGTGTAACAGTTCAGCGACAGTTGCTTTGTGCGGCAAAATTACATTATAAAAATTGATGAGGCTAGGAATGCCTGGAGATCAGCCTTGTTTCTTGGCCTGGGAGCGTTTTTGATCGCTTTTAATTTACTTTCGGTAAGGTGAATGCCCTGGCTATCAATCAGGTACCCTAAAAACTCAACACTGTCAGTACATAATTTACATTTGTTTTTTTTAACCTTAAGACCGGCCTCTTGGAATTTTTGTAGGACTAATTTTAACCGGTCTTGTAAGATTTTTTTTGTAGGGGCTGCAATTAATACATCGTCAAAATAGGGGACCACGTCCTTAATTCCTTGCAATAACCTTTCCATAAGGCTCTGAAAAATCCCCGGGGCTACACTAACTCCGAATTGCAGCCGGGTACATTTAAAGGCACCTCGGTGCGTCACAATAGTTTGGGCCTGTGCCATTTTTTCATCTACTGGTAATTGCTGATATGCCTGAGCTAAATCTAATTTAGCGAAAACTTTTCCGTCCCCCAGGGAATGGAGAAGGTGCTGTACCACTGGAACTGGATACGCGTTCTGCTGTAGGGCGTGGTTCAAAGTGGCCCGGTAGTCCCCACAAATTCGGATTGACCCGTCTGGCTTAATGGGTGTTACAATAGAGGTTTCCCAAGGGGCGTGATCGATGGGCTCTAACACCCCCTAAGCTATCAGTTTGTAGAGTTGTTCGTCGATTTTCGCTTTTAAGGCAAACGGAACTCGACGGGGCTTTAGGCGAATGGGCGCTACCTTTGGATCTAGGCTGAATGAAACCGGGGTCCCATTGTACTCGCCTAAGCTGTCAGCGAAGACATCCCTGAACTCATAGACAAGGTCTTCCTCCCAGTCACAGCCACTGACTCGGTTTACGCCGGCCACTTCAATGCCTCTGAATGGTGAACTTCAGCTCTTTATTTACATCGTGACTTCTCACTTTAACAGCAGTTGAACCCACCTTATATAGACAAACCCTGTAACTTTTAACCAACAACGAGCTAGGAACGCTAGCTCTTAGAACCAATAGGCACTCTCTGTTAAGGGCCAATCGGATTCCCCGGAACGGGCCAATCCGGTCTGGCCGCTTAACAGCCAATTAGATGTGCAGGGCCAGAACCCTGCACTTACTCCAAGCTCAGATTTTATTAATCTTTATGCATACACAACACTTAACATTAAGAAGGTCTCTGAATGTCAGCAACGGGAATGGACAGAGTTGAAGGGAGAAGGATTATGTTCCTCAAAGCCACTGTAATATCTCTGAACTGAAATGGCCACAGAGAACCAACTGCTGCTACCTCAGCCTCCATTCCCCCCTCCCCGGTTCTTCTTTCTACTGTCATCAGATCCCCTGGGAAGGACTAATGAATTCTGCCTGCCACACAGAAGGAACTGGAATGTGAAACCAAGCAGGTAAGCCTTGAGGCATGAGCCAAGATGTCTTGTGACTCTTTATGCTCAGGAACCTTGGGATAGGTGTCACTAATCCCAACTCTGGGCCCCTGACACAAAACATTTCCATCCCAAACTGAAGGATATGCTAGCTACCACACCAGAGATCAATTTCTGTAACACTCTTATCACATTTTACAACCAGAATAGGATTTTGGGAAGTGGGGTGTGTAAAGCCCCAAATTGACTACCCCCCAATACAAACAAAAGTTGGAACACATCATTTGTCAATTGCTGTTCCTATTGGGTATTTGGAGCCATATTGTCTTGGCTAATGTTGCTAAGAACATATTTCTCTAATCACTGAATCACACTTAAGAGTAGCCCAGAGTCTGGTTATCTTGACAGTTTTGTAATTGATTGGACTTATAGCTCAATATAACAAGGAATAGTATTGCATTTTGAATAATGAACATATTAACAGGGTTTTTCATGAAAATGCTACTGTTGAGATTTCCACAACTTTGGATTCTCCAGATAAATTAGGGCTATTCCTAGACACTCAACATGGCTCAACTTGGTTCCAACATGTGGTTAAGTACATGGTTCTTATTTGGAGACAGCTGATCAAACTCGCTTCTGCTGCCACCAATCACATAAGTAGAACAGGACCATCATCTATCTAAACCACTGGCTTTCAGTGTGATGGATACATACACAGCAATATCTTCAAAACTAGCATTTCTCAATCTTGGACCTTTATGATAATTGGACTTCAATTCCTAGAATTGCCCAGGAAGTCATGCTAGTTGGGAAATTTGTGAGTTGAAATCCACACATCTTAAAGTCACCAAAGTTAAAACTTATTGTTCTAAACCATTGTATTGATATTTCAGCAGGGAGAATTGGAAAATCAGCAAAGGCAGGGCATGTGAGGCAGCCACAAGGACACACAGCATTTGTACAGCCATATTGTCTTGTCATAACCATAAGCTACCTGTCCACCTACCCTTTCTCGAGGGCAGAAACAGATGATACCTTCTAATGCAACTCTTCTTGGTGTTTCCTGGCTACACATCAAACATAATTTTTCCCCCTGGCTTGTGTCTGTTGGACTGATGAGGTCCAGGTTGCTTGCTCCACTTTAATTTCTTCTAAGCAAGCCCTTGCATTTTTATTGGTTGCTGTGTGTAGTGGCAGGAATGCTGGGGAACTATTTTGGATCTGCATGCCATTCTCACCAGTGTAATTTCCTCCCCCCCCCCCCCATTTTTAAAGCAACTTTTTGCTTTTGTTCAATTATATAATTTTTGCAAAACTGTTTTCAAAGTTAAAGTATCAGAAAGCACACCTATCCAGGGATTTGGTAAAACAATAGTTTCTTTCTTGCATTTTTCTCAGCTTTTGTTTGGTTTTCCTCCCACGGAAAATAAAGTGATTGGCAATGGCTTTCCTGGCATGGGAAGTTGGGAGGGCAAGCAACAGGGGAGAGAGTGTGCACAGCAGCCAGCAGTCTAAATTCCTGGCAAGTTGCTGCTGAACTGTTCCAACCTGCATAGAATTTCTTTAAGTTAGCTTAAAGTTCAGCTGGCATCAGCACGGGACAAAACAGTAGTGCAGAACTGCCTCTAGACTTGAACTTGGGAAACAGTTTCCCAAATTTATGGCTTTACCACAATATTTAATAGATGCAAGTCAATGGTTGAGTTGACACAATGCACTAAGGCACAATTGGGATTATTGAATCAACTACAGTATTGAGACTACATTCATTTGGTATCTCAGGGGAAAAAACAACCATTTACAAATCAAAAGGTTCGGTTTGCTTAATGCTCAAAAACAAAGTCAAATCAAATGCATCGTGACATGACTGAACTATGTCTCTTTACCTAATAGAATTGGAGCCTCCTAAGAGTGAGAATGGGATTCAGGTAGATTAAGCAAATGAGGTTTGTGCCAGAGTAGAAATACCTTTTGCAATCCAACTAGGCTTAAGTTACAAACAGCTGGGACAGAACAGTCATCAAGGCAGAGAATGCCACAGGATGAATATCAGGGTTTCTCTGACAAACATCTAAGCTTTGAAGGGACAGCTGAGCTGGGCATATGAATCTATGCACTCCCCTACCTCCAAGTAATCTCTCTTTCTCTACCATGCCTAGATAAGGCTTTAGTTTGCCAACTGGATTCCTCTGGGACTCCAACTCTTGTCTTTCTTGGGAGTAGCAAATAGCAGAAGAAGGAAAAGGAAGACAACAGTATGTGGACCATGATGGAAGCGAACCAAACAAAAAACTCAAGAGACCGCAACCACAGGCCTAGAATTAGATACTAGAAAAATAAGGCAAGGCCTGTCCTGCCCCCTTGAGAGCTCCTGAGAGCTCCTATATAATCTACTCCCCCCATCACAGCTGCTGATTGAGGTGGGATAGCTAGCAATAGGGTTTCAGGGATGACATTGATTATCTGGGGCAACGTTAGTAACAGCCCCTGATCTTTTGAGGCCATACACAAGCCTGCTTCACAAGTTTCAGTTATGCTAATATGTGTCTTTCCAACCTTATTTTATTTGACCAGTATTTCTAAAGAAGTTGCATATTCCTATGCCTTATCCAAATTTTCCTCCTACCCCCTTTCCTAATTTTCTGAAGGTCTTTCTTGCTAGCTCACAATAACTTTTCCAGGTTCCCACAATAGTCATCTCTTGCAATCATCTCTCCCCACTCCCTGCCAGCTCACCTTATATGGTGCCCCAGTCCTACCATGCATGTAGATCTTCCCTGGCACTTGGAGGGAGCTATTAATATCCACTTCTCTTGGTGCTCCAAAGTATTCCCATTGCCTCTCTTGGCCAACTGCCCAGGTGCAGCCCTAACAAGCAGCGAGACTGGCCGAGCAGTTCCACCAGGTTGAAAGTCCCCGTCTGAAGAACTGATTGGATTCACACATTAATCTAAGGCACAATGTATTCCATTTTCCGCTGAGAGTAAGGCTTATTGGGGGGGGGGGGAGACACATGGTTTGCTGTTTTGTTTGTGTGTTTCACTCTCCTCTAATAGACTCACGAGGACCGGGATCTCCAACCTTGGCAACTTGAAGACTTGTAGACTTCAATTCCCAGAAACCCCCCAGTCAGCAAAGCTGGCTGAGGAATTCTGGGAGTTGAAGTCCACAAGTCCTAAAGTTATCAAGGTTGGAGATCCCTGCACTAGAAGTACAAAACAAAAGCAGCTAAAAAAAGTGGGGAAACAAAGTAAGGCAAATAAGCCACAACTGCTTTGCTTCTTTGCAAGACAGATTCTAGCTTCTTCAACAAGCCATGATAGAAATTTGAGGCTTAGCACGATGCATGAAACCAGCCTTCAACTGCAAAGCAATTTATCTCCTACAGTTCAACCGCTTGACAAAGAGAGGCTGCCTGCTCTGAGCCTTGAGTGACACTCTTCTGACATTATTTGGCAGGGTGTTATTCCTGGTCTCTGAAACAGGCAGCAGCCTGTCCAGCCCCCTCTCACAGCAATACCCAGGAGAGCAAGATGTCTCCCCAGTTTAGGGAAGGAGGAGAAGGTTCATGAAGAACTGAAAATAGGAAAACAGTGGAGGCAGGCTGGAGGATGCTCACAAAACTGCACTGGGATCAGCTGCAGAAACCGAAGCAGTCTGGCGTTCCAGCTGAGGATAAAACCAGAATCTTTCTTCTCTGGGAATAAGTTTTACCTACCTACAACCCTTGAACTCCCTTTATCCCAAGTCAACCTGAGTTTGCTAGCTACAAGTACTTCTGGGTCAGCATCTGAAGGACAATCCAATTCTTATCCGAGATACTTTCTGAATGCCTCTTCCTTCCTAGCAGCCAACCCACCACCACTGTTACCACTGCCAGTCTGCCAAATTGCCTGCAACCCAAACTCTTGCTCCTTCCAGATCTCTGTCAAATTCTGTAGAAGTAGTAGTGGCCTAAACAAGCCAGCTCCTTACTAGCCATCCATGTCAGTCCACCTAGGCAACCTTGGTACAAATTTCCTTCTTGGGGTTTGGCCAAATTTCCCAACAACCTGGCTCTAGCATATGCCTAATGTTGGGCTAAAATAGTAAAGAGTCAGAAGAGGATTATTGATACAACATGATGCATGAAAAGATCCCAAATTTCCCAGTATTCCAGCATTACAGGAAAGATCATCCAAACTTTCAAACTGATCTGCTTTATAGACAGTTTAATTCTGTCCCAAAGGTATTATCTTACCTGCCTCTGACTACAGATACGCACTTGCCTGGGAATGATAAGACATTTATAAAATTATGAACTATGAAGAAACTGGATGAAAATTTTATAATATTCTTTTCAAACATCAAAATTCTAGAACCAATGAAATGTATCAAAAAGATTCAGGAATAGTTTCTACAAATACTATATCAGATGGTGCACATTATTATTATGTAGAACTCCTGCTTTATTATTTGATAATGGCCACCCAAGACAGAACAACTATCCATCACAGAGGTTAGCAGCAATAGCTAAAAATGAATCCTCCTCATTCAAAGTGTTCCTTGACATTTCAGAAACCCGAGGGCAGTAGTTGTCTTGTGGTTTTTCTAAAGCAACCATTCCTGAACAATTTCCAATTTTTTAAAATAAATGTTTGCACATGCTAATAGTTCATTATACGTACCACACAGGAGAACTATTTCTGAATGAAATTTAAAACCGGTGTGCCTATTTCCATCTGGCATATGGTAGACAGTGTATCATTTTCTATCTCTGTGATGTTTATGAAGGGTCTATTCCTAACTCCTACAACAAAGAGAACCAGCATGGTGAACAAAAAACCTGGGCTATATATTGGGGACAGGGGACTCTTAAGGAAGCATTGACACTTAAGACTAATTTCTAGAGAGATAAAATATATTTTGGTGTCTGAGATAGAAAGTCTAGATCCCATCTCCTACAATTTATGAACAAGTATAGTCTTCTAGGAAATTCATCTGCAAGCACCTAATTCAAAGTTGTTACAAAGACAATAGCCACTCTGCTTAGGGAATCAGATTTCCCCACTCCTCAAACTGTGATTAAATATGCCTAGAATCAGTTAATGTTACCTTATTTCATTTCTGCATTCTCTTCTAGGCTGTTTGAGATTTGTCGTGTGCCTATTAAAAAGGTATTTTTCCTAATGAATCTCATTAGACTGCAATCCAATATTGTTACAATACTTCCAGAATTCCCACATAGAATTCCTAATTATTAAACTATATTGAAAAATAAGGCTATAGAGTATGCAGTTCTCTCATTCAAAGACCTGACCCTGTTCACAGCTAATTCTGTGGGAGAACAAAATGGGTACTTTCCTAGCGTTCAATGTTTTCTGCTTCACTTGTAAAGATAGAATCACATTTCAAATGCGGTCACATATTTTATAGCTTGTTCTGCTGCAGTTGTGAACTGAAGTGATACCTTTGATCTCCCAGATCTACAGCCAGCCACTAAAAATTCATATCTGCCAGGAATTCATTAGGTGACCTCAGGCAATGTCTTCTCTTAGCCTTATCCACATGATGGGAATAACAAGATTGTTCTAAGAACTACAAGATAAAAGATCTGAAGGTCTTTGAATACTTCAAAGCAGCCTGCCAACCTGCTGCCTCCATGATGGCTTGGAACATCATTCCCTTACTTAAAGTGTGGTTTAGCATGGGTGGACATGTTTGGGGAACACGAGAGTTGTCTTATCTGGACAACATTCTATACTTGCTTCTGATTATTATTAAATACAGACTGCCTTGAAGGGGTTAAAGTCCCCCAAGACAGACTTCCTTCAAGTCAGTGAAAACTGATATCACTACAGTGGCAGCAAACAGTGAAAATAATTCTTTCCCTTTGCTCCAGCCTGTCTGTCTTGTCTTTCCCCTTTGCATTCTCAGGCTCCATGTAAACTTGGAACACAACAGACCATCTAGTTTGGGTTATGGTTTCATATCAGAACTTTTTACTTAAAAAATAAAATAAGATATGGCTTCTTTGACATCAACCAGGTGACTTTCTAAGTCCCTTAGGGATTTTTTCAAGGACTTCAGAAACATCAGAGCACACACACACCTCATCCTCGTCTCGACTGTGGTCTGCCTCAGCTTTTGTGTTTTGAAACACAACTCTTTAGCTTTCAAAAATGTACAACACAGTTCGGAAAGAAAAAAATTGGCTTATTGAAATGTAAAAATGGAATATCTCCCTGGAATGAGGACATAATGATTTAAATAAGGTTTCCTGCCTTAGGCAGGGGGCTGATCAAGGCCTCCAAGATCCCTCCCAGCCCGAGGATTCTATCTATTTCTATTTCTATAATCCCCTTGTGCCATTCTGATGAATGCCCTTTCTGATGGCCGTACATCTGTCTCCAAACACCAAACACTTGTCTTTGTACTGAGCAAGCATACTCTTGTACTGCTCACTGCTGAAATCCTGCCAGAAGGTGACTGAAAGAGGAAGAAGCCAAAATTTCCTGATGGGCTGGATTTAAACTGAGCTTTCCCTCATCAGTTCTGCCTGAAAGTTTCCTTATTATTCTGAACCATCTAGCATAAAATGGAAGCTGTTTGTAAGTACAAAACCTGGTACAAGGGTATAGAATTTAGCTTCCTGGAAAACGCCACATTTTAAAAAGCAGCCTCTAGGGTTGGAGGCAATAATAAACTTTGCATTTGCATGGGTAGAGCCTTAGGAAATGTCAGAAGGCAGAAATATGACCGAACTGAACTCACTGGAGTCTCGACTGGAGTGGTACCATATGGTTAGCAGAAGTAGAAACCTGATCTTTGCTGCCATGATCCGCAAAAGTGGGTTATCTTAAACTATCACTTGGGCTCCAGCAACTCCCCCTTTTTAGTCTATGGAGACTCTTACTCATCCAGGCCATGGTTGCCCCAAAGGTGTTTTTTCAAAAAGTAACTGGACTTCAAGAGGTGGTGGTCATTTGGAAGCTTTCTTCAGAAGCTTCTTGGGATGAGAAGCGAAATATCTTCAAGGAGAAGAAAAAGTCCAGTTCCTTTTTTAAAAAGGACCCTGTCTCCTGCAACAATGGCCCCAAAACATTTCATCCAACCAATAAAGGGCTATTTGTGCCAAGTCTTTGCCTTCTCTGAATCCCATCAGAATTAAGCCCTTTATTTTGACCCAAAACTTCTCCAGGTATTCCAGTCATATAACCAAGATTTACTTCCACAGGGCAGAATCAGGTGTTACCAAAAGGGGCCTGGCCCTCTTGTTTGTTATTAATGTCCATGTTGGTTTGAGGATAGTTGCAGAGAGTGACCTGTGGAAAAGAGTTTCAAACTTCTTCCCTAGGTATTTTACCCCCCTGACAGCTAGGATTAACTATAAGAGTCCAGCAGGAGGTGGGGGAAATGCCCAGGAGAGAAGCAAATCAGTGGGTATAGTGAAGAATTAAAAAGTCCTGGTTCCTGTGATTGCCCATTGTTCTGAAGAATGTGTTCTCATCTCTATACAATTATTAACCAACAAGCAGAAGATCATTAACCAGGAAGCACAAATGCGCAGAAATATGTGTGGTTCTGACTTCCAAATGGCCACCTCCCCTTGAAGGCAAAAGCGCCTGAGGGTTCTTAGTACTCCTCAAAGTGCCACACTTACCCATGGCTACCCAGCTGGCCTCTTTGACAGACCTTCTCAACCTTCAGGGAGCCATTCTGTAGGCACTTTCTGTGTAGCGAGAAAGCAACTGTTTGTTGGATGTTTATCTCATTGGAGGGGAGAGTGGGCAAAGTGGCATCCACTGCAATCTCTCCTGATACTGCCATGTGGTCTCCACATATCTTGTCGGAAGTGGCACCGGCTCACTGTTGCTGCTTTCCCAACAGCAACCTCTAGAGCAGAGCACTTGCAGAGCAAGAAAGTGGAAGTAAACCTGACAACCGAGTGTCATAAACTTAACACCTATCAGAAAGCTATTTCTGAAGACTTGATTTTGCTCAAGAGCTGTCTGCTCCATCCCAGTTGTGGACCGCTATGATTCATAGTGACGTAATTTCCACAGCAGATGCTAAAGTCCTCTGTGGAGGATTAAATAAATATCTGAGCAGTGGTTTCAGCTGCATGTTCCAACTCAGAACAGCCTTGGACTGATGCAGACAACTGGGTATGCCCAGTTGGAGCACCCAATACTGATTACTCTGATGCTTCCATATGATAAGAAGTTTGGTCTGCATTACCAGATCTTCAGTTATCCAAACCCAATATAAAATGGACTGCCACATAAATTAAGCATGTACAATTACCAGAGGGGAAAACAGAAATGATTCAACTTTGTTTTCTAGATTTTCAGATAAAGACCAATTCAACTGCAAGAATCCTTCCATACTCCATTAGGCACCAGATATGTTGGGCTGCAACCTTCTAGTTATTTCTAGCCAAGCACAGGGTGGTGGGGACTCTAAATGATATGGTTTTACTCAGGGAATGATACCAGAGTGTGGGAAGCTGGAGATTCCCAGTTCCTCTTGGTCCAGATAAGAAACATGATAGATGCAACAATGCCCAGTTATATGCATAAGGAGCACAAAACAAGCTGGTCCGTCATCTCTATTGCAGAGGGAAATTGATTATTTAATCCCTTCTCATTTCTCATTCCTCTGTGGCAAACGGTTCTTGATAAAACAATTGTCATGTACTAGTAGGTAGAAATTGCAGAGCCCCCATCCTTCACTCACCCACAAGTAAACACACAATATCCACGGCCACCAAGGTCTTCCTCAGCAATGGGCGTGGAGGAGCATAGGCAGTGGGTTGAATTGCTGAGCTCCGCACAGTCACTCGGACCTCTCGATGATGATCTCTCTGCCACTGTAAAGGCTGCAGGGCCTGATTATGAAAGAGTTCTGCGCGATTGTTTTGCATGATCCGTTCAGGTCAGCTTGCCTTCTGCAGGATCAAGTTGGATCCAATTCCTTAGCCCCTGCAAGGAAAACAAAAATCCAGAGCTTTGGTTCCAGGTGGAGAGATGATTAACTTTGGTTCCAGGTGGAGAGATGATTAACTAGGATCCAAGTCAGTAGCCCTTGGCAGCAAAAGAAGGAAAACGAGGAAAAGAAGGAAAACGAGGAAAAAAAGGAAAACGATGTCGGGCTCGGCAAAGAAAGCAAACCTGGCTTCTGAGAGTCTTCGGGCGATTCTGTCCCACCTTCCAAAAGGGGCCTGCGGCGGGGTGGGCCGGGCTAGGGCGAGGTTAAACTACAACCAGTAACTTTTCTCTGCGAGTTATTAGCCCAGCGCGCCCCGTCGCGAAGGAGCCACGAGGTGGCAGATCCGGAGTAATGGAGCTATCCAAACTTTGTGGGGGAATGGGGCAACTTCTGAGAAAGCAGCTGCTTCGGGGCAGAGACCCACCTGGCGCCTTCGCTTTCTCCTTCAAACCACGCGCCTCCGGGTTGGCGACTGCAGAGCTAGGACGGGAAGGAGGAGGGCGATTCTTTCCCGGCTGGGCTGAATCTCGGCTCAGCTCAGTTCAACTCCGTCTCCGCTGGTCTTTCCTCGGTTTCTTTCCTTTCCCTTCCTGACGCGTCCGCTCTACCCTCCCTTCTCCGCGGCTGAGTTGCCGGAGCGTCCGAGCGAGAAAGGAAGTCGCGAAGCGGCTGCGATCCAATTCACGTCATAGAACCATCGAATTGGATCGCACGTGCACTTGCGCGTAAGCCCCTCGGCTTACTTCCGAGCCGAGCTGCAGCTGAACTCTTGGGAAGCACCAGGAATCAACAGGGAGGGGCGAAGGACGAGAGATCGGGGTGGCGCGCGGTGGGTCCCCGAGCCAACCCTCTGCCCCTCGTCGCTATGGGCCATCGTCGGAAGCGACCCGTGCCCAGAGCCGCCGAGAGTTCCCGGGATGGGAGAAACCGCATCGGCCAGCCTTTGGCAGCAGACGCGCTCCTCAAGCCCAGATCCGAGGGCGGTCCCTGTCATGAGGCACGGTCAGGTGGCAGTTCTGGGACATTAAAATCGCAGAATAGTCCCACTCTTCACCGACGTCAACTCTTTCTTCCCCCTCCCCTTCTCAAAACCTCATATTCTTGCTTCACCACTTGGCCTGCGTGGGAGCCAAGCGCACAGTTTGCGTTCTGCTATGCGAGCAACTTTGCTCCACCTGAGCAAAGATCAGGCTTATCCAATCAAATTATCTGAGGAGTAAAGGAGTTGTAGTTTAACACCCATAAAGGGCACCACGGAGGAAAAACTCATGGGTCTTCCTCACTTGTATCTAATCAAAGCACAGTCCTGATCTGGCAACACCCCCCCACCCCGGTCTGGTGATCGTTTTAGTTTGCTTCCAGCCCATGAGTGAGATGACTTAACACATCTTTATGGTTTAAACAGTATTTTTCTCAATTTTGACAACCTCAAGGTATTTAAAATTTGTTAGACATTGTTACCTCATTATCTCTTAGTTGTTAGATGACTACAGTGATTTGAAACAGATGGGGCTGAGAATGGCCATAGTAGGCAGAGATGAGTGAGGATCATTTCAGCAAATGGGAGGAAAGAGCCTTTATTGGAGTTAAGCAGTTCAGGGCTGAAGTGGAATAAAACAAAGCATGAAGGAATTTTTGACCCCTAAGAATGGGTTAATTTCAATAAGGTTTCCAATCTGTAGTTCAATTATTCACCAAAGGAAAAGTTCATTGAATTTATTATCAAAATGCATTATTTTATAACTGTGTTGAAAGGTGTCAAAATGCCTTTCGGGGATTCGAATTTCCTGCTGGGAGAGCTCCGGTGCAAGGATACGGACAACTGCTTGAAAGCTGGATCTTTTTATTTTTCAGGAAGGCGGGGAACAGTGAGAAGCCTGCGTTCCTGGGCTAGCTAGCTTCTTATGCTAAGTCCCTGGTTTTTATACCCTTTTCTCCCTTTGTAAGTTGATTTTGTGTGAATGTTTGTATTTGCTTAATATTTCAAATCCTGTTTGAGTTTGTCTTTATTCCCGCCAGAGGGTAAACTCTGCGGGGTGTGAAAGGCAAACTCCACGGGGTGGCCAGATTGTATTATTGCTTTTCTCTAACCTTTTTTAGATTTAAGATAATTTTTCATATTTGTTCTGTGGCAATCTCCTATCTGTCCCTTTTGTAATTTCTATTTTGTGTCTTTTATCTGTTTGTTTTGCTTATTTGTTTTGCTGTGTTTGTAAGGGTTTTCTAAATTATCTTTTTGTTTCCTTTTTGTTCCCTTTCCTTATTTGTCTAGTTTTCTTAATTACTTAGGCTTTTGTCTATAGGGATTCTTTAGTACCTTTTTTATTTGATTCCTTTTCCTATGTAAGTTTGTTTTATGACTGACCTGATGTTCCCCTTAGGCTTTTCCTGTTTTTGTGACACTACTGTCTTCATGAAGTTCCCTTTTCACAATTGAAAAGGACTTCTGGGCAACTTAATTCCAGACTTACCAATGGTATCATCAGAGATGTACTATAAAACTTCCACATGCTATTGTGATGGTGATAGTGGGGTTTGGAAGGTATAAGTTGGGAATATAGGGTCACCCAA
Source organism: Hydrophis major (assembly GCA_033807585.1). Classification (NCBI taxonomy): domain Eukaryota; kingdom Metazoa; phylum Chordata; class Lepidosauria; order Squamata; family Elapidae; genus Hydrophis; species Hydrophis major. The sequence continues at coordinate 234,752,147 of CM066329.1, forward strand.
CATTTATTATTAGGCAGCAGTGGCATAGGAGTTGCCAGAGGCAGATGATCAATTTTGTGATGATAGTAAAGATATAATTTCATATTGCACAGGAGGAGGCAAGGGTAAACCACTTTTGTATTTCAACAAAACCACGTGGATAGAAAGTATAAAACAATTGACAATATGGTACCAGATGATGGCCCCAAAATTTGAATGGTATTCAATATACTACTGAGAAAGACCTAAACACCATTTGGAGTATTAATAATGTTTTTGTTGTGGTTAGATGTGGAGACATCCAGTTGCTGATGTTGCCATGCAGGAAAAGAAAATCTGAAGCTGTGAAGATGGAATTACAATTGGAACATGATATGTAAGAAGTATGAACATAGTAAAATTACACAGTGAAACATGAAATGAATACACTGTTTGACAAAGAGACTGGTGGGCATTTTGTCCACCCAGCACTTTGAAAGCACATTATATGCAAATAGATAAATAGGTACCACTTCAATGGGAAGACAAGCCAGTGCTTCTTACCTATAATCAGAATCCTGCCAATGCTGGACCTTCCCAGATGTGATGTCCATTTGGGAGGTGACTTCGAAGGTGAGAGAAGGCCCTGGATGACACTGCCAGATGCTGTTTGTCCTGCTTTCTGGTGGAGCTAGCTTGTCCCTATGATGCATCTTGGAAAGTGCACAAGCATGAACCAATTGGACTAGCATGTTAGGTGGCCAAACAACTACTCTGTATTAGCATTGTAGTCTCCTGGCTAATGTAACATTGGCATGTGCTAAATAAATAAATTGTCAGAGCCAGGGAAGCACTAAAAAAAGAAAAAGAGGGATTAGTTTAGAATCCTTAGTAGCTACAAATTAACTAAGTCCAGCCCTCTTTGATTGCTCTTGACCCTTATCTGACACTAACCAGGTGCTGATCATTAGTTGAGAAGATACCTGTGCATAGACTTTTAGCAACAAAACACATGCAGACCTGGTTTTTCGTGCCTGACATCAACTGTACATTGACATCTTGGGCATCATTGTATTTACTGATGGATTTGTATTGAAATTTGCACCGAGATGGATTGAATTGGACTCTTTCAGTCAAAACGTCACGCTGTGTACTATTTAGGAATGAAAAATAAGAAATGACATTGTTTTCATAGTCAGGATGTCTAACACAACTTTGTTCTCCCACCACAAATACAGAAGACAAGGAAAATGAGTTTTGTGATTAAATTCAATTGAAATTGACAGAACATGTAGGCAAAATGTGTTGCTTGTGGTTGGAGACTGCAATGCCAAATTTGGAAATATTAAGGAGGAAAAAATATTTGGACCATATCACCTAAGACAGGGGTAGAGAAACTTGGCTCTTCTATCACTTATGGACTTCAACTCCCAGAATTCCTGAGTGAGCCATAAAAGTTTCCCCATTCCTGGCCTACTGGTTTTTCAGTTGTGGGGGAAATCCATTTTTGACTTGAATGGGACTGTTTAATATACAAATGGGATTGCCAAAAAAAGAAGAAAAGCCAGAGCAAACATGGGCTCTATTTAACAAAATGAAATTCAGTGTAGACAAAAGTAAGGTTTTACACTTAGGCAAGAAAAAACAAATGTACAGATACATATTAGGTGAAACCTAGCTCAATAGTAGTAATTGTGAGAGGAATCTTGGTGTCCTAATGGACAATCACTTAAATATGAACCAGAAGTGTGTGGCAACAGCCAAAATACCTTTGCAACCCTAGGCTGCATTAACTCAGGAATAAAATCAAGATCAGTGAAGTGTTAGTACCACTTTATAAAGCCTTAGTAAGAGCACACTTAGAATACTGTGTCCAGTTTTGGTCACCACATTATAAAAAAAGATGTACAGATGCTGGAAAGAGCGCAGAAAAGAGCAACAAAATGATTAGGGGGCTGAAGGCTAAAAGATGAACAGTTGCAAAAATTGGGTATGTGTACTGAAAAGAAGGACTGGGGTGACATGATAGCAGTGTTCCAATATTTGAGTGGCTGCCACAAAGAGGAGGTCAACCTGTTTTCCAAAGCACTAGAAGCAAGACAATGGATAGAAACTAATCAAGGGGGAAAGCAACCTAGAGAACAATTAAACAAGGAGTGGTTTCAGAAATGATGAATGCCCCATCACTGGAGGTTTTTAAGAAGAGACTGGACAGCCATTTGTCCAGAACAATATAGGATGTCCTGCTCCAAGGTTCCTTCCAATTCTGTTATTCAAGAAAGGCAAAGATCTCGGGAAGGAACTTAACGAAGAATTTCAGACAGCTGTCAGACAGTAGACAGTATTGTTCTGTATCCTGTACAGATGCAGATAGATAAACTCAACAAGACGTCCATAACAAAGTACTTTTATTGGTTCATCAGGTATCCTCATAACTCACATTTGTGACAAAGTTCTTCTTTAATGACCAATCCTTTGTATATCTGTCTTGTAGGTAAAAAGATGGTTTATCTCCTATCCTTTTTCTCCCATCTTGTAACGATAGAAGTAGAACAGTTACCATGAGTCCATGAGTTCAGCCAAGAGTGAGGAAAACTCCCCCAACCCATCGAGGGTCAATTTAGTGACTAATTAGGATTACAGATGTGGTCACGTGACATGGACTACATTTCCCAGGATACCTTAACTACATTTACCATGATGCATTCCCTTAAGGAAACAGCTCACAATTGCTACCTGACTATCCAATTCCCATACACTGGCTGGACAGCACACTCCCCACCTGGAATTGTAAATTCCACTATTAAAAGAAGAAAAAAAAATCCCTATAAACTAAGATAAGCAGTACACAGTAATACTAACTGAATAGCAGATAACTATATAACTAAGAAAAACAGTAGCCATTAATAAAGCATCAAACAAAGCAAAGCATGCAAAACTTGAGCTTCAATCTTCAAGTTCGGCCTTTCTCCGCAGTAGCACAAGGTTGGTGACAGGCCTGGTGTAGAGCTTCTTGGTAAAGGTCTAATGGTTGCAGGAGGAATCTAGTGACCTCGCCATCAGGACCTTGACTTTGCGGGTAAGTCCATCAGAGCTGGGCATGGTTTGAGACACAAGTCCCATAGGCCACGTGTTGTGATGCACATCCTTGTCTTTCAGCAAGACAAGGTCTCCCTCCTCGAGGTTTGGCTATTTACAGCGGTCTTGTGGGGTAGACAGGTACTCTTGCTTCCAAAAGGTGTCGGCAAGCTGTTGAACTTGTCTCCATTGTTGTTTGTACAAGTCCTTAGAATAAAAGTTCCCTAACAGCATGGGACAACACCAGTCTTTTGAGTTAGCAAGGCAGCTGGAGTGAGAATGGTCGGATTCTTAGGATCTGAAGAAACCGGAACTAAAGGTTGACCATTTATGGTGGCCGCAACTTCTGCCATAAGGGTAGATAGAGTTTCATGTGTCAGTTTAGGTGCTTTCGCCAGCATCAAATCAAGGATCCGATGAGCTATTCCAATTATGCGTTCCCACGCTCCTCCCATGTGAGATGCACGGGAAGCATTAAATATCCATGTGCATTTGTTGGCTTTAAGGAAGCCATTGAGTGGCGAGTCAGGGCGAATGCCATCTTCAATTTGTAGTTCTTTACAAGCGCCTACAAAGTTCATTCCAAAGTCAGATCTAAATACCTTGACTGGGCCTCTGTGGGCTTGAAACCTTCTCAGAGTGGTGATGAAGCAAGAGGCGTCCATAGATTTGATGACTTCGATATGGATCACTCAAATACTGAGGCATGTGAAGAGTATTGCCCATCGTTTGCTGTTAGCTTGACTGCCACTGGTCCATCGGGCATACACAGACCAAGGGCCAAATACAGCAAGGCCTACATTGGAGCTCAGACGCTCGAGTGGTAGGTCAGCCATCATCTGGTGTCGAGTCTGGCCTCATTGCTTGCGACAATGGAAGCAAGACTGCAGAACAGTTGTAATATATCTTTTGGCGCCTACGATCCAGAGTCCACTTGCTCTGAGGGCACCTTCTGTGAAGTGGTGACCTTGATGATGGATTAGTTCATGGTGGTGGTGTACTAACAGCCTCATTACATGATGGTTAGCCGGAAGGATGATGGGGTGCTTGCTGGGTGAGTTCATTTCTGCTTTGTGTAGGTGGCCTCCTACTCGCAGCACCTCCTGTTCATCGAGGTATGGGTTCAGTCTCAGAAGTGGGCTGGATTGTGGTATGGGCTTCCCTGCACTCAGGCATCCGTATTCTGACGGATATGCATCTTGTTGCACACTTCTCAATATTCATCTCTCAGCATGAGTGCAGTGGTCTGGGAAGTATGACTTGAAGCCTTTCCAATGACAGAAGAGACCTGGTTTCTGTGGATGGTACACTCCAAAGAATGGCAGGTACCAACATTCTTCGTCAGTTTCCAGGGGTGGGGACAGCTCAGCATGTCTGTTCTGTATCATTTTGTCCAAGAACTCCACCATATGAGCTTTTATCTCTGGGTTCTGGATCATGATCCGTCTCAGACTGAAGAGGCGGGAGAGCGCATATTTCTGGTTGTTTGGCAAGCATTGTCTGGGAGTGTGAAAGGGTAGTGGCACAACCCAACTACTGGTTGCATCCTGTTGAAACTCCTTGTCCATTAGCTGAAGGTATCTTTTGTCCTCAACAGACAGAACTAAGTCATTGTCTTCTCTGGTAGTCTGAAATAGTGCCTCTCCCAAGGCAGGTTTGACTGTCGAAAGCGTGAAGTGTGCTTGGCATGGTGTCAGGTGAGATGGTCTGCCATTCTTGAGAACACAGGTAGCTAAGGTAGTTGACTGGGTTGGGGCGTGTAGGCGATTGATACAGACTACTTCTGCAGTCCCCCATCCTAGTGGAGATTTGATGGCCACTGGGCCTCTACAGGACCACTGACTGATTTGGAGAAGAGAAAGGTGCGTGGGGCATTATTTCCCAGCAAGAGTAGGATCTCAGCCTCTGGATCTAGAGTGGGAAGTGATGAGCCAGGCACTGTAAGTGAGGCATGCTACTTATGACTTCAGGTGTTGCGATCTGACTGTGGTCATTTGGTACCCCATTGCATTCAAACATGGGGGGCAGTGGGAATCAGGAACTTCCATCCAATGACTCTATGCATCCAATGACTCCCTGCCGTGCTTCTTGGTCCATGTCACATTGATACAGTGAAGTGAAGTTCGTCCTGTTGCACTTCAAAGTGGTTGAAGAATGCGGGTCTGGCCGGGGTGCACGTGCTTTGAGTGTCTATTAGCATGTACATTTTCATGGCATCTTCAGGTCAACCTTCAGGGTACACTTTGGCTAAACAGATGGGAAGACACGAATGAGGGCATGGTGAGTCGGCACTCAATGCTGTGCAGTTGGCACTCATCGCCAGTTTAGGTAGGGGTTTGGCAGCCTGCTGAGAAGCCCTGTGGTACGGTAAGTTTTCTTGTTCGAAGGAGGGTTGCGAGATATCTGCCATGGTGGCTCAGCACCTGAATGCAGCACGGTTGGGTGCTGGTCACTTTTGCAGATGTGACATTGCATTTTGGCAAGTATTTGGGTGAGTGTTTGGATTCGCAACACTTGTAGCAGTATTGGTACTCCCTTAGTAACTCTTTTAGTTGGGTCAGTGATTTCGCTGCAAACCCAGTGCAGCTGTTCAGCGAGTGACGAGTGTGGTGCATAGGACAAAACTAGTTTCTCTTTGAAGTAGTAGATCTAAATTGAGTTGTATCTGATGAAGTCTCTCCCGCATTGTGTACGGATGAGGTCACAACTCCTGTGTCATGTGTTGACATTTGGTGATGATCTGTAGAGATGTGCAGTAGAGGCTGGAGAGGTCCAGAGTTGCAGTAGCAGTCTCTGTTAGGTTGATAAACTCTGCGTCTGAGGCGAAGTTTTCTGAAGCTGTTGCAGGAAGACAAATTCTTGGAGAAAGACAAAGGTGGGTCTCATCTGCGGTTTGCAGCAAGAAAGGCGTCAGACAAAACAATCCATCGTTCTAATATTTCTTTTGGGAGTTTGGCAATGATTGCTTCTTGCAATCATTGCCAAGGCAAGCCAGTCCTGGTAAGTCAGAACATTCTTTGGCTGTTCGTAGCTCCATAAGGATGTTGAAAAAGTCCTCTAGTTTTCAGATTTCATGGATGGTGATACACGGGAAACTGTAAAGTCGTTCTAGGAGTGAGTATTCCATCAATGTGTCTTCACCATATTTCCAGTTCAAAGCATCCCATGCTCGTTTTAGAGTGTTGTCTGGGTCATTAAGTAAGACTGTGTAAATGTGTTTCACCATGTAGCTAGACCGTGATCCTAGCCATGCCAACAGAAATTTAAGTTCTTCACCAGGAAGCAGCTGTTTGCGTTGGGCGGTATTTGTGAAAATGGTCTTCCATAGTAGGTATTCTCTGTCTGGCTTGTTGTTGAATTTGTACACACTACTGGTTGCTAAGTTTAACCTTCCACACCTTAGTGACAGTTCTGTTACTTCTCTGTGAGGGCAAGTCATCTCTTCATATGACGTCATCATAGGCATAGCGTTCTGGCTCGAGGGCATGTGTTGTGGACGGTACGTAGTTCACCAGAGAGTACTTCATGAGGAGGTCAGTATCCGCCCCACATATGTAGAGGTAGTACCTTTTGAGGTAGGGTGTGGGTTCAATGCTGTGCGTCACAGTTGTTTAGCGGTTGTGGTGAGAACTCTTTAGCCTGGGGATTGAGTGTGGCAATTGTGATTGGTTGCAAGTCAACTTGTTGAGAAGTTGTTGTGAGCACTGGTGGGCTAATTTGCTCACCTGGTAGGCCATGAGATGTTGGAGTAGGGATGCTAGTGTCGGGAAGAGAATCTCAGACCTTAGTACATACAACATCAGTTGGGGAAGGTTTGCTGTTGGTGGGAAGTGAATCTCATACTTTAGGTCATACAACATCAGTTGCATGACTGACATGTAGAGTCTGTGGTTGAGATTCATCCCTGTGCTTCCCTGGTTGTGGGAGACTGCTAGGCAACAGAGGCGGTTCCATCTGCTCATTTTGTAGTGAGTGCTGCTCATCCACATAGGCCTTGACCCGTGTATCTGGGGTCTCTTCTCCCAACTCTTTGAAGTTAAATTGGAGGGAGGTGTTGTTGGCCATCTTCTGCCATGCTGCGGCACATGCCGTCTTTGTTGTGGCATCTCTTTGCCGTTCAGCCAACTCCAATTTGGCCTGCACTTTGGCCATTTCTGCCTGTTGACTGGCCTGGGCTTTGGCCTGTTGAGCTGCTATTTGAGCCTATTGAGCCGCTATCTGAGCCTGTTGAGCCGTTATTTGAGCCTGTTGAGCCCCTATTCCTGCCTTCTGCCATGTTACCTCCTCTGTGGTGTGTAGCTCTGCATCTGCTACTGCAGCTTCTACTTCAGCTTCTGCAGCCCATTTGGCATAACTTGCTGCTTTGGAGGCCTTAGATATACCGCTACAATGGGAGGATGCTCTAGAAGGATGGTAAGAGCTGGCAGCAGAGAATTGGCGTGAGACACTGGAACCTGCTTGCGATCTAGCCAGTTTCAGATGGAGGGAGGAGGGTTTCTTAGAATGGTGGGAAGAAGACACATGCGATCGAGGAGCCATGTCGGATGTGGCCTGCTCCCTTGATGCTACTTCCTGCTGAAGCGCGTTGTGGAGCGCTGTCTGGAGGGCTGTCTTGCTTGCCTCGACAGAGTCTTCATGTTCCTTGTGAAACTCCTCAAAGCATTGGATGTGTGTTAGGAGGTTGGGGTCACCCAGTCTTGACTGGATGGACTTGAGGTTGTCTTTGCTGCATCTCCACAGTGCGAGAAGGGCATCGAGATCAACTAGCAATGTGCGGAGTTTCTCGGGGGACAGCTTGTGTTTTGGGGCATCACAGATCTTCTCAAGCTCCACCCATGAGTCCGCATAGCGGCGGATATTGCTTCTTCCAATCGTTCCTCAAGTGTTCTTCCATGGGTTCGGTAAGCTTCTTACTTTTTCTGAGGTCATAGACTTTCGGAGGTATTGCTGCTTCTGTAGAGATTTGGACATCTGAAACTGGGTTTCGGGAACCAGGCTCCAAGTTTACTTCAAGGGTGGGTGGAGGGTTTAAGTCCTCTGGTACTTCAGGGACATCCGTCATGGCTGAAGCAGTTGTCATGTTTCAAATTGGTAAAAGGTGACTTTGGAAAAAATTAGGGATTTTCTGTGCAGTTCCCTTTTTTGTACTAGGGTGCTTTCTGCAAGCAGAAAGTAGAATTGCTGATGAATTTAATAGTTGAGCACGTAGGTGGTGCTGCAGAGTCTGGGCGATGTTAGCACAGCATGCAGTATGGCTGTTTCTAGGGTGCATTGTGAGCTTGCAACACAAGGGGGCACTAGAGGTTGCATAGCGAAGTCTGAAGACTTGAGGGCTAAACGCAGGAATATGCCTGTTAGTGTCGCTTGTTCCACAAGGTGGCAATAGAGGTTGCATAGTGAAGTCTGAAGACTTGGAGGGCTATGCCTGGAAGACGCTGTTGCTACGCCCATGCTAGGTTGCAGTTACTCTTGGGACCTTGAATTAAATTGATTAAATTGTCCACAATAATTGCAAAAAGGGATTATCATTGCAAGCACGTATTGGTAAACTCTGGGAAATTTCTCCTTGACCACCAGATGGTGCTGTGGGATGCTTTGCTTGAATTTGTAGTGGGGGGGGGGTGAATCCCAGAGGAATTTATTGTTTCCTTGCTGGAAGAAAAACCAATCAATCGAATGCAACACTCCAAAGGTTTGCTTGCAGTGTTATATGTTTTTTTAATTGTTTAATAAAGATAGAGGAACATGAAGAAATTTTAAGGTTTTGAACAGAAAGAGAAATTGTTCCTTTTTAAAACGTTGCTAGATTTAGCCTTCTTTGCTTTGAAGATGGTCTGTCAGTAATGAATTATGACCCCCAATAAAACAGCCAGAGTAATTGTAAAAATAGCTGGAGAGGCTTCTTTTATTGCCTCTGAGCTGGAAAAATGCAACCTTTCAGCTGGAATGAGCAGGGAAAAGTAAGTTTTCCTTTCTAGAAATGCCAGCAAGATTTCTGAAACTTTCTCATTGCATTTGGAAAGGGTTTGTGATTGGATGAATACAGGGATGGATGAGAGATACTTGGCCCCTCCCTTTCTTTCACAAATTGGTTCTTTCTGAGTTAGGAGTTGTAATTTGAGACACAGCACTTCTTTCACTGAAGAGAAAAGGAGGGGGAATTTGCCCCTTCCTGGCTTGATATGAAGACAAAGGAATCCTGTTTCAGTAAAGGAAGAGGGGAAAAAAAGGATTGAAGGAGGCAAATTTGATTGCCTTTGAAAGCCAGAGCATAGGATATTTAAAAAGTCTCTTGCATAAAAGGGGAAGGGGGGGATTCTTGCCCCTCCCTGCAATTCAAACTGAGGCACAGAGCTTAGTATTCCACATTCACTCCTGGCTTCAACATTACTTTGCTTTGTCACACATCCAAATTAACTGTCTTTATACTGGTGGGCTTCAGGACTTCAAATTAACCATCTTTTTTACTGTTCTGTATCCTGTACAGATGCAGATAAATAAACTCAACAAGACATCCATAACAAAGTACTTTTATTGGTTCATCAGGTATCCTCATAACTCACATTTGTGACAAAGTTCTTCTTTAATGACCAATCCTTTGTATATCTGTCTTGTAGGTAAAAAGATGGTTTATCTCCTATCCTTTTTCTCCCATCTTGTAACGATAGAAGTAGAACAGTTACCACGAGTCCATGAGTTCAGCCAAGAGTGAGGAAAACTCCCCCAACCCATCGAGGGTCAATTTAGTGACTAATTAGGATTACAGATGTGGTCACGTGACATGGACTACATTTCCCAGGATACCTTAACTACATTTACCATAATGCATTCCCTTAAGGGAACAGCTCACAATTGCTTCCTGACTATCCAATTCCCATACACTGGCTGGGCAGCACAATCTCTCTGAAGGAATTGAAGATAGAAACAGGCATGGAAAAACAAAGAAAATCTTCCCCCCAAAGCCCCCAAACTAAAAAGGAGGATCTAACTTTAAATAGGTCTGCTAGAGGATATCAATAAACAGAGCATAACTGTTTTTTTTTTAAATCAAAAATGGAAGAAGTATAGAGATGCTCTGGACAGTAAAGATATCAACATCTAAGATATCTCACAATATATTCCCTACTTTACAAAAGTTTTTAGTATGAGAAGATGAAGATAAAATAGCACTTTGGTCATTCCCAAGTTAAAAGGCTACAGGAATTGATGCCATATTCACAGAACTATGTCAAGCAACAAAGAAGAATCAGTGAAGGGTCTCACTAAGCCAGCAAATCTGTAGAGTGACATAGTGGCAAACAGATTGGAAGATATATTTATAGTATGTATCAATATATACCCAGAAAAGGAGATATATCAGCATGTGCAACTATTAGAGAATATCCAGAATTTTACCTGCTATCAAAATAATACTTAGGATCATCCAACATAGATTAGAACCCCACATGGGAAAGGGAATACTAGATGTTCAAGATGACTTTTGAAAAGGCTGAGCAACAAGAGTCATTAATGCTGACTCACAGTGGATAATTAAAAAAGCCAAAGGATACCCAAGATGTCAATATGTATTTCATTAATTCTAGAAAGGCCTCAGAATGTGAAATATATCAATCCCTGAACATCACATTGTTCTATATACAATCTGGGAAACCATAGTTTGAACAGAAGATAATGAAACAGCATGGCTTAGATCAGCAAAGAAGTAAGGCAAGGCTGTGAACTCTCTTATTTATTCAGACTCTCCATGGAATGTATATTGAAGGAAATTAGACTGAAAGAAGATGAATGTGACTTTAAAACTGGAGGAAGAAATCTCAAATTCTGTGCTGTGTTGATGACACCGCTCTTGTTGCTGAAAATACAAATGCTTTGCAGATTTTAACACTGAAATTCAAGGAGCACAGTGAAAAAAATGGGTCTAAGATTAAATATAAAGAAGATCAAACTAATAACAGGCAGACTAATAATAATAAAAACAATGACAAATAGGCTGAAAAACAGCTTCTATGCCAGGGCAGTAGCTCTTTTGAATTCTGCTATATAGTGCAGTGTTGGTGTGGTGTTGGGGGTTTCCAGTTCAATATGTGAAGGGTGAAGGATGTGTGTTTGTATTTATTTTCACAGTCATGGTTGTGATGTGCACTGAAGATGGTGTTTGATTTCGTTATATGAGGTGCAATAACAATAAAGTAAACTAAGTAACTAACTAAACAGTTAAGAATAAACAATGAAAATACTGAAGGAGTGGATAGTTTTTGCTTTTTGGGATCAATCAACAAGAAGAATCAGGAGCCAAGACATGTAGATTAGTACTTGAGTAGCAGTGATAGGCTTAGAAGATACATTCAGGTGCTGTGATTTGTTTATACCTAAGAAGATCAGAATAATAATGCCCTGTAACATTTTGGAAATAAAATATAGACTTTAAAAATATGCTTTAAAGAAACAAGATAAAAAAGAGTATTGACACTTTTGAACTGTAGTGTTGGAGGAGACTTTTGAGAATATCACGGGTAACCCCTCTCAAAAAAAATTAACAAAGGGGTAATCAAATACATCTTAAACAATCCATTTATGTCTTAAACAATCATGCTCAATTTATCATACTTTGGACAAATCATGCAAAGAACTACCTACCAATGAAAGCAAACATGTAGCTCAAGGTTGAACTATGGGATCCTTGGTACTTTCTGAGCTTGACTGTTGTTGTTTTTTGCAGCCATTTCATTACCAAACTAGGTATGATGTTACCTTGTTTGGTAATGAAATGTGCAAGAAAATAACAGAGCTCAGAGAGCACCAAGAACTAGCTGTCTGAGGAAGTCTAAGCCAGGTGAAAGGAAAGAGAAGAGGACAACCAGCAGCAAGGTTACAGTGGCAATTACAGAGGCAATGGGTACATTGATGGAAGATCTGAAGGATAAGCTAAGAGACAAATAATCTTGGAGGAAAAAATCTATGTACTGTATATATCATTATCAGGAGTTGCTGGCACTTAATAGTTTTTGCTGACTCAGGAATGAGTGACCCTCAGTGAAACTCCCATTCCCACATAAACATTTCTGACAATGAAAACCAGACCTTGTTGACAATGTTTTGGGCTATCCCTGAAATAGTAGTTTCCTTTGTGCTGATGGTATAGTGGAATTGAGTCAATGTCAGCTGAACTTTCGTAACTGTATGTCTAGTGTTACAATATAAGAAGCAGGCACAGATTGAAGGGACTAATTGGTTTCTTGAATGAATACTTAATACTTAAGTGCGGCTGAAAGAGAAAGGGCCTCCCCCTACTGCTGAGTTAAAGTGACATCCACCCCTCCTTGAGTCAGCAGAAAAATACGCCAGAATGAATTTTGCTGGTGCCACTACAAGCTTTACTTTTATTTAGAATTTTTCTCCTCTTCTTTGTAGTGACAAGGAATGCAACTTCCTCCAGATTCCTCCAGGTTGTATGAGGGAGACAATTGGGGTGGGATTGGGTGGGGTGAGAACCCACATTTTCACTGTTACGCTATTTCACCCTTGTCCTAAATCAGAGGCAATCCATCAAGTGAAAGCACTTACTTGACTGTTGACTGAGCAATCATGCCCTATTGCACAATTCTGGAAGATCATCAGCATAGCTCTCTGTGTTCTGCTTTATCACTAATAAGTTTGCCTTCTTCAGAGATAAAGACAAGATGAAAATTACATTCCAGGGACACAGGAGAAAAGAACGCTGACTACATTAAATATGTTGAAAAAAACAACAAAAACCTCAGACTCTGGCTGTTATGAACTAATAAGGGCGCTTAAATAAAGTTTTAACAAACCTTAAGAAAAAGCAGGGTTCTAATCCTGCACTTCTGATTGGCCGATAATAGCAATATCGGATTGGTCCGTTCTGGGGAATATGATTGGCTGTTAATGAGCCATTCTCATTGGTTCAAGGGTTTAACACTTCCATGTTTTTCATTGGCTAATAGGTCAGCAGCCTACCCTATAAAAGGGCTGCTGCTGCCCTAGGGTTTTGCTCTGTTCAGAATGATCAATAAAGAGTTGAAGTTCACTGTTCACTGCTTCATCTCCGTTCCTTGCACCCATGCGCAGAACTTAACACTGGCAATGAGGATGGGATACGGAGACATCAGAGCTGACTGAACACTACAGAGCACTAAACAGAACATGTGGCTGAAGGCACATCGACAACGGAAGCCATGTCCGGCGGCGCCTACCACCTGCTCCATTTGACCCGGTACAAGAAGACTGGGACTCGTACATAGACCGGTTCCAGATGTTTCTGGAGACCAATAACTTGAAGGATGCCACTACGGGGAAAAAGCGAGCAGTGTTCCTGACCCATTGCGGGCCTGTCATCTTTAAGATGGCCAAGGCACTAGTGAAACCGGCTGAGGTGAAAACCATGGACTGGGATGTCCTCGCGCCCCTTCTACGGGCCTACTATGCACCTACCATACCAACGCTTGTCTGAAGACATGAATTTTACCAGAGGGACCAGCGGAAAGGAGAGAGTGTTGCAGATTTCATCGCAGATCTCCGGAACCTGGGAGGCCTCTGTGGGTTTACAGACCTCGAAGAAGCTCTGAGAGACCAAATAATTCTGGGATTAGATGACCACACTACGCAGAGCAAGATCATGGCCAAAGGGGACATCAACCTTGCTGATGTCATCAAGGACGCTACTGCAGCAGAAGCAACCAGGAAGTCGGCCGCCCGAATGCGCCGCACCAACACACTGCTCCGTCAACTCGCCAGCGATACCTCACCTCGCTTAGAGAGGCATGCAACAGCGACCCACCACGAGGACCTCGAATTGCCATCAGAAAGTGACGAGGAGGAGGTCAACCGGCTCCGGTCTGAACATGACCAATGCCACCAGCGGAATCAAAGACTACCGCACCAATGCGCGGGTTGTGGGACAAACCACCCGCGATCAGACTGCAAATTCCTTGATGCGCTCTGCCACTTCTGTGGGAAAAGAGGCCACATCGGGAAGGTCTGTAGAAGCAAGCAAGGATCCAGCCCACTTCAGAGGGGAAACAACTACCGCCAGACCACAGGGAATTGTCCTGTGAGTTGGGAACATTTGAACCACCAATGGAACAACCACTCCTACAGAAATAAAACACTGGCCACTTCAATGAGACGAGAAGAGGCACACCAAACCATTACAATCGGTCACGCCTCATCGCTAGATGCAAAGAAAATCTGAGTGAAGGTCGCCATCGAAAACTAGCCTTGCGTGATGGAAGTCGATTCAGGATCATCCCTCTCGATGGTGTCCTGGAAGACCCTTAAACAATTAATCCCTGCCGTCCGGCGTCAAGACCTCAGAGCCCAAAGAATCATACTCAAAGATTATCAGGGGAACCGAATTCCGGTCGTTGGATCCAGCCAAGTCCAAGTATCATTCAAAAATCATACTGCATCATTACCACTGACTGTCGTTGACCGTGACCGGCCTAGCTTGTTAGGCCTTCAATGGTTCGCCCCACTCGGGATTGAGGTAGCCGGCATTCACCAAACCAGAAACGACGACTGGGAGGAGGCCCTCATCCAGGAATTCCAGGACATCTTTGCAGACAAATTAGGCGAATACAAGGGGACCCCAATATCATTTAACCTTAACCCTGAAGTAGCCCCCATCTGCCTCAAGCCTCGTCGGGTGCCTTTTGCCCTTAAACCAAAGATTGACAAGCAGCTCGACAAATTAATAGCCCAGGGTGTTTTAGAACCAACTGACCACGCTCGTTGGGAAACCCCAATCGTAACACCCATCAAACCGGATGGATCATTAAGGATTTGTGGGGACTACCGGGCCACCCTTAATCACGCCCTTCAACAGAACGCTTACCCGGTGCCGGTGGTACAACACCTTCTCCATTCCCTGGGGGGCGGAAAAGTCTTTGCTAAATTGGATTTAGCACAGGGGTACCAACAACTGCCTGTAGATAAAAAAAACTGCAGAGGCACAGACGATCATTACGCACCAAGGTGCCTTTAAGTGCAACCGACTCCAATTCGGAGTGAGCGTAGCCCCAGGGATTTTTCAAAGTCTGATGGAGAGACTCTTGCAAGGGATCAAGGGGGTCGTGCCACACTTTGATGATGTCTTAATTGCGGCCCTGAATAGAGAAGTACTAGAAAAGCATCTTAAAATGGTTCTCCAGAAATTTAAAGACTCTGGCCTAAAGGTTAAAAAAAATAAATGTCAACTATGTACAGATAAAGTAGAGTTCCTGGGTACCTAATCGATAAACAAGGCATTCACCCCACTAATAGCAAATTAAAAGCAATCAAAAACACCCCAAGACCCAGAAATAAGACTGACCTCCAAGCTTTCCTGGGGCTCATTAACTTTTACAACATCTTCTTGCCCCAGAAAGTGACCATAGCTGAGCCCCTACATAGACTTCTCGACAAAAAAGCAACCTGGGTCTGGGGACACCGAGAGGAGCACGCATTCTGACAAGTGAAAAACTTACTAACCTCAGATGCTGTTTTAATGCAGTATAATGAGACTTTGCCTTTAACAATTACATGTGACGTGTCACTGTTTGGAGTAGGAGCCATTTTGAGTCATGTGTTACCAAATGGTAGTGAGGCCCCTATTGCCTATTTTTCAAGGACCCTATCAAAGGCTGAACATAACTATAGCCAAATCGACAAAGAGGCTCTTGCTATTGTATCTGCTGTGAAACGGTTTCATGAATATGTGTATGGATGAGTTTTTACTTTTGTTACCGATCACAAACCTTTGCTAGGGATTATAGCGGGAGACAAGCCAACCCCCTATATATTGTCACCTAGAATGATTCGCTGGTCGGAGTTCTTAGCTACGTACAACTATAAATTACAATACCGCCCAGGGAAAGCCATTCTCCACGCTGATGCATTGAGCCGTGCCCCACTTCCGAAAACCGTCAACGACCCAGCTCCAACCCTTACGACACTCCAGATTGAAACGCTACATTCACCGCTGCTAACAGCCAGAGACATTGCGATCGAAACAAAATGAGATCCTGTCCTGGCGTGAGTTCTTAGCTGGGTCGAACGAGGATGGCCAGTAGAACAAACCCCTGACGATTTCACCCCTTTCAGAAACCGGCAAACAGAACTTTTTTCGCAAAAAGGCTGCATCCTATGGGGAGATAGAGTTGTTGTCCCAGAGCTGTTACAACGAGCAGTATTGAAAACATTGCATGACGGTCACCCCGGCATCGTGCGTATGAAAGCGCTTGCACGAAGCTATGCGTGGTGGCCAGGCATCGACAAGCAGATCGAAGCCTGGGTAAAGACTTGTCTAAAGTGCCAAGAAGTCAGCAGTGCCCCACCTAGAGCAACTCCAACAGAGTGGGAAACCCCCTGGGGGCCGTGGTCCCGCATCCACGTTGACTTTGCGGGACCTACTAAGGGACATACGTTCCTCCTAACAGTGGATGCCTATTCCAACTGGCTCGAGATCCACGAAATGAAGAATACTACAACCAAGTCCGTCATCCAAAAATTGAATAGGCTATTCGCAATGCATGGGCTGCCAGACGTCCTGGTCTCCGACAACGGACCCAGTTCACCGCCCTGGCGTTTGAACAATACTTAGCGGACCGGGGTATCCGCCATGCACTAACTTCGCCAGTGCACCGTGTGGCTAATGGCAGGGCCGAGTGCATGGTACAATTTGTTAAAAAAACTCTCCACAAAATGGACTATGGGGACATTGACAACAAACTAAACAGAATACTCCTACTCCAAACATCACTCCGCACAGCATCACCAACAAGACTCCAGCTGAACTGTTGATGGGACGCAAGCTCCGTTCCCACCTCGACCAGCTCCACCCATCCTACGAGCCAGAGAAACCCTGTGGATCTAGCGGAAAATGCTGCGAGTTCAAGGTAGGCGACTTAGTTTTCACTAAAAACCTCTCCGGCGAACCATTATGGGTCGAAGCAACCGTAATTCAAACCACCGGGCCCAGATCGTACCGTGTGCAAACCTGGGACGAAAAAATATGGAAACGCCATATAGATCATCTTCGCTCTAGGCTACAACCCAGTTCCCACGACTCCTGTGACTCCCAAATTGAGGGGGGAGGGGATGTAGAAGAAACTGAATTCGAGATGGTGGAAAGCAGAAGCGAAAGAAGTCAGCAATCGGGCGCGATACATGAAGAAGAATCAGGGAGGGGATTGGCCTCGCCACAGAAGAATACCTCAACGGAGGCAAGCCCGCAAAGATCGGAGGACAACAACGACAGAATTAGCGGCACCGAGTCGTCCAGTGAGGATGCGGAACCGCCTGTACCAGATATGTCCAAAAACATCCCGCCGAAACCGGACTACAGACAGGAACCGGTGGGACAGCGCAAATCTAATAGACAGTTAAAACAACCTACATATCTTAGGGATTACGTCACCGCACCCCTCAAACGGAACCTGGGGGGAAGGGGTGTTATGAACTAATAAAGGCGCTTAAATAAAGTTTTAACAAACCTTAAGAAAAAGCAGGGTTCTAATCCTGCACTTCTGATTGACCGATAAAAGCGATATTGGATTGGTCCGTTCTGGGGAATCTGATTGGCTGTTAATGAGCCACTCTCATTGGTTCAAGGGTTTAACACTTCCATGTTTCTCATTGGCTAATAGGTCAGCAGCCTACCCTATAAAAGGGCTGTTGCTGCCCTTGGGTTTTGCTCTGTTCAGAATGATCAATAAAGAGTTGAAGTTCACTGTTCACTGCCTCGTCTCCGTTCCTTGCGCCCATACGCAGAACTTAACACTGGCCTTTTTCAAACCCCCAGTTTTCTGTTTCTAAATATTTCACATATTTTGCTAGATTTCCAATATTTCCTGAACATTACTGATATGAATTTGAAAAACTCTGAAACATTAGTTCAGAGTTTAAGAAACATTAGTTTCTTATTAAACTTCAGCTGTGTGAGGCAAGTGTAATTTTGTAATTAAAATAATAAAAAACCTAAATCGTTCAGACAAGGATTCTTGCCTAGATTTTAGGAAGAATATTAGCAGAGTATCAGATTCTGAAACTACAGTATTAAACTCATATAGTTTTAACAAGAAAATGGATTTCTAATACTTACTAATTATATAAAAGTAAAAAGTAGAGATTGTAAGTTTACTATGTAATTTTTGGCATCAAAAAAGGAAGCCACTGCTTCCCGCCCCTTTCTCTTCCCCCCTTTCTCCTTCCCCATTTTCCTATTGTCTTTATTTTAATTTTATTTTAAGAAAAATGCCAATACAAATTTTAAAACTCCAAAAATTTCCCTCCCTATTTCTGATACATTTTGTCATTTTAATGACTTTACAGGCACTCCTTTTTTCTTCTCTCTCTTTTTTTTGTTCCTGTCAAGTAAAGAGTAATTTACTTTACCTCTCTAACCAAGATGTTCCTATCAGTGCAGTTGCTCTCAAATCTGCAAGTGGGAATCTTAATATATGAAGAAAAAAAATGTCAGTCTGAAACCCATTTGGCTATAGGACAAAGAGATTTCTTCTTCTGTAGATTGTTTTCCCCTTTCTTTTTACTTGAGTCCAAACATCTCCAATCTTTGGACACATTTACAATTCTGAGAGCATATGATATGTGCTGTCACAGAATGACATTACACATTAACCATGAAAAAAAAAGTGTTATTGCCCCCTGTGGCCTTTCAGCATGCTAATCTACCATTTCAGCTTTCTTTTTCCTGGACAAGAAGGGAGCATTTGCAAGCAAAGAAGTGATCTGTAGGTATGCTGATCACATTGGTACTCCAGCAAGGAATTGTAGAAAACTCATGTGCACGCAATTCATGTGTGTTTCTATGTGTGTCACATACACACAGAGTTCTTATTAACAAATCTTGAATGGAACTGGCATGATTATGATGTTACTAAGATCTTTTAAAGCAAGCAAATGGTTCTAATAGCATGGATCACTGGATAGAGGGGAAAAACCAATTTGCAAGAGCAGTTTTCAACTGGTGGACCAAGTCTACCCTTCGTTTGCTCTGAAGCAACAAAGCTTGGTGGTATTTGGCTAAATAAGTAAGTTGATCTGCAAAGAAGATGAAGAAGCAACAAAAATTTCTTGTTTCAGCAGAATCTCATCTGCCATCATCGCAGATGAGATTCTGCTGAAACGTTGCTACAACTTTAAAAGCACCACTACCATGACGTGGGAAAATACCCGAACAAAACTGAATGCCAAACATGTAAGTACCCGCGAAAACTTAAGAATATATATATATATATAATTTTTTATAGTGTATAGATGACAATATTTAAAATTTTAAAATAATGTCATAATTAATTATAATTAATATTTTGCTCCTGAATTCTTTAATCTCTCCACTTATCCACATGCTATTTCCTCATTCTGTCCCATGATTGATTAGTTAGGCATCTACCTTGCAATTGTAGGATGGCCCACTCTATCTTTCACATAGCTGACTAAATAAAATATAGCCACAATTCTATTCTGTAATGATTTACTCAACAAACACAACTGGTTCAGCCTATGTTAGTTGCAGTTTGAACCAGTTAGTGCTGACTTTCAACTTTGTTTTGGCTACTGCCAAAAGTTCCTCTTAAGGGCATAATTCTGTGGCTCCTGCCACAAAGGGTAATAGGATATATCAGATTTTCTTCTCATCTCTGTAATTGGGAGGAAATTTCAGGTTTGGAAGGAGGGAAATTCTACACCTCTGCTTGTTTTTCAAGTCCGCCTCGTCTTGAAATTAGGAAATCATCACCTGTATTGTGAGAAGGGTTGATGTTATATAGTCTTCCAACTGCTTGGAAAACTGCCAAATCCTGACATTGAATAGATTTTATTCTCTCACCACACTCAAAATGGAAAAGATTTCTTTTTTTGGCCAACATCCACCTAAGAAGAACAGCAAACACTGCCTGTAGTTTCCTGCTTTTTTCATTTGGTCTGCAGCTCCTATATCCTAGAATGCTGTGGGCAGAGCATGACACTGCTATCTTTAGGTGCAACCTGTGTCTTAACCGCAACAGTTTTATGGGGTGCAAACTATTTGGTTTCTTTGTGTCTCCACTCATGTTTTACTTCTTTTGCATTAATTTTTATCTTTTGACGATCCATTTTTAGACATAAAGACTCAACCAAATGATGCAGTTTGTCAAAAATGAACTTTGTTGCTGGAGAGTTTTGAGAATTCCTACCTCGCCTTCTCATCAGCTCATTCCCCTAAATCAGTGTTTCTCTACCTTGACAACTTTTAAGATATGCTAGCTGGGGGATTTTGGGAGTTGTAGTCCACATACCTTAAAAGTTACTAAGGTTGAGAAACACTGTCCTAAATACTCCAGTGCAGATCCAGTGACATGATACCATTCTTGTTTGTTACAATAGAGGCAGGAAAAAATGCCAACAGTAAGAAATGCAGATTATATCATGCAAAATTGGAAAAAATCTATAAATATGCCTGATTTAGATAACAAATGAAGCCTTCAGCAGTTCTTCATGCCGAGTATGGATATGCTTAGAAAGAATGTGTATTTTATAAGTACAGATTCACACAAACCAAGTTACAGTTAATTCTTGCTATTTGCAGATTCTGTATTTGTAAATTCACTTATTAGCTAATATTTATTTATTACCATAAAGTCAGTACTCGTGATGCTTTCACACTCAATCATGCATACGGAAGAGTGATAAAAAATGGAGTCACGCAATGCAGGTATTTGCAGTTGAGATTTCAGTATTTGCTAATTCAATGTTTGTGGCAGCCATTGTATGATTTCTTTTACACATTGCAATAAGCTGTATTTTGTTGTTTTGGCTAGTTTCTTCTATGAATTCAGCCAATTACCATTTATTCAACAAATCATAATTAAGGAATTAGCAACAAGTGTGAACTCTGTCATAGAGCAGTCTAGGCCAATTTATTTTAATATATTTAATATGTAATAATTAAATCCCATTTATTTCAGTATACTTAAATTATAATAATCTCTTGTGTTTAAAGTCTTAATTTACTTGCATGTGCTGTCTGATTTGAGATCAATAGTTACACAGTGCCATCTACTGATAATCCTAGCAAAAACAATGTTGTTCTGGTCAGAAAAAGTTGGAAGTAACTGAACGAATGAACTTCAACAACAGTGATAAGAAACAGTGTGAGCAAAATTCCAGCACCATGTCTTTGCTGTTGTGGTCTGAGCTGGAAAAAGAATGAGGGTTCATAGTGAATTATTCCACTATCCATAAGGCAGCAGTGAAAAAGACAAATTCCACCTTATCATTAGAAAAGAAATTGAAAATTAAAACGCCAACATAGTAATGCTCTTATACAAAAAGTACAGTATGGTGTATAGTTGTACAGTTTGGGATATAACAGAAAATGCTCAATAATGCTAGCATAATCATGAAGGCAAGCAGCTTCCTTAGAAGAAAAAGTAAAGTGTTTGGGATGCTTTAAACCAGAGTTTTCAGCCTTGCCATCCTTAAGATGTGTGGACTTCAGTTCCTAGAATTGGGAATCCATACATCTTACAGCTGCAGAGCTTAAAACTGCTTTAGACTAACATGGGGACAGGGGGAATGTGACCAAGGTGTGTGCTACCTACAGCTTGTAGACAGGATTCCCCCTCCCTCTTAAAATTCTAGGACCAAGGAGCTATCAATGAAGCTGAAATTCACGTATGCCCAGCAATTTGGGAGATTGTCCTCTAAAAGTTACAAAATTTTATCCTAGAAAATAAGCCAGTTGTGATTAGTTCCTCACACCCTTTTGTAAGTCTCTCTGAATAAGCAAAGATTTTCTCAAACCAGCTGACATTGAAAAGCCTTCTAGAACTTTCTGTTAGACACAAGTAACCAGACCTAATGTAGAAGATTCAAGCTCATTATTATATTTTGCTTATTATACAGAAATCTCCCCAGAGCACCAGTCTTAGCCCGGAAACAGATAGATAAGGATGTATAGATAGAGCTTAAAGCATCAGGGTGTGTGGGTGTGTCAGTTCCAGTCCTCTTGCAATTGTGCAAGGACAAGACTAATTCCACTCTTGAGGCTTCCCGCCTGCCAGACTGGGTGTTTCCCAACACATTCTCATGATAGAAATAAATCTTCTGGTCACTTAATTCTATTTCTCCAGTCAAGCTGAAACTAAGTTAATCAATAAAAAATAGCAAGCGGGAGTAAATATTTTACTCAAACTTCCTTAATCCCCCGCTCCCCCAAATAAATTGCTCAGACCTACTTCACGTATAAAAGGAGAAGGTCTGTAAACACAAATAGAGTTAATTAAAATGGTCTCCCAAGGCGATTGCATATTCACAAGAATAAACATCATAGATGACATGTATCTATACACAACCACACCCCTCGAGTGTCACCCTAGAATCAGCATATACACACTTCCACACCCAGGACAACCTCCTGGCTACTGTGGTTAGGGTTACCAGATGTCAGAACAGGCAAAGAAGGGCAGACAATTGGAAAGGAGGACAAACAGGAAGAAAAGGGGGACATGCTGACTGTTTCTTCATATCTGCAACAAAAATTATACTAATAAACTGCAAAAGAAAACCATTTATCAAATTTAAACATGCCCAAGGGATGTGTGATGACCCAGAGTATATCAGAAATATAACAAAACCCAAAACATAACTAAAAGTCCTTTAATGCCTTCAACTTGGCTTCATTGTTTAATTGTTCACAATGTAGGAGTAAACTATTTTCAAAATAACATTTCAAAGGAAAGAAACAGTTCAAATTCAAAGAGCCAATATTGAAGCAAAAACCAAAAACAAGCCACACTGAATAAAGTTCCATGACAGACCAGGATAGATAATTGCCAACTTCAGGAAGATAACCAGGTACAGTCCGTTGGAAGAATGCCAACCAAGATAAACCTTCTTTAGGAATAAAACACTAATTTGTCTCCAGCGTCTGTTAGACGCAGATCCAAACTCTTATGCAAATCTCACACCTGCAACCCATTAAGAGGATCATGGCCCTCTCCTCCCAAGTAGACCATATTTTACCCTGATCCTCTCCTTCCTACGTGCCTTAGGATGGATAGGGGATGGGCCTGACTGCTCAGCTGGCTTCCGCCCTTCCCCAGCCTCCTCCACCACCTCCGGAGCCACACTTCCACTCCCTGTTGGCTCTTCTTGCTCTTCCTCATAGTCAGTCTGCACCAAGGGCATGACAGGATGCTTCAAGGGAGTCTGAGATATAAACCACAACATCATAAAAAGAGGTGTAATTAAAAGTAGAATTAAAACAAAGTGAAGAATAAAATGTTAAAAATGCAAATTAGAAGACAGAGGGAGTGCCCTCAAGCCACCAACCAACCCCAGGTTTTACATGCTGCTTTTCAATCTTCCTGTTAGTTGGCACAACCAGGTCTCTTTCTAGACTCTTGTCAGTCAAAATTCTTTAACCAATAGGGTCCATAACATACCTGCCTCCCTATCTGCCTGAGTAGGATGGGTCAATGTAAATGGGATAAGATGGTTCCTCAAGTAACCTGGTCCATGCCATGAAGGACTTTAAGGTGATAATCAAAATGTAGGCCCTAATCATGTATATGAAATTATCTTTTCTGACTTCAGAAGACTGGTTTTTCATTTTCAATGTTTTCCAATAAAACTTTATTTTGAAGAATGTTGGCTCACCATAGTGCAGAATTAATGACAATTTGATTTTCAAATTTTACCGTAGAATACATTAACCATGGATGAGAAGGGCTGGATTGAAGCTAATTGCTTGGATCAGGAAATAAATCAAATAACATAAATCTAGGCTGTTCAGTTTACCAACAGATGAGGAAAAGAAGGAAGTAGATAATTTACAAAATTCATATACATGAAAATTTGGATGACTACTATGATGAAAACAGTCCATTTGAAAAAAATGAATCCCAAGATACAGAACTCAAAATGCTGGACAATATTTAATTTTATGCCTGCTGGATGGATAAAATGAGGACAAAAAGTATGTATCTGTCTTTTTCCAAACATCTGGTAACCTTAAGCCATATCAGTGACCTCTCTTCTGCCATATAACATACAGTAGTCAGTGACTAAAATCAGCTTTACCGTTTTAATTCAGAATAAATGAAGGAAATAAATGGGTGGATTCCCTTAGCTACATTTCAGGTATTGCTTGGAAGGAAAACAACTGCTAATTGCTCCCATGAACAAAGAGTAAAGCAACCTAACCATTACCAATTACAGTATAACTTATAATAGAATGGAATTTGTATGCAATAGAACAAACCAAATCTTTTTAATTTTGTTTTAATCTGGTTTTTAGTTTTGTTGTTAACAATGGCTTTTATATGAATTTACTGTTTTATTTGTATACTGCCCAAAGGCATGATGCTGGTGTGATAAGCAGTACAGAAATTTGTTCAATCTATCAACCAATTGTAATTTCTAGATTGTGTTGGAGTTATCTGTGGTTGTGAATAAAGAAGATAATAGAAGTGGTCACTGACTCAAATTAATGCTTACAATCAGTAAGTCATATAACTAGCACTGGGAGCCTTCCTTGATACAGTCATTTCAGAATATAAAACTGGGGAACATGGAATTAAGGAGTTCACATGAAAGTCTAGATATAGAAAGAAGGGCTCTATCTGGGTACACAAGACAACAAGGGGTTCTTTCCAAAGTAATCTACCATATGAGAGGAATGGCATGAAATATTCAGAAGAGACAAACTAATGGTCTTCAGGAAATAGCAGAGTTCTTTAAAGAAGCAACTGCTATTAGTGAATTAGCTATTATAAACTCTTTTTTATGGAGCGGCTGCTTATATCTTTGCTTAGTAATTCTGAAAGTAGAATTCCTTTATACAATAGAAAATTATAGTGTGGAAGATTAGTTCAGAGCTTTCCTGATCTTGACAATCATGATTGAACCACACTTGAGTCTTACAGATATATCTTCTGATAATGTGGATAGATTGTAGGCTGAAGCCAAACAATTGGTGATACCTCTCACAGTTGCTATGTGAATAACTTAGCTGGCTTAGACACAGTAAATTTGATGACAGATTAACAGAGTTGGAAGGGACCTTGTAGGTCATCCAGTCCAACTGCCCCCCCCCCCAAAGCAGGAGACCCTACACCATTTCTGACAGATGGCAGTCCAGTCTTTTCTTGAAAGCTTCCAGTAATGAAGCTCCCACAACTTCTGAAGGTAATCTATTCCATTGATTGATTGTTCCCACTGTCAGAAAATTTCTCCTTATTTCCAGGTTGAATCTCTTCTTGTTAGTTTCCATCCATTATTCTTTGTCTGGCCTTCAGATGCTTTGGAAAATAGTTTGACTCCTCCCTCTCTGTGGCAGCCCCTCAAATATTGGAAGACTGCTATCATGTCTCCCCTGGTCCTTCTCTTCACTAGGCTAGCCAAGTACAGTTCCTGTAACCGTTCTTCACATGTTTTAATCTCCAGTTCCCTAATCATCCTGGTTGCTCTTCTCTGCATTTTTTCCAGAGAACGTATTTTTTATAGTGTGGTGACCAAAACTGGATGCAGTATTCTAGGTGTTAGCGCTTTATCGATATTAAGGTTTTATAGAGTGATATTAGTACTTCACTTGATCTTGATTGTATCCCTCTGTTAATGCAACTTAAGATTGCTTTGGCTTTTTTGGCTGCAGCCACACACTGTTGGCTCCTGTTTAATTTGTTGTCCCTCAAATCGCTAAGATCCCTCTCACAATTATTGCTATTAAGCCTGGTTTTACCCAATCTAGATGTGTACTTTTTGTTTTTCTTGCCTAAGTATAGGTTTTTTACTTTTCTCTATATTGAATTTCATTTTGTTAGATAGGGCCCAAATTTGATGATCTTAATCTCAAGATAAGAAAATAATTTAAGGTAACATAATTTCTTGCTTTGTGAAAATGGGAAGATGATATCAGAAAGCTATCAAATGTTATTAAATATAAAATATTTACAAAATGATCACTGTCAAATCAATTGGCAACTGCAAATTTAAGAACATGAGATATTAGATTCTGCAGCACTATGTATAATCAATGATGGGTTAATATCAGCCTAGTGAGTATATTTGGTTGGATAATCATTCCCAATATATCCACAATATTACCAAATTCAATTTAAAAAGGTAGAACTTCTGATGTTCCTAATCTTAAGGTCCTTAGATTGTCATTATAGCAGTAGTGATATTATTATCTGATGTGAGGTTAGCTACAAAATTTGGCAAAAATCTATTAATCCCATTGAATTCCAGTAAAATCTCCAGCCAGTTTGTTGTACTCTGGTCTGGTGGAAAAGTAATTAGGAAGCCTTCCAAGTGATGATATGTTTGTTTTTTCATCTGATATGTCTGATAGTTCATCAGTCGTGAATTAGAAAGACTTGTTGCATTATTTAGTTTCACTTTGCATGGATTCCTTCTCTCATGAGATTTCTTTTTATAGTTTCAGCATCTAGACTCAATTTCTTTGTAATGTGAGGGAGCTAAAAATTTAAAATTTGTTGAGCATCCAAGATCAAGGCTGGATCCAGAAGTGCTCCCAAACTAGAGCAACTGTTTATTTCATATATCACAGTTTGGCGTTCTTCTTTCATGGTAAGACAGTACCCAAGATCAATAGCTAAGGCTCAGTTTAGGCATCCTGTTGGTGCATATTTCTTATAAAGTAATAGATGTGTGTGTAAAAGCAGAGTGTGGAGGAATGAGAAGAGATGTTTCTTTGATTTTCCTCTATGAACTTTCTCCTGAATTTCCTTGATGAATTGTGACTGGAAACCTGGAAATTCAGCACCTGTTACTTATTCACTAAATGAAAATCAATATATATTTTTAATGAATGCATTACGCCAAAGGAAAAAACAGATCACATGTTTGCATTTCCATGTGAGGTTGGTGTGAAGTCATGAGTCTGATTGAGAATCATATTCAGTTGAGCTATTTTAGAAATTACTACTGTGCGGTTTTTGTCACACATCAGGCATGTATGGAACAAAATGTCAAAATAAAACCCTGGTAACTCCGGGGGACGTGTTTGTCCAGTTCAACAGAAATCGTAAACTGTTTTCAGAAGACAAAATAGCTTCTATGCAAAAGAGAAACAGTTTCAGATGAATCTGAAGCAACTCTAAAATGATCTTTAATCTATACTTTTGCACTTTTAGTAATAATTATAATTGCAGATGTGTGCATTTTGAAATCTACAAAACTTTATAATGAACAACTCAAGCCACCAGACTCCGATGACAAACAAGAGGGCAAAGCTGTATCTCCTCTCTCCTTGTGTCCTGCTGTTTTCCTTCGCCTCATGGGAACTTTATTTTTTTGGCTTCTTATTCCTTTTCTCTGCTTGCTATAATGGTGCTTATAAGTCAAAGGAGTACTATAATCAATATGGAGATATATTTTTTTTTCTTTTTGAAAATTTTATTTGGGTTTTCACAAAGAAAAAAACATAATACAAATTGTTAAGTCTGGGCCCATAACCAGTGTTAAGCCTGAGTTCCCCAACCAGGGTTAAGGAGACAAGCTAAACAGAATGTGCAGCGTTAGTCAGATAGGCACACAAATAAATGAGTGAGCTAAGCTTGTATGTTTGTTAACATACAGTAAAAATAACAGATACGCTTGTGCTATCAAAAATATAGTTTATTCCATTATGAGTTCATAGCATAGTCAAAATAACAGTCCATTAGTCATGTATCATTTAGTCAGTCCATTCAAGGATATTCAGTTAGCAAAGTCCGTGTAGAATATCCTGTGTCAGTTCACTTACAAATCAGTCCTTTGTCTCTCTCCCGTTCGAGTAACGCAGTCTTGAGTCCATGCAGTAATTAGGGATCATCAAAGCCAGAGAGAGCAAGCTGATGTTCCTTGCTTCTTTTAAAGTGCTTTCACAACCACTCTCTTAATTACATTCCTATATTTAAAGTTGCAGACACTTTAACTAACAAACTATGATAACATATTTATTATTTTACCTAAACCAGTTAGGGTAAACAATGTTATCCCTAACATTCTCCCCTTTTAGGAAATAATAATAAATATAACTATTTACATCTTTAAATCATATTTGTTACAACTCTCTTTAAACTTAATTACTCCTTGAGCTTTTGTAAATTGGTCTGCAATGTTTTCTTCTGTCATGCAGTATTCCAATTTAATTTGCCCATTCTTTACAGATTCTCTAATATTTAAGTGTCTTAAATCAGTATGTTTTGATCTAGTTTTTACAGCAATATTAGTAGCTAACTTTATGGCTGCCTGGTTGTCCTCGAACACAATAATGGAATCTTTAACAGTTATACCCATGTCTAATAATAACTGTTTGTACAAAATTAAGTCAGTGCATAGTAATGACAGACATGAAAATTCCGCTTCCATCGTGGACAAGCTGATATGCTGTTGTCTGATTGACCTTCACCCTATTAGTGTCTTACCAAATAATATAGCCATCCCAGATGTTGATTTTCTAGTGTTTATGTCAGTTGCAATACTTGCATCTGCATTGGCACTAAGACTCAAATCACCCTTTGGTTCTATATACAATGCATGGTTCATTGTTCCTTTAAGATACCTTAAAATTCTTTTTAATGATTGCCAATGACATTGATGTGGATCCGAATTAAAACGTGCCAGCTGATTTACACTATAAGCTATATCTGGCCTAGACCAATTGCTTATATATGATAAGCTACCAATCAAAGATTGATAAATGGACTTATCAAATTTGGGACTTTGATCATTAGTTTGGCAAACTTCCTGACTCATTGGAGTCTTTGCCGGTTTACAAAGTTCCATTTTATATGTTTTAATTAATTGGCAGATTTTATCTTCTTGAGTTATCTTAAATCCATTTTTTGTTTTGTTAATTGTCAATCCTAGATACTGTTTAATTTCACCTAAATGCTTTAATTTTATCTTTTTGGCTAATAATGATATAATTTCATTAGCTTCATTATTAGTCTTAGTTATCAAAGCAATATCATCTGTAAATAATAACAATAATGACACCGTTCCATTATTTTCTCTTTTAAACACACATGGATCTGCTAAACCAGATTTAAAACCTATTTTGTTTAATTCTTTCACAATATATTGATTCCACTCAAAGCCAGATTGTTTCAACCCGTAAAGATTCTTTTTGAGTTTCCAACAATCATTACTATTTACTTTATTGTCTTTTATAACAATTGGCTTTTTCAAATATATAGTGTGCTGCAATGGTGCATGCAGGTAAGCAGTTTCTACATCTAAATGGTTAATGACATAGTTTTTCTTAGCTGCCCACACTAAAGCTGCTCTCAAAGATGTTGCTTTAAGGCTTGGTGCGAAAACTTCATCGTAATCAGATGCAGTTTGATTAAATCCTTGAGCTACCAACCTAGCCTTATGGGTAACAGTCCCATCAGTTCCAGTTTTTACTTTAAATATCCATTTGCACCCAATGGATTTTTCTCCTGGAGGTAATTTAGCATCTTCATATACTTTCATTACCTTTAATGAATTTAGTTCTTTTTCCATTGCCTTTTGCCAATTCTCCTGATCCTTAGCAGGATACATCTTAAGTTCATCTACACTAGTTGGAACTTTAGTTACTTGGCAAACTATACTTGCTTGATACTTATCAGGTGGTCTAGTTACATGTGTAGTATGTCTAGGTATTTCAGGACTTACAGGTGGACTTTCATTTATTAACTCTTCTTGATTATCTAACTCTTCCTGATCAACTGTTTCCTCTTGTTCTGGTCCTATTTGTTTTTCGTGGACTTCTTTAATTGGACTCTTCTTATTACTATTCTGTTCTTTTTGCATAGGGTTCAATAATTACCTCGTTATTTAAATCTTGCTCTAATCTATTCCATCCTACATGTTCTAGGAATTTAGCACTAGCACTGGTGTAAACTCTAGATGTACCTGGTTCCCAGAATCTATAAGATCTATGATTAGATTTATATCCTACAAAAAATAATCTTTTAGCTCTGTTGTCCTTTGTGTCTGAGTTGTGAAGGGATATGCACCCATGCTGGTGCTCCAAATTCTATTTCAAAGATGTATTTATAAATTGTTCTTTAAATATGAAATAGAAACCAAAGAAATAAAAAAGTATGATAAAATGGATGCAATATTTCAAAGAAGTAATTCCAGTGGATCAATGGAAAAATATAAGGAAAACACAACAAGTTTTACCAAGCTATAATCTGATGGAAAATTGGTTTAAAATTTTCTACAAATAGCACCAGTAGATGGTATATAACTCCAATAACAATAAATGTCAGAAATGCCACAACAAGGAAGGAATGTTTTACTATACATGGTGGTTCGATTAAAATACTCTCAAAATACTGAAAAGAAATTCATGAAAATCAAATTGGAATTAAGACCAACAATATTTATATTAGCAATGATGTCCCAAAGACCATAAATGAAATGTACAGGTAGTCTCTGAGTTACAGCAATAACAGTGACCAGAATTTCCATTGATAAGAGATGTTATAAGGTGTGATATCACATGACTGCACCACTTAGCAACAGCAATCCTGTCAGTCTCCCATTGCTGGTGTTAAGCAGTAACACCTCAATCCCTAACCTCAGTAAGATAAGAGAATGCCTCCTCTGCCTCTCTTCAACTGCTGATCTCCCTCCATCTCTACCTTTTTGGCCATCCTACATTCTACCACCTCTGCCAGCATTGAGCTCCACATGCCCTGCCCTTGTGGGCTCCACTTGCTCGGCTGCCATGCCCTCTGTTCACCCTACCAGCCCTTCTGCCCCAAGCTGATCTTTGCTTCCTTCTTCTTCCAGTTTTTAAAGAGACATGCCTGGACTGGCCCTTCACTGGCAGCTGCTAGTCACACCAAGCTTTCTTCCCCAGGTTGCATGTGGCCTTGTCAAAATCACTTATGGTTTTCTCACAAATGAAGAATTGGCAACTTACATGCGAAAAAGTGGCTTTCTCACACATTAAGAAATGGCAAACTCCACTTTTAGCAGAGCCAACTACCACAATGGAATGAAGACCCAGTAAGTAGATCAGCTCTTCATAATTTCTCTCAGGACAAAGAGAGGACATAAGAGACCCTGAAATGCTCCACCCAGTTACTTCTCCTTGCTAACCTTCAAAATGTTCTTATCAGTAACTTATAAACACGGAACTTCGTTCCCACAGGAGACGGCATTTCTAGTTAACGTCATATTCTCTTCAAATCTAATCCAAGAATTTCATCTAAATTCAGAGTGGTTTAAATTTTTCCAAAGCCATTATAGCCATCCTTTTGCTGTAATTTTTAATAAACAAAATCTTACAAAGCTGGAAACACAAACTTTTCTATTTAAAAAATGGATTGAAGATGAACTCTTTAAAATAAAACAAAGCTTGAAGTTCTGAATGTTTTTCAATCTTGAAGAAGTAATAAGAACATTAAGTTCCAAAAAGATGAGGCTAGATAGAACTTTGAATTCTTAACAACTTGGATTTTCATGTTCCTAAATTGGGAGGGCGTAGGATACCCACCCTTGTGTATGTAAATGCTGCTGCCATTGTATCAAACCCCAGTTGGACTAAAGGTGTTCTGTACGGTCATTTACATTCTTGTAAATGCCGCGCTGTGATTGGTCAAAGCGCGCAGGGATCCGATTGGTCGAGCGAGCCGCTCTGATTGGCCCGCTGCGGATCTCCCGCAATTGGTGGAAACTAATCGCGGGAGATTCAAAGCGGTGCCATTGGCCGCCGCGGCTTGGGAATAAAAAGCTGCAGTTTTTCCCCCGGAACCCGAGCCATTCTCGGGACCAATAAAAGACCTGAACCAAGTCACTGAGTCCTGGTCTCCTTGCCGCACCGGACACAACACTGGCGACGAGGATGGGATTCCAAGGCTAATCCCCCACCAACATGTGTCCGGAGGAAGCGAGACCGATGAGATGGCCAGCATTGCACCGCCCACGCCCTTTAATCCTGCTACCGAGGACTGGGAATCATACACAGACAGATTCCTCATGTTCCTCGAATGTAGCAACATGAAGGACGCTGCCGGGCCAAAGAAAAGAGCCATCTTCCTGGCACACTGCGGGCAAAAGCTCTAGTGAAACCCGTGGACGTCAAGGAGATGGACTGGGCCGACCTCGAACCATTGCCCCGGAACCACGATGCCCCTGCCATGCCCACCCTCATCAGGCAGCATGATTTCTACTGGCGGGACCAGAGAGTGGATGAGAGCATCAGCGATTTTGTGGCTGAGCTACGAAGCCTAGGGGGCATGTGCGGGTTCTCGGACATGGATGAGGCCTTACGGGACCGCGTTGTACTCGGACTCTGAGAACCAGTTCTACAGAGCCGACTGATGGCCAAAGGAGACATTGCCCTCGCCGATGCCATTGCTGAAGTCACCGCAGCTGAGGTAACCCGGAAATTGGCGAACTGCATGCGGAGACCAGACACCGGAGACCGCACCATGACCGCTGACCCAGGACGGGCGACCAAGGCCCAACCGGGAGCAAGTCACTGCGAGACCACCACCCATCATAGCGAATTCCACTCCGCCTCCGACACCACGGACGACAAGGAGGAGATCCACCGGCTCCAGACGGGACGTGACCAGCGGAACCAGCGGGGTCATAAGTCGGGGACCGCATGTGCCGGGTGCGGAGGTGACCACCCTCGAGCAGAGTGCCGTTTCTTCGATGCAGTCTGCTGGCACTGCGACAAAAAGGGTCACATCGCCCGAGTCTGCAGATTGAGGAAGGCCTATAGCCCCAGACGGCGGGACCACAGTGAGAGGAGACGTGACAGCACACCCTCCAGAGCCAGAGATCGCCAAGCCGACAGCCGATGGGACCGGAGCGGATGGAACCGGCGAGGTGGCGAAACCCGGCGGAAAGAGGAAACCCACCGACGGTCATCATCGGCCATGCATCAACTACCGACGCCTGAAAGGTCTACGTGGAGGTAGGCATCGAAGGCGAGCCATGCAAAATGGAGGTGGACTCTGGGTTCTACCTCTCCATGGTCTCCTGGCAAGAAATCAAATGCTTGGTGCCTACCATCCACAAGAAGGGACTGGAGAACCAGAGACTAATAATCAAGGACTACCAGGGAAACCGCATCCCGGTAGTCGGAACTGGACAATTCA
Source organism: Hydrophis major (assembly GCA_033807585.1). Lineage (NCBI taxonomy): Eukaryota > Metazoa > Chordata > Lepidosauria > Squamata > Elapidae > Hydrophis > Hydrophis major. Next base: position 234,785,305 of record CM066329.1, read on the forward strand.
AGGTAACATTCAAGGGCCGCACCGCATGGCTTCCCCTGACGATCGTGGACTGAGACCGACCCAGCCTTTTGGGACTACAATGGTTTGCACCGCTCGGCATCGAGGTCATGGGCATCAAGCACACCGCCGAGACTGATTGGGAACAGCAACTGGCACGGGACTTCCAGGAAGTGTTCGATGGCACCCTAGGCAAGTACTGAGGGCCCCCCATCTCCTTCAGCCTAGACCCCAACATTCCCCCGATACGCCTAAAACCAAGGTGGGTATCCTTTGCACTAAGGCCAAAAATAGACGAGCAAATTGACCAGCTCGTCAAGCAAGGGGTCCTACAACCAATCGACCACGCCCGGTGGGAGACCCCAATAGTTACCCCAGTCAAGCCCGATGGGTCAGTAAGAATCTGCGGGGACTATAAGGCCACCCTAAATTGCGCCTTACAACAAAGCGCCTACCCCGTCCCAATAGTGCAGCACCTTCTACACTCACTGGGGGGAGGCAAGTTTTTTGCGAAGCTTGACCTGGCGGAAGCATACCAACAGCTGCTGGTCGACGCAGAAACCGCTGAGGCGCAAACCATAGTCACCCACCGGGGAGTGTTTCGCTGTAACTGACTCTGGAATTTTCCAGAGCCTCATGGAGAGGCTTTTGCAAGGAATTAAGGGGGTGGTACCCTACTTCAACGACGTGCTAGTGTCGGCAACCAACCAGCTAGAACTAGAGGGTTGTCTAAGGGAGGTGCTAATGAAATTCAAGGAAACTGGGCTAAAAGTGAAGAGAGAGAAATGCCAGCTTTACACAGAGCGGGTCGAGTTCCTAGGATACCTCCTAGACCAGCACGGCATCCACCCAACTGCAAACAAAATCAGAGCCATTAAGGAGGCCCCCACACCCAGGAATAAAATGGAACTGCAGGAATTTCTGGCTTAATTTTTACAATGTTTTCCTGCCCCAAAAGGCGACCGTGGCGGAGCCTTTGCATAGGCTTTTGGACAAGGCAGCCACTTGGACTTGGGGGAAACGTGAGGAAGCTGCCTTCAGGAAAACCAAGGACCTGCTCACCTCGGATGCTGCCCTCATCCAATACAATGACACCCTACCACTTGCCGTCACCCTTCGGCATCGGCGCCGTCCTCAGTCACACACTCCCAGATGGAAGAGAAGCACCCATCGCTTTCTTCTTGAGGACATTCACCAAACCAGAGAGGAACTATAGCCAGCTGGACAAGGAGGCCCTGGCCATCGTCACAGCAGTGAAGAGATTCCACGAGTACCTCAACGGCCGCACGTTCACCATTATCACAGACCACAAGCCGCTGCTGGGCATCCTGGCAGGGAACTGGGCCACCCCGAACATCCTATCTCCCAGAATGACAAGGTGGTCCAAATTCCTTGCCGCCTACAGCTACTGGCTCACACACCGACCCGGTAAGACTATCACCCATGCAGACGCCTTGAGCCGCTTACTGTTACCCGACCTAGACACCGACCCAGCACCCACGACGAGCACCCTCAGTATAGAGACTCTGCCCGATCTACCCATAACCATGTCAGACATTGCCCGAGAAACTAATAAAGACAAATGTCTGGCATGGGTGTTACATTGGGTAGAAAAAGGGTGGCCAGATGAAGCATTCAAGACATTCTGGAACTGGCAAACAGAACTCTCGCTACAAAAAGGGTGTGTACTTTGGGGGGATAGGGTTGTTATTCCGGAAAAACTACAAAGGAAGGTATTGGGGTTATTACACGAGGGGCACCTGGGCATAGTTAGAACGAAAGCCCTGGCCAGAAGTTATGCTTGGTGGCCAGGGATGGACAAGCAAATCGAGGCCTGGGTGGCAAGATGTGAACGCTGCCAAGAAACCAGACCGAGCCCTCCTGTGGCACCGATCCTGGAATAGGAAACCCCCAGGGGACCATGGTCCAGGATCCACATAGATTTTGCCGGGCCCACTAAGGGACATACATTCCTTATAATGGTAGATGCTTACTCCAACTGGTTGGAGGTAAGCAACATGAAAACCACCACCACGGAGGCCATGACCAAGGAACTTAGCAAGCTATTCGCAACCCACAGCCTCCCAGATGTCATCGTGTCGGATAACGGGCTCCAATTCACCTCGCTAGAATTTGAAAAATTCCTAGCAGAACGGGGCATACGACACGCATTGACAGCCCTGGCACATCCGGTGGCGAATGGAAGGGCGGAACAGATGGTTCAATTTATAAAAAAAACCATCCAAAAAATTGAACACAGGGAAATCCAAGAAAAAATAAATAAAATGCTCTTCATACAACATATAAACCCGAACACAACAACGAACAAAAGCCCGGCAGAGCTACTAATGGGGAGGAAAATAAGGTCCGCACTCGACAGGCTGCACCCCACATACAACTCGGAGAAACCCCCAAACTCCTCTAGCAAGCACCAGTCCTTTGCACCAGGCGACGCTGTCTACGCAAAGAACCTAACCGGAGACCCACTGTGGGTATCAGCAACCATAACCCAACTGACAGGCCCCCGCTCGTACCGGCTGCAAACAACCGATGGACGATCCTGGAAACGCCACATCGATCAACTAAGATTGAGAACAATCACAGGAAACACAACCGACACGCAACCAAACACAGACAACCCCCTTAATACAAGCCAAGAGGGGTGGGAATACCCCGGGAACCAAAACTCAATAGAAAGAAACCAGCAACACTTACCGACTGACAGCTAGCTCGAAGCCTCACCAGGAAGAAGCAGCCAGGCCAGCTCAACCAGCCCAGAAAGACTAGGCGGGAGCGGCGGAAACCTCAGCTCAACCAGCCCGGGTAGCCCCGGAGGGAGCTGCGACAAGAGGCCCGGCGACACCTTCTAGGCGGTTCCATCGATGAGGCCGAGAGCAACAGAGAACCCGACCGAACCGGCCGGGAGCCAAACAACAACTAACCTGCCCAGGTCCAGTAGGCAAGTACGGAGCCCCGCCTACTTACGGGACTACGTCACGTAGGACCGAACCAAGAGGGGATGGGTGTTCTGTATGGTCATTTACATTCTTGTAAACGCCGCGCTGTGATTGGTCAAAGCGCGCAGGGATCCGATTGGTCGAGCAAGCCGCTCTGATTGGCCGCTGCGGATCTCCCACGATTGGTGGAAACTAATCGCAGGAGATTCAAAGCGGTGCCATTGGCTGCAGCTGCCGCGGCTTGGGAATAAAAAGCCGCAGTTTTTCCCCCAGAACCCGAGCCGTTCTCGGGACCAATAAAAGAGCTGAACCAAGTCACTGAGTCCTGGTCTCCTTGCCGCGCCGGACACAACAAAAAGAATCAGTGAAAACTTATTGTCCTCCATATCAAGCAAAATAAGGTTACACTTAGCAAAAGTAATTTTTTTAAAAATAGATTTTGTGAAAAGTGCTAAATCAACAGGATCATAGAGGGTAACAAGATTGAGCAGGTTTTATGCTTCAATATCTGGGAGTTGAAAGCACATTGTTACTGTTCATATCCCAAACAGTGCTATAATGCTCTGCTGCCATTAAAAAATTCTTTTTTTTAACCAAAAGGGAGAGCTAGTTCCTTCTGCTCTCAAACATTTTAAAACTAAAATATTAGCTCAGTTCTTATATGCAGCATAGATGGCATCTATGCCTCTAAATAAAACAAACAAACAAACAAACAAAAGGCAAAAGGAACAATTGAAATTCTAGCTTTACAAGGAATTCTAGCCTTATAAGGTTTAATGTTATCTTCATCCCCATTAAGACAGGGATGTCTTAAATTGAAGCCTTGGCCTGAAGACTGATGGCATAAGAGAGAGGCTGGGTGAGCAAGGGGAAATAATCAAATGGAAAATTAATCTGGAATTCCTATGTGGTAGAAGAGGGCAAAGTTGATTTTCCTTGAATGTCATTGCACCTTATCTGGCTTTATCCAGGTATGAATTGTCAGTCTGAGAAGATTCTTGTTATAGCTCTTGAGCAAAAAAACAGCTAACTGAACTCTTCACATGAGGATCTGGTTGTTCATGCCTAACAGATGATTAGCCATTTATTTAAATTTGCATTTTTACCTATCAGCTTTTCCTCTTGTACTTCAAGTGGGCCAAATTAGTTTCCTATGATTTTTCAGCTTAGTTCCTTCTTACGTACTTGTATTGTAAGAAGTATTTTCTTACAATACAAGTACAATAATACCAGACCTCTACTCCTTTAAAGGATCAATGATATGGAATATCATTTACAATAGTAGAACTAGATTCAAAAGAGTCCTGATATGCTGGTCAAATAACCGACACTCCCTAAGTTAAAGAAGGGCATTTGGAGGAATGGCAAGTGGCACATTCTGTCATTTGCTTTCTTGCTGGGTAACTACTCAAACATACAGGTGCCCACCTACACTCACACACCACCACGTCATTTGAATGAACTTGTGTATGAGTTCAGGAGAAATTGAAACCATCATTCATGTAACTGTTGTGTTGTAATTTTTACCTGGATCTAAGAAACTCATTTATTTTACTTATGTTGCAACAACGTTCCAGATCTTCAATATACAATTTCTGTTTTCTCATTCTAATGATAACATTGCTAATATTTTAGGCAAATTTTCCTTGGCAGAGATCAAGACATATCATCAATAATGTATTATCACACATCTAATTGTTTTATATTCTTTTATGTGTTAATGTGTATAGGTCATTGATTGTGATAAAGAATGCATGTATGTATACAAAAATGAACTGAATTTATATATACAAAGATAAAGCATCAAATGTATATACACGGATGGACATTTTTTTTAAAAAAGTGCCTTCCTTACAGTCCTGTTTCTTTCTAATGCCTATTAGATTGATTTCTTTTATGTATTCTACAATAGCAGCACAGTGGCTGTAGCCCTTGCTTTGTAAACAGGTGTTCTGGTTCAAAATGTGACAAAATAATATATAATTATTCTCTAAGATTCGTAGCTTTTTTCAATTTTTAAATAGAAATAGTGCATATGTTATAGTTTAGCTGAGGTTGAAAAGTTGGAGTCTTAGGGGAAATAAAGACCTAAAAATTGTACCAGATTTGAAACAAACTTTTATTTGCAAGGCAGGAATTGCAATAATTGTACTACTATATCACTCAAAAACATCTTTAAAAGATATTCCAAATTATGCTAAGAAATGATTCACTTGAAGAAATATTCTGTTCTCTGCATCATAGCAAAAAAAAAAACTGCTGAAGTTAGCCTGCAATAAATTAAAGGCCGCTATTCCATTTTGAACTTGGATCTATCTAGCATTAAATTTATTTAATTCAGAAACTATTTCTACTTTCTGCCATATCCGATATTCAGGTTTCTTTAAAGATTTTAAAACTTCAAGTTTTATCTGATTGCCCAAAAACTATTGGAAAGAATCATCTACTTCCAATTAGGTAGAAATTCTTGCTAATTATTTTTATTTTGGGCTGTTTTTGTGATTAGTTTTGGTTAGTTTTTTAAGGTTAAATTGTTATATATATGTCTTTATACTGTATTTATTTCAATCTAATGTGACTTACTAATTTTCTTTTAATCTTTTATCAATCATTTATGCAATTTTTAAATTTTGAAGTTCATTTATGTATTGTCTTTCCCTTTTCTTTTTTTCCTCTTTTTGGTTTTCATTCTCTATGTAACCTTAAAAATAAATAAAAATAAAACAAATTTATTGGTCATAATAAAAACAACCCCCCCAGACAAACAACATAACCCCTAAGAAAAACAAACAAAAACAACCTCAAAGTCAAATTGACAAGAACATGCAAGTTGACATAACATGGAATTTTTATGGAAAGAGTAAGAGCACTCTGGAAGTGGAGCAGAAAAAGGCACCTTCAAGTAATGTTGAAGATGAGCAAGGTATTATAGAAGGAAACATCTTCTTTTCCTGTTTTCCAGAAATGATCTACCTGCCTATTTTAGTGATAGAGCAACTTGTTAATGTGAATAAGTGTCTCACTGTATGTTGAGAGTATACATTGTGTCATGCCCCTGGTGGAGTCTGACTCTGAGGAAGAGGAGGAACAGCCAACAGGGAGTGGGAGTATGGCTCCAGAGGTGGTAAAGGAGGCTGGGGAAGAGCAGAGGCCGGCTGAGCAGTCAGAGGAGGATCCAGGCCCATCCCCTATCCATTATGGGTCATGCAGGGAGGAGAGGATCAGGGAAAAGTGAGGTCTACTCAAGAAGAGATTACCATGATCCTCCTCATGGCTTGCAGGTGGGAGCTATGTATATAAGTTTGCAACTGCGCAATTAGAATTGCTGAAGTCAATTAGTGTTCACCTTGAAAGAGGCTGGCGTTCTACCCATGGACTTTTCTCGGTTATTTTCCTGGAGTTTATAATTAGTTATCTTGGCTTGCTTCAGAACTCCCATCAATACGGTTTGTTTTGTTTTTTTGTTTTTTTATTTACTTTTGTGACTTTAAACTGTGCCTAATAAAACAGTGAAGTTAAGTTGAAGGCTTTACTGGATTTTAATATATGTTTTGGGTTTGGGGTTATTTTGAGAGACTACAGGTCATCACACATTGGTTTCTGAACTCAATAAGCTCTTAGTCAACAAAAAAATTGCAAATAGGATTTTGATTAAAACAGAGAAGCCGTTTTTAAAAATTCAGTCTAGAACTCTGATCGAAGTTGCTAGGTAATAATTTTGGAATCTTCTCCATTAAAATAAGTTATTGAACATTATACAAAGGTATGCAACAGATATGCAATAGAGATTAAGGAGAAACCCTGTGCCTTTCAAAATAGGAGTGGAAAGCCAGGTTTCAAGGGAAATTAAATAAAACATCTGTGCATAACATTTTATTCCTACACACAAAACCAACTTTTCCAATTAGTGATCAGAGAGTGAGTGAAAACAGAAAATTTGGTTTGATGTTGAATTTCCCTTCTCCAGAAGTTTCATGATGTATTGTCACACTGGGTTGGTGGTTTCTCTATTAAATTATCCACTGGGTTTCAATTTGGTTTTGACTTTAAAAATATATAATAATTGGGCCTTTCCCCATTAGGGAATTATGGTACAACTCTTTCGTTCTTGAGCTATATTGGCATTTCTTGTCCTCAGTTACCACGTGCCACCCTCTCTCTTTAGCTTCTTTTTCAAGTCACTTCTGCTCACCCTCCATTTATGGTATCAAGAGAGATTCTACACATCCAGAGGGTGCCCTTGAACAGGGTTGGAATAAGGGAGAAAATATTACAGGTAGTCCTCGACTTACAAGAGTTTGTTTAGGGACCATTCAAAATTACAACGGCCTGAAAACAATGACTTATGACCAATTTTCACATCTATGACTGTGGCAAGCATCCCCATGGTCACGTGATCGAAATTCAGGTGCTTGGCAACTGACTCTTATTTATGACGGCTGCAGTGTCCTGGGGGTCATGTGATCCCCTTTTGTGACCAGCAAAATTGATGTGGAAGCCAAATTTACTTAACAACCATATTACTAACTTAACAATTTCAGTGGTTCACTTAACAGCTGTGGCAAGAAAAGTTGTAAAATGGGCTGTGATTCACTTAACAGTACCTTGCTTAGCAACAGAAATTTTGGTCTCAGTTGCGGTTTGTAAGTTGAAGGCTACCTTGTAATGCTGGAGGAGTTAAAGATTACATCCAAATACATCCATATTACCATGTTTGCACCATGGCTAGAAAGAAGTAGAGATATATCTAAGGTTTATGGAAGACTGTGTTATTGAAGGTAATATTTTTCCTCTTGCTTCAGATGCTGAAGTTGCTTGGTCAAACATAGTCAAACACTTAACAAAGAAGAAAGGAGCTTCAGGGCTTATTTTTTGCATTTTTTTAAAAAAAAGTAAGGTCAGAAATATTTCCAGCCAAAATTTGCAAGTGAAGGAAATAATTAACCCTCAGCACTGCACTAAAGAGAGCCAGCAATTACCACGGCTATCTGGTCCTTGGTGCTCTCTGAGCTTGTTTTTTTTTCTTTCAGATGTTTTATTACCCAAATATCACTGCTAAAGAAAGGCAGTCCTATCATTGGCACTAGAGTCATTTACTCTAGAGGTTAAAATAGCTGTCTGAAACCATCTTATAGAGGAAGGTATACAAGAAAAAGATAAAAGTTATTTTGATAAGGAGTTGAATATATATAAGAGGTCTTAGAAATACTTGGATTCTCATGACCAAATTCATTCCCTTTGTCCATGCTCTTCTCATCCTGACAATCATCTTCTATCTTAATTTGTTAATCGGTGTTATATATGCCCAAATATGGCCAAGGAGTGGAGTCAGCTAACAGACTCCACTCATTGCCCCAGCTGCTGGTGGGAAAAACGAAGTCCCATCAGTGGCTGAAGCTTTGGACAGCGCTGGCTATAAGAAGCCGGCGCTTGCCGTGGCTGAGCAGCTTTTTCCTAGACTAAGAGAAATAAAGGTTGATTACCAGTTCCTGCATCTTGCCTCTCCTTTATCGCATGGACTCATTGAACACTAGTGACAAAGGTGGGATTCTGAGCTGCGGAGAGAACAAAGGACAATTTGTGGGGTTGGCACCATTTTCAACCAAAACCGACCGTCGACATGGCACAATGTGCAACCAGCCTGGCCCACCACTCAATGGCCGTCCCTTACGATCTCACTAAGGAGAAATGGTCATCCTACATGGGCCGACTCAACTTGCACCTAGAGGTTAATGGCAGCCCCCGATGCGCAAAAAAGGGCACTCTTCCAAACATACTGTGATGTTGAGATCTATGAAAAGGCCGATGCCCTGGTTGCAGACGATCTACAAACTGTATCCTGGGACAAACTACAGTGCACCCTCTGTAGTCACTATGGCCTGTCCCTGTCCTATCTGGCCAGCTGCTACAATTTCCACACGTGGAGCCAGAGAGAGGGAGAGACGATCAACTCATTCGTGGCAGATCTATGGAGAATCGCAAGGGAACTGCAGATTCTCAGATACTGAGGGGATGATCTGGGACCAGATCATCCTAGGAACAAAGGATCCCATGCTACAAAATCAACTCCTGGCCTGCGAAGATGTCTCCTTCCAAGAAGCCGTCGATGAAGCCAGAGCTGCTGAATCATCCGACAACTCAGCAACATGGATCTGAGGGAACAGGAGAGTCCACACAACCAGGACTGAGCGCCTGCCATGGCCCAGTGAGTCTGCCTTCAACTCCAGCGATGACAACAATGGCAGAGACATACATAAGCGGAGGTCTGGTAAACCAGGCAGAAAACTGGGAGCCCGAGAGTGTGGTGGCTATGGCAGAAAGCACCTCCGATCTGTGTGCCATTTTAAAGACACCATATGCTGGATATGCGAGCGTAGAGGCCACATCGCAGAGGTATGCCGTGCGGCACAACCGACGAGTAAGCAGGGGCGGCGAGCCACATCACCCGTGAAACAACATGGCCACCAAGGGGGAGGGCAGAAGAACCATGGCAGGAGATTCAAAAAGAGGGAAGACTTCTGGGAAGAGGAAGCCCACTTCACATTTGTGGGCTACATGCAAGACAGAGTGGGGCACACCAATGCTTTCAAAGCAAACAAAATAATGGCCATGGTTGGAATCGAGGGCAAGTCTTGCTGAATGAAAGTGGACTCGGGGTCCTAAATTTCCATGATATCATGGGACACCCTTAAAAAACTCATACCTGGACAACGGTGTGACCAATTGGAACCTCAAGCCATTATTTTAAGAGACTACCAGGGCCGCCGCATACCGGTCCTGGGAAAAAAGACTGCATGTGTGGAGTCCTTCTACAGAAATCTACCATTCACAATAGTACACTGGAGCCTACCCAGCCTGCTCGGCAGAGAATGGTTCCCGCCACTCCAGATAAGCGTCACCGGCATCCACACAACAGAGATGACTGACCAGAGACATCGTGGAACTGGAACGAGAATTCAGTGACATCTTCGATAACAAACTGGGCAAGTACACGGGGACCCCATATTATTTAATTTAGACCCCAATATTGCCTCGGTCCACCTCAAGCCCCGGCGAGTCCCATTCGCACTCCAACCAAAAGTCGAGGAACAACTGGACAAATTAATAGCCCAAGGGTTCTAGAACCGGTAGACCATGCCAAATGGGAGATCCCGATTGTGATTCCGGTCAAGCCAGACAGATCGATAAGAATCTGCGCTGACTATAAAACAACCCTTAATAAAGTGCTCCAACAAAGCGCCTACCCAGTGCCCGTAATCCAGCATCTCCTACACTCCCTGGGCCAGGGGACTATATTTGCAAAACTGGACCTGGCCCAAGCTTACCAGCAACTGCCTGTCGACAAGGCTACTGCTGAGGTACAAACAATCATCACGCACAGGGGGGCATTCAAGTGCAAGAGACTCCAATTCGGTGTGAGCCCCAGACCTATTTCAGAGTATCATGGAGTGGTTGCTGCACAACATCCCCAGAGTAATACCCTACTTTGATTATGTAATTGTTTCAGCTACCAGCAGGGAACAATTGATGGAACGTCTCAGGGCAATCCTGGGAAGATTCCAGGAGGCAGGATTGAAATTAAAAAGAAACAAATCTCACATAGTGATTCTGCAGGTAAAATTTTTGGGGTTCCTAATTGATGCCGCAGGCATCAGAACCACAAACAGGAAGCTTAAAGCGATAAGGGAAGCCCCCATGGCACAAAACAAAGCAGAGTTGCAAGCGTTCCTAGAGTTGCTGAACTTTTACAATGTGTTTTTGCCGCAGAAAGTGACCATCACGGAACCACTCCATAGGCTGCTCGATAAAATGGCGAGCTCGATGTGGGGAAAATGGAAGGCCAAAGCATTTAAAAAAATAAAAAGGATCTTAACATCAGACAGTGTTCTCATCCAATACAGCGAGACACTACCATTAATATTAACCTGCGATGCCTCCCTCTATGGTATAGGAGTGATCCTCAGCCATAAATTACCCAGTGGAACTGAAGCTCCTATCACCTATTTCTCAAAGACACTATCTAAAACATGAAGAAATTACAGCCAGATTGACAAGGAAGTGCTTGCTGCAGTCGCAGTGGTAAAGTGTTTCCACGAATACCTGTATGGCAGGGAGTTTGACCTCATTGCTGATCATAAACCCTTCCTGGGCCTTCTCGCCAGTGACAAACTCACACGGAACATCCTGTCCCCTAAGATGTTGAGATGGACAGTATTCTTAGCAGCTTACAGCTACACATTAACCCACCGCCCAGGAAAAGACATTGCCTACGTTGCCCTCAGTCATTGCCCCATTCTAGACACCGCCGAAGACCCAGCACCATCCACAACAATACTACTAATAGAGAACATACGGCCCGGGATGATGACATCCTCAGAGATTGCGAGGCTCACCACTCATGACAAAACTGGCGCAGATTTCGTACTGGTGTGGAGGCTGGAGGCAACACAAGGGGAGGAATATAAATCATACCAAAATAGGCAAGCCGAGCTGTCAGTATTGAAGGGTTGTCTACTATGTGGGGACTGGGTAGTTATCCCCCCCTTAAGAAATAAAATGTTAGAGACGCTTCACGAGGGCCACCCCAGAATAGTCTGGATGAAAGCCCTAGCCAGAAGCTATGTATGGTGGCTGGGAATAGACAAGAAGATAGTAACCTGGGTCACCACTTGTACACTTTGCCAAGAATCCAGGCCAGTGTCCCCCACCACGAGACCCAGAAAATGGGAAACACCCACTACACCATGGGCCTGAATACATGTCGATTTTGCAGGGCCCTGCCAGGGACAGACATTCCTGATAGTCGTTGACACTTATTCAAAGTGGCTGGAAGAAAACCTAATGCAATCCACCACATCAGAGGCAACAATTAAGGCACTCAGGTCCCTGTTCGCCACTCATGGACTACCAGATGTCTTCGTCTCAGACAACAGCCCACAGTTCACTCGAAGCCGTTCGAGGCCTTCCTAGCCGAACTGGGGATTCGGCACACTATCAGCACTGGCTCACCCGGCCACGAATGGTCAAGCAGAGGTAATGGTCCAGGCCACTAAGGAAACGCTACAGCATATGGGCCGGGGGGACTGGCAGGAGAGGATCGATAAAATACTCCTCGCCCAGCACATTACACCCCACACTACAACACACCACAGCCCCGCAGAACTTTTAATGGGTTGACGGCTGCGGACCATACTAGATCTGGTCCATCCCAACAACAGCACAGAAACACCCCCAGACTCCACGGGGAAATGCAGACAATTCACAAATAGGGGACCCGGTCTACGCACACAGTTACACCAGGGGACCAACATGGGTGCCACTGAGGGTCGTCGAAAACACAGGGCTGTGGTCTTACAGAGTAGAGATGGAGGAAGGGAAGCTATGGGAGTGACACATCGATCAGCTATGGGACTGGGTCCTGAGCACAGACAACCGGCCAATCACCTGACACACAACTGAACAACATAGGCCACAAACACCAACCCCTCAGGCACAACCCCCGAACAACAACAACAAAGACACTTATCTTACGAAAAGGAAGTCCTGTGGGGTCCTTCTGAGGCCTCAGGCTCAATGGTCCCTACCATACCAGTAACAATATTCGAGACGATTCCACTGGTGGGGACTGGAGCAGCGGCAGACCCGTCCGCTCGGGCTGCCACTCCAGGAACAAGTTAGGTGCGCAGGTCCAGTCGCACCCCTCAAAGCCCCACCTACTTACGTGATTACATAAGGTAGTTGGGCATTGATTGGAGGAACATTAACTAGGAGGGGAGGGGTGTTGTTTGTGCCCAAATATGGCCAAGGAGTGGAGTCAGCTAATAGACTCCACTCATTGGCCCAGCTGCTGGCGCCTGCCATGGCTGAGTGGCTTTTTCCTAGACTAAGAGAAATACAGGTTGATTACCAGTTCCCGCGTCCTGCCTCTCCTTTATCGTGCAGAAAACCACTGATTTGACAATCATTCTTTACCTGAGGGGTTATGGGAAAAGCTGTTTTATTTTCAGACTTGACTACATGAAGATTTAATTTTAATCCCAATTCTAGCCTGACTGATCCTGGCCCAGTCACTTAGGGCTGATCCTCAGATCCTGCTAACTGTGCTACAAAGATGTCGCACTAACCCATGTTTCTCATCCTTGGGAACTTTAAGATATGTGGGCTTCAACTCCCAGAAATCCCCAGCCAGTATGGCTCCCTATCAAAAACTAAAACAGCAAAGAAAGCTGTATCAAAGCTAAACACATTAAAAACATTTAAAACAACCTGGTGCCAAGTCAGACTTCTAATGTAGGATTCACTGCAGCACTTGTGAGGGTGGGGGAAGCTAAGTCTTCAAAGCTTTATGAAAGGCCAGGAGGGTAGAGGACTGCCTAGCTTTGGGGGTGGGGGCAGAGTGTTCCACAGGGCAGGGGCTGCCACAGAAAAGGCACACTTCCTAACTCTCATCAGATGGCAATATTTAGAGGAAGGGACTATGAGTATTTGACCAGGTAGATATCCTTAGGAGAGGCAGTCCCACAGATAACCTCACCTTGTGCCATAAAGATGATGACCAGCACCTTGAATTGCATTTGGAAGAAAACTGGGAGCCAATGCAACTCACATAGCAAAAGTGTTACATGGCCAAATCTGGATGGCCCTATTCCTGTGTCCGTTGCTTCATGCTGGACCAGATGAAGTTTCCAGGTGATCTTTTTTTTTTTTTTTAAAAGAATTTTATTGATTTTCTACAGACAAACAAAACATTAAAACATCAACTCTCATATGTACATCCAGCGTGTCGGTTGGTTCATCAGTTTTGTGCATTCATTTTGTAGTCTCAATTACAATTATGTTACATAACAACTCATATTGTCAATCCAAACTTATATATCCTAATATCGCTATTAAAAAAAAAACTTTTGACTATACTTTTAATCATTCATGCCTTATGAGATAACAATACTTTAAATAATTTATTCTGTAACAAATCATATAATCATACCAAATCATACCTTTTAAATATAGTATACTGGCTAACATTCTAAATATTCTATTATCGTATTTTATCATCTAGCCATTGATAAAAAAGATCCCAAATTTCATAAAATTGTTTATCCTCTTGCTCTCTAATTTCAAATGTCAATCTACTCATCTCAGCACATTCCAATATTTTCTTAATAATTTCTTCCTGTAATGGTATTTTCTCATTCTTCCAGTTTTTAGCAAATACAATCCTAGCCGCTGTTAATACATTTACAACCAGGTATTTCAAATCTTTACTATATGTATCAGGTAAGATTCCCAATAAAAAAAATCTCTGGTTTCAAGTCTATATGTTTCTTTGTCATTTTTTCCAGTCACATGCGAATTTTAGTCCAATATTTTCTAGCGTCCTCACAAGTCCACCACATATGGTGATATGAGCCAGGTATCTGATGACATTTCCAGCATTTTTCAGATTTATTCTTGAACATTCTTGCTATTCTTGTCGGGGGAAAGTGCCACCTGTAAAACATCTTATAATTTTGAGACCACAATTTTTGCCATTTCTCTAAATCAATCCCATATCCAAAATTCTTCCCCCAAACAATCATAGTTTCTTTAACTTGTTCTTCCTCTAATTTAATTCCCAGGAAGTAACCATATAATTTTTTAATCACCTTCTCATCAGTACCCATCAAGATCTTATCTAAATCAGTCTGATTATCATAGAATCCCTCCGTTTTAGAATCTTCATCATACCTTGAATGTATTTGCGCATATTGAAAACCAATTCATCCTTATACCTTGTTTCTCTAAGTTTTGAATCGATTTAAGTTCACCCTTTTCATCCAAAAGTTCCCCATATCTAACTGTTTGTTCCTTCTTATAAATTATAGGATAGGAAAATGCTTCAATAGCCGATAACCAAACTGGAATTTTCAAATATCATTGTCTTTTTATCTTCTCCCAGTTTAACCACAAAGACTCCCGTATATAATGTCTTCTAAAATAACCCTGTTTTAGTTCCCTTATACCATAAAAAAGCATGCCAGCCCAAGTTTCCAGGTGATCTTCGAGGGCAGCCCCATGTAGCATACATTTATCAAGCACAAGGAACCAGAAGGACTCTGGAAACAGATCAGAGTAGTTTCCTTAATATTGTTCTCCTATTTATAAGAATCTCCCCAGGCTAACTGCATTCTGTCAGGAATAGGCAAATAAAGGCGTCAGGAGTCTAGTCAGAGATTCCACCACATCATCTCAGTAATCCAGATGGAATGAGAAGAATGACTATTGTACCATCCATCTGCTTAGAAAATGAGTACATCAGGGAGCAGGGTTGAGAATACAGGAAAGGGGGAAATCATCTGAGGCTGGTTTATATTTCTGTGTTCCTGTTTTTAGTTGCTCCTTATGCCCTCATTTGCCATGAGTTTTTGCTAAATAACAGTTCCTGTTCCTTCTTCTTTGGAAAAGAAACAGAAGGTGCTTATAGACCAAGATGAAAGGGGAACCAGACAGGAACCTGGGTATTACTGAATGCTCTGCATTTCATTCCTGGTTGAACCCTATCAACAATCAATTACCTGTGCCCAAATGTCAGGTATAATTTTATTTAATATTTTCAATCATATGGGGTGATCGATAAACGAAAATTCAATTTTTTCCAGTTCTGGGCAAATGAAATGAAAAACACACAGAAGCTCAGTAAAATGGCTTTGTTCTCTAGGAGAATATCAGACAGTATCAATAATCAGTGGATAATATTTCAATGTTTTATTAATTCATCTGAAATATTTTTATATGCCCTTCCTCAGATGATGCCAGGATAATTTACAAAAAATAATTGTAATAAAATTAGAGAATCTGGAACAATAAATACTTTGAATTAAAGGCAAAATAAAAAAGCAGGTATTTAATAAGCCTGTCTTAAATGAAAATGCCTAGGCAAATCATAGGTTTTGATCTCCTACACAAACAGATGGAAGTTTGTCCTTCAACTTAAGTTCCTTAATAGAAATGCCTTTTTTCTTGAATTATATAAGATTCAGCCTCAGTGTATTGGTTTTGATCAACCCACTATTAAATTGTTAACCCTTAGTGTTCTGTACGGTCATTAACATACTTGTAAACGCCGCGTAGTGATTGGTCAAGCGCTTGGCGATCTGATTGGTCAAGCGAGCCGCACTGATTGGCCCGCCGCGAATCTCCCGCGATTGATGGAAACTAATCGTGGGAGATTCAAAGTGGTGCCATTGGCCGCGGCCACCGCGGCCAAAGAATAAAAGCTGTGGTTTTTCTTTTGGAACCCGAGCCGATCTCGGGACCAAATAAAGAGCTGAAACTGAGTCACTGGCTCCGAGTCTCCTTTCCCGCGACGGACGCGACACTGGCGATGAAGGTGGGATCTCAAGACTAATCCCCATCAAGCATGTGTCCTGAGGAAACGAGACTGACAAGATGGCCAGCATCGCACCACCCGCATCTTTTAACCCCGCTGCCGAGGATTAGGAATCGTACACAGACTGATTCCTAATGTTCCTCGAAAGCAGCAACTTAAAGGATGCAACTGGGCAGAAGAAAAGAGCCGTCTTTTTAACACACTGTGGGCCCGCAGTGTTCAAGATGGCAAAAGCTCTCGCAAAACCCGAGGACGTGAAGGCGATGGACTGGGCCAATCTCGAGCCGTTGCTCTGAAACCACTATGCCCCCACCGTGCCCACCCTCATCAGGTGGCACGATTTCTACCAGTGGGACCAGAGATCGGGTGAGAGCACCAGCGACTTTGTGGCTGACCTACGGAGCCCAGGGGGCATGTGCGGGTTCACGGACATGGACGAGGCTCTGCGAGACCGTGTCATCCTTGGGCTCAGAGACCCAGTCCTGCAAAGCCGACTGATGGCAAAAGGTGACATTGCCCTCGTCGACACTTTCACCGAGGCCACCGCAGCTGAAGCAACCTGGAAATCGGCGGCTCGAATGCAGAGATCAGACACCGGGGACCGCACCGCGACCACCGAGACGGGCACGGTGACCGAGGCACATCCCGAAGCAAGTTGCCAAGAGACCACTGCCCACCATGGCGACTTCAACTCCGCCTCCGATACCACAGACGAGGAAGAGGACATCCATCGACTGCAGACGGGACAAGACTGGTGCGACCAGCGGAGTCGTAAGTCGGGACCCCAATGTGCTGGGTGCGGAGGCGACCACCTTCAATCGGAGTCCCGGTTTTTCGATGCGATCTGCTGACAATGATAAAAGAGGCCACATCGCCCGAGTCTGCTGACTTAAGAAAGCCTACAGCCCCCAACGGCGAGATCACAGCGACCGGAGATGAGATGGCATCCCCCCCAGGCCCAGTGACCGCCAAGCTGAAAATCGCTGGAACTGAGACAGACGGGGCCGACAGAACGGCGAGAACCAATAGAGAGAGGAAACCCACCAGACGATCGTCATTGGCCACTCATCCAGCGCAGACGCCCGAAAGGTATACGTGGAAGTGGGCATCGAGGGCGAACCATGCAAGATGGAGGTGGACTCTGGGTCTTACCTCTCCATGGTTACATGGCGGGAAATCAAGCATTTGGTGCCTGCGATCCACGAAAGGGGACTGGAAACCCAGAAAATTAATCCTTAAAGACTACCAGGGGAATCGCATCCCAGTAGTCGGAACAGGACATTTCGAAGTAACCTTCAAAGGGCGCACAGAAAGGTTTCCCCTGATGATCGTGGACCAAGACCGGCCCAGCCTTTTGGGACTAGAGTGATTCGCACCACTCGGGATCGAAGTTACGGGTGTTGATCATGTCGCAGATGCCGCCTGGGAAGAGCAACTAGCAAGGGACTTCCAGGAAATGTTCGACGGCACCCTAGGCAAGTACTGAGGGCCCCCTATTTCTTTCAGCCTAGACCCCAGCATTCCCCCGATACGCCTAAAACCACGGCGGGTACCTTTTGCACTCTGGCCCAAGATTGATGAGCAAATAGACAACTCATCAAACAAGGGGTCCGAGAGCCAATCGATCACGCCCAGTGGGAGACCCCCATAGTCACCCCAGTCAAGCCCGATGGGTTGGTGAGAATCTGCGGGGACTATAAGGCCACCCTAAATTGCACCTTACAACAAAGCGCCTACCCCATTCCAGTAGTGCAGCACCTCCTACACTCACTGGGGGGAGGCAAGGGTTTTGTAAAGCTCGACCTGGTGCAAGCCTATCAACAGCTTCCGGTCAACGCAGAAACCGCAGAGGCGCAGACCGTAGTAACCCACCGGGGAGCGTTTCGCTGTAAGAGACTCCAGTTTGGAGTCAGCGTGGCTCCGGGAATTTTCCAGAGCCTCATGGAGAGACTCTTGCAAAGAATTAAGGGGGTGGTGCCCTACTTCAACGACGTACTGGTGTCGGCAGCCAACCGACAAGAACTAGAGGATCGTCTAAGGGAGGTACTAACCAAATTCAAGGAGGCCGGGCTAAAGGTGAAAAAAGAAAATGCCAGCTGCACACAGAGCGGGTCGAGTTCCTAGGATATCTCCTAGACTGACACGGCATCCACCCGACTGAAAAAAAACCCAGAGCCATTAAAGAAGCCCCCACGCCCAAGAATAAAACGGAACTACAGGCATTTCTAGGACTGCTTAATTTTTATAATGTGTTCCTGCCCCAAAAGGTGACCGTGGCGGAGCCTTTGCATGGGCTTTTGGACAAGGCGGCCATGTGGACTTGGGGGAAATGTGAGGAAGCCGCCTTCAACAAAACCAAGGACCTGCTCACCTCAGATGCCATCCTCATCCAATACAACGAGACCCTACCACTAGCCGTCACATGCGACGCATCACCTTTCGGCATCAGCGCCGTCCTCAGCCACACTCTCCTGATGGAAAAGAAGCACCCATCGCCTTCTTTTCAAGGACCCTCACCAAACCAGAGAGAAACTACAGTCAGCTGGACAAAGAAGCCCTGGCTATCATCGCTGCAATGAAGAGGTTCCACGAGTACCTCTACGGCCGGACGTTCACCATCATCACCGACCACAAGCCACTGCTGGGAATCCTTGCAGGGAACAGGGCCACCCCGAACATTCTATCTCCTAGAATGACAAGGTGGTCCGAATTCCTTGCCGCCTACAGCTACCGGCTCACACACCGACCCGGTAAGACGATCATCCACGCAGACGCCCTGAGCCGCATGCCGCTCCCAGACCTAGACACTGACCCAGCACCCATGATGTCCACCCTTAGCATAGAGACTCTGCCCGATCTACCCATAACTGCATCAGACATTGCCCGCGAAACTAATAAAGACAAGTGTCTGATGCGGGTGTTACATTGGGTAGAGAAAGGGTGGCTGGAAAAAGACGATGACGAATCATTCAGGACATTTCGGAATCGGCAAACAGAACTGTCGTTACAAAAAGGTTGTGTACTTTGGGGGGATAAGGTTGTTTTTCCGGAAAAACTACAAAGGAAGGTTTTGGCGTTATTACACGAGGGGCACCTGGGCATAGTTAGAACAAAAGCCCTGGCCAGGAGTTACACCTGGTGGCCAGGGGTGGACAAACAGATCAAGACTTGGGTGGCAGCATGCAAACGTTGCCAAGAAACCAGGCCGAGCCCTCCCGCCGCACCAATCCTGGAATGGGAAAACCCTAGGGGACCATGGTCCAGGATTCACATAGATTTTGCCGGGCCCACTAAGGGACACATATTCCTTATCACGGTAGATGCTAACTCCAATTGGTTGGAGGTAAGCAACATGAAAACCACCACCATGGAGGCCGTGACCAAGGAACTCAGCAAGCTGTTCGCAACCCACGGCTTCCCAGATGTCATCATGTTGGATAACGGGCCCCAATTTACCTTGCTGGAATTCGAAAAATCCTAGCGGAACGGGGAATATGGCATGCAATGACAGCGCCAGCACATCCGGTGGCGAATGGGAGGGCGGAATGAATGGTTCAATTTACAAAAAAACAATCCAAAAAATTGAACACGGGGAAGTCCAAGAAAAAATAAACAAAATACTTTTTATACAACACATAACCCCGAACATGACAACCAACAAAAGCCCGGCAGAACTATTAATGGGGAGGAAATTAAGGTCCCCACTCGACAGGCTGCACCCCACATACAACCCAGAAAATCTCCCAAACTCCTCAAGCAAACACCGAACATTTACATCAGGTGACACAGTCTATGCGAAGAACCTTACCAGGGATCCACTTGGGTGCCAGCAACCATAACCCAAGTGACAGGTCCCCACTCGTACCGGCTGCAAACAACCAACGGACGAGCCTGGAAACGACACATCGATCAATTAAGATCGAGAACAACCACGGGAAACACAACCGACACACAAAGAGACACAGACAAACACCCAGAGAGAGAAGGGAACCCACATAGCACAAACCAAGAGGGGAGGGAAGACCCCGGGAACCAACCACCAACAGAAAGAAACCAGCAATACTCACCGACAAGCAGCCAGCTCGAAGCCTCACCAGGGAGAAGCCGCCAGGTCAGCTCAACCAGCCCAGAAAGACCAGATGGGAGCAGCAACAACTGCAGCTCAACCAGCCCGGGTAGACCGGGAGGGAGCTGCAATGAAAGGCCCGGTGAAACCTTCCAGGCGGTTCCATCGACGAGGCAGAGAGCAACACAGAACCCGACCGAACTGGCCGGGAGCCAAGCACCAACTAACCTGCGCAGGTCAAGTAGGCAAGTACGAAGCCCCGCCTACTTACGGGACTACGTTACGTAGGACCATACCAAGAGGGGAGGGGTGTTCTGTACAGTCATTAACATACTTGTAAATGCCACGTAGCGATTGGTCAAGCGCACAGCGATCGGATTGGTTGAGCGAGCCGCACTGATTGGCCCGCTGCGAATCCCCCGCGATTGGTGGAAACTAATCACGGGAGATTCAAAGTGGTGCCATTGGCCGCGGCCGCCGCGGCCAAAGAATAAAAGCTGCTGTTTTTCCTTTGGAGCCCGAGCCGATCTTGGGACCAAATAAAGAGCTGAAACTGAGTCACTGGCTCCGAGTCTCCTTTCCCGCGATGGACGCGACACTTAGTTACTGAGGTGAAATGGAAAAATAACACTGAATGTTGTCAGAATTGCCCTGATGCTTCATGCCAAACTTCCCAATTATTTTTTTCACCTAGTGACAAGGTAGAGATCAGAGGCTCTTCCAACAAAAATGTTACAATGGTGAAGCGCTTTCCAAATAATTTTAATGAGTTTGTGCTGATAGCCAAACCCCCATCCATTGCACAGAAGAGGTGGTTACCTGTTGGAAAATCCAAAAATCAGTGGTGACTTGTTGGAAAATCCAGAATGCTCAACTTTTTCACTTGCCTTAATCAAGATATTTCCCCAGCACTTTTACCGAACACACATTTCTATTGGAGGCTT
Source organism: Hydrophis major (assembly GCA_033807585.1). Taxonomy (NCBI): domain Eukaryota; kingdom Metazoa; phylum Chordata; class Lepidosauria; order Squamata; family Elapidae; genus Hydrophis; species Hydrophis major. The sequence continues at coordinate 234,806,638 of CM066329.1, forward strand.
CCTCTTTTCTGGAGTGCAGATTGAGTCACATCCTTTTCATTTGGGAACTAATTCTTCTGCTGTAGCTGGATTTACAATGTAGCCTCTTAAAGCCGCATCTTCTTTAGACAGCCACTTTCATTTTTTAATGGACTTGAGATCTCCAGCTCTACAGAGGATAAATCACATAAGACTGAATGGTAGTGTTGCAGATCTAATAAGCAAAAAGCATCCCTACCATGTACCCAGTCTTTTTTTCATCCGTTACTTTTCCAACCAAAAGTCATAGAAAGTTTTACAGCCACTAGTCTCACTTTCAGAAATCATACTTTTTGTCTCCAAATTTGGCAATTGAGATTGGAGTTTTAAATCATCTGAGAGGAAGTCATATAAGTGTGATGGCCTTTCCAACATCTTAGAATATAGAACAATAGGGTTGGAAGGAACCTTGAGCGTTTTCTAGTCCAATCCCTGCTCGAACAGGAGACCCTACCATTCCAGGCAAATGGTTGTCTAATTTCTATTAGAGAGCAAGAAGATAAGCCATTTTATATGATATGGGATTTGTTTTATCAGCGGTTGGACAAAAAGACATGGTAATGTAATAGGTTAGATAATTTTGTAATGGAAGTTCAATAGATTGACATAGAATATAATATAGACATACATAACCATGGGATTAAAGTACAATATAAATTTTAAAATAAAATCTGGGATATCTCATATAAAATAGTTTAAATAGTTTAGTCATGGATGATTAATAACTGATAAATATATAAGCATATGTTTGTTTGACAACGTGAAAATTTGTCTAAACTGTGAGCAATGACTATGAAAGAGTAGCACAAAAGATTTGTAACTAACTGACACACTGTATGTGTACAAAATGGAAGATGGTTTTATGTTTTGTTTGTATATGTTTGTCTTAAAAATAAAAACTTTTATATTAAAAAAAATGTCTGTCTAATCTCTTCTTGAAAATATCCAGTGATGGAGCAACTACAACTTCTGGAGGCAAATTGTTCCACTGATTAATTGTTCTTTTTTTTTTTAAACAAATTTTATTAATTTTTAAAAACAATACACAGACAAATAAAACGTAAGATATAAAAACATAAGACATCTTTTCTGAAAAACAAATAAAACATCTTGTTTAAAGACAGCATAATTCCAAACTATCACATTTCCATACAAGACCAGTTTAATATGCATATTTAACTTATATATTCAACTTCATATCTTTTCCCAACTTCTCTCTATTTCTCCCTTTCCTTCTATTCAATTATATTTCTTTTACCTTGATTTGTATATATTCATTGTAACCATCTGTCTTATTTGCAATTTCATTATTCTCTTCCAACATTCTTCTAGAGTTTTATTAATTCAAACATAGACAAACAAAACACAAAACATAAATAAATAAAACTTCTTTTTGGAAAGCAGCTTAACCCCGGGTTACATCTTTTTATACAGACATCAATCAAATTCATGCTCACCTAATATACTATTTCATATCTTATTTAACATTCTATGTTTTCTATATATTTTCTCTCTTCTATTCACTCTCTTGATTCTATTTTATTCATTTCATCTCAATTGAAGTTGATAGATAGTTATACTTGCATCTTTTGTCCGTTCTTTTTTAATTATCTATTTTTCTTTTCTTTCTAATACAATATTTCTCCTGTAATCACTGGTTGAAGTATGACAACTTTTTATCTTTCCCCTAAATTTAACACTTAAAAATACATACTTTCCATACTGATTCTGCTTAGTGCATTCTAAATACTACATTTTAGAATCTTGAGACAAAAAAAGAAAAATAGGCTTATAATATAGTAAAAAAATGTTCCATAGGAAATTAAACTCTATTGTTAAATCTTAAACATTTTTATACATTCCCTTTAATATATTATTAACTCATATAATATTTCAGTTTTCTAACTCGATTTCAAATACTAATATCTAGAATACAATCTTATGTACTTTTGCAGAATCTTTTTTTAAAAAGATTATATTTTACCCTTTGTCTCTGAAAAAAACCTGTTTTTTAACATCTTGTTTTAAACCTTTATGACTTCTTATCAATTCTAGCCTTTTTGCCCCCCCCATCTCTCAATCTCCACTCTCTTAGTCTCTCCTCTCTGTTGTATTTCTCTTTTCTGTTGCTTTCTGACATTGTATTGATTTTTCACCTTATTTTTCCCTTTCTTGGTTGCTTTTTTAAGTTCTAAATTCTCCATTTTCTTTCCCCCCTTTCTCTTTTCTTCCTCAACTAAGATTATTTGTCCATTAAAGATGGCTTCTTCTTCTCCATCCCAGCTTTCTTGTTGTTGTATTTCCTGGTAGGTGGAAATCGCCATTTCTAAAAAGTGAAAAATAGATTCAGAAGAGCTCTTGCCTTCTTGTTCCTCTTCTTTTAGCTTTTGAAATTTCATTTGCAATTCTTCAACAGATAATGCCATTTTTTAAAAACAACCCAAATGTTTTTATTCTTTCAAGAAATAGTTCCCAAAAGTCCCAAAGCAGTCCAAATCAAGGCAAACTATTTCATTAGCACTTCCTTCTTTTTATATTTTCTCTTCCTGGGGTAGAATTCAATTACACAATTCCAAAATAATTTTTCGAAGTCTTATTGCCATTTATTTCTGGTCTTATAAACTCCAAGCAGTCACCTCCAGTACAATCTTAAAATAAGTTCTTTACCTCTTCCTTCCCACTTATAGCAAAAAGATTTTAATTTTTAATTCCAGTGTTCAGAAATCTTTTATCCCCTTGGCTTTAATTTTCAAGTTTAATTACCTTCTGTGCCCAAGCAGGTTTTTCAGATTTCCATCTGCTATTTCCGTAGGGAAGGAGAGTGAGGGAAAATAACTTTCCCTTTCAGATTTTCTTCCACCGCTTTACAGTCTTCTTGGGAAACAATGTATCATTCAAGAGATTAAATTTCCAGGATATTTAAAGGTTCCTCATTGTCCTGGTTCAGCCAGAAACTTTCACTTTCTCTGACTTCCTCCTGCACAATCTTGTCCAGCTGCAGGCTTCTTTGTGGCGGCCATTGCTGACCGCCGCTCCACTGCCTTGGGAAAAGGGAGTTTAGCTGGCTGGGGAGGGGGTTTGCGATATCCCCAAGCCCCTACCTGGATCTCCCCTGTCTTCGGTTGCCTCTACGGGGCAACCATATCCTCCAAATCCAACTGTATCGGAGGCACCTCGGTGGCGAGCGCAGCGGGAACCGCGCACGATCGCGGATTCCTGCCGCCGCTGAAGCCTTGCAAACCGGAAGTCCCCTGATTAATTGTTTTTATTGTCAGGAAATGTCTCTTTAATTCTAAGTTGGATCTCTCTTTGTTAAGCTTCCACCTGTTACTTCTTGTTCAGCCCTCAGGTGCTTTGGAGAATAAGTCAACTCCTTTTTCTTTGTGACAGTCCCTCAAGTACTGGAAGACTGATATCATATCACCCTTGTCTTCACTGAACTAGACATACCTAGTTCCCACAATCATTCATCATATAGTTTAACTTCCAGAATCCCTATCACTTTTTGTTGCTCTCCTCTGCATTCTTTCTAGGATCTCAACATCTTTTTTGTATTGTGGTCACCAGAATTGGACATGGTATTCCAACTGTAGTCTCACCTGTAAAGTGATGTAAACTATCCTTCTGTTGATTCAACCTAAGACTGCATTAGGTTTTTTTTTTGGCAGCTGCAGCATACTAGTGGCTCATACTTAAGTGATGGTCTACTAGGACAGGAGTCGCCAACCTTTTGGACCTCAGGGACCACCAAACTCATAATTTAAAATCCCATGGACCACTAATATGAATTTTGACTGATGGTGGCTTGCTGACATTGGTGGTAAAGTCGGTTCCATATTCCAGAGCTACAGTAGTCACAGGACTGGCCCTTTGGTCATCCCGGAGCAGCTGTTCCTCCACCCAGGTGCACCAGCCTGCGATGGATTGGAGGAGCTGCTCTGGGATGACCAAAGGGCCATCTTGTGACTGCTGCAGCTCTGGAATATGGGACTGACTTTCCCATCATTGTCAGCAAGCCATTCTAGGGTGGATTTCCCTCCCCCACCATTGGTCTTACCTTCCAGTTCCAGCTCATGTGGCCCTACTCAAGGTAAAGTTTGTGCACAGCTGAAGGATGGGGAGCTAGTGAGTGGGTGGGCCATGTGGGCAGTGCAGCCTTGTATTCCTGCGCAGCCTGGATTAATTGCTTTGGGGGGAGTGCCTTGGGGGTGGATATTTCTCTGAGGACCACCAAAATTTTCTTGTGAACCACTAATGGTGACCACTGTACTAGGACACCTAGAACAGTTACAGTTGCTACAGTTGAGCCAGGTACCACCTATATCTGTGCATTTGGTTTTTCTTGCCTATGTGTAGTAGTTTACATTACTTGTCTCAGAATTGCATTTTTTAAGCAGGGTCCACTATTCAAGTCTGTCAAAGTCCTTATGAATCTTGAGTCTATCAAAGACTCCTAGAATGCATATGGGTCAATATAAAAGAAAAAAAGAATGACATTGCCATAGGCCACGTAATCAGAAAAAATAGATGTCCTTTTTGCCAACCAAGTAACAAATATATGTGGAAACGGAATACATTAGTAATGGGGGATTTCAATTACCCTGACATCAATTGGAAGACTAATTCCACACCAAGTGAGAAATTGAATAGGTTCTTAACCAACCTTGCTGACAACTTTATTGTCCAAAAGGTACAGGAGAGAACTAGAAGGACAGCCATATTGGACTTAATTCTTACAAACAGAGAAGAAGTGATAAAGGAAACTGCAGAACCTTGGGTGAGAATGATCATGCCATACTAGAATTCAACATCACAAATACAAGCAATAGAACATAATGATACCAGAGTCCTAGATTTTGAAAGAACTGATTTTAACAAACTCAGAGAGAAATTAGGAAAGATTCTTTGGATGAAAATCCTTAAGGGGAAAACAATTGAAAAATCTTGGGAAACTCTGAAAAGTACAATCATAAAAGCCCAGACCAGCACAATACCGCTGGGAAAGAAAAACAGGAAATCCAAGAAGAAACCAGCATGGCAACACAAAGATCTCTCTGAAAAATTGAAAGAAAAAAAGTACAAGTATAAAAAATGGAAAGAAGGACACATAACTAAGACAGAATATTAGCAGATAGTCAGAATCTGCAAAGACAAAGTTAGGAAAGCAAAGGCGCAGAATGAACAAAGACTTGCAACAAAAGTAAAAATAATAATAATAAATTCTTCCAACATCTAAGTATCAAGAATAAAAATCAAGGAAACAGTCAGTCCACTAAAGAGAGAAGATGGCAAAGAAGTAACAGGCAGCAGAGAGAAATCCGAGCTGCTTAACTCATTCTTTGCATTGGTCTTCACATAAAAAGAAACAATAGTTCAACCTACTAAAACGTAACTGTAAAAGACAGGCTAGAAATAAAAGTTAAAATACGCAAAAAAAATGGAGAACACCTGTCTGATCTTAATGAATACAAATCACCGGGAACTTATGGATTACATCCCAGAGTTCTAAAGGAGCTGGCAGTGGTCATCTCAGAACCATTGCACCACATCTTTCAAAAATCCTGGAGCACCAGGGAACTACCAGAGGATTGGACGAGAGCTGATATGGATCCCATCTTCAAAAGAGTGGGGGAAAAGCAGACCCAGGAAACTACAGACCAATCAGCCTAACATCAATACCCAGGAAGATACTGGAAAAGATAATAAAAAAAAAACAGATCTGCCAACATCTAGAAACAAGTAAAGTAATAACTAGCAGTCAGCATGAGTTAAAAACAGATCATGCCAAACCAATCTTATTTCATTCTTCAATATAGTGACTAAATTAATAGACTGGTGAAATACTGTGGACATAATATACTTAGACTCCAGCAAGGCATTTGACAAAGTAGACCACAACCTACTTGGTAAATTAGAAAAAAGTGGAATAGATAGCATTACCACAGATGGATTCATAACTGGCTGACAAACAGTACTCAACAAGTAGTCGGGGTAGGATTCTACCGGTTTGGACCAGTTCAGGCGAACCTAATGTTAAATTTGCATCTGGTTCACTGAACTGGTATTTGAACTGACTGGCTGGCCCCACCCACCCCTCCCCTCCCCTCCCCTCCGCCAGAGTTTCCACACTGCCCATTTTTGATGGGCATTTTTGATGCAGGTAAGTGCAGGGTCCACGTGGAGGCTCTGGGATGGGGGAAAATGGGCCTTCCAGAAATACCAGAAGTCCAGAAATGGGCCTGTTTCCAGCTTCTGGAGGCCCTCCCACAGGCCCAAGGGAAGCCTCCGGACCTTTGGGAAGGCAAAAAATGGCCCTCCCAGAAGTACCAGAAGTCCAGAAACGGGCCTGTTTCAGGGGTGGAATTCTACCAGTTCGCACCTATTCGCTAGAACCGGTTGTTAACATTCTAAGCAGTTCAGAGAGCCGGTTGTTAGAAGAAATTAAAGAAGGCAGGAAGGAAACATTCTGGTGTTGCTTACAGAAGCTGCCTCTCTGTTAACCCTTATTACATTCTTGGCAGGACTAGGCTTCCTGTCTCAAGAACTTCTCTGGAGTTTTTTTTCCTCCTTTGCTGGTACTTTGCTTGTGTGGAGTGACCATTTAAAGTTACAATGGCACTGAAAAAAGTGACTTATGACCATTTTTCACACTTAGGACTGATGCAGCATCCCCACAGTCATGAGAGGCCAGGCGAGGAGATGCATGCCTCAATGTGAGTGATATTGAGTTGGCCACGCTCAGCCAATAAGATGACCACCAAGCCATGTCCACCCAGTTACATGACCACCAAGCCATACCCACCAACCAAGCCACATCCACATAACCAGTTGTTAAAAAATTTGAATCCCACCCCTAGCCTGTTTCCAGCTTCTGCAGGGCCTGCAGATCCCAGGGAGGCTGTTTTTGCCCTCCCAGAGGCCCAAAGGAAGCCTCCTGACCCTTGGGAAGGCGAAAACAGACCTTCTGGACATACTGGAGGTCCAGAAAAAGGCCTGTTTCTGGCTTCCAGAGGGCCTCCAGAGCCCAGGAGGGGCCGTTTTCACCCACTCAAGGCCTGAGGGAAGCCTCTGGACCCCACTGCATGTTTCCCTCCATGTAGATTTAGTTCCATGAAAGACTACCCACTGAGTGGAATTGGTCAGACAATTATAAATTCATGTGGTATTATTGTACTGTTCTATCTTACCAAGAAGTAGGATGTCATCTATTTCATCAAATGCCTTATTGAAATCTTAGTACACTATGTCCACACTTTCCCTTATCCACTAATTTAGTTATTTTGTCAAAAAAAGTAGTAAAGTTTGTCTGACGTGATCTATTTTTCTAGTAATTGCCTTGTTCATCTTCCCAGGTATTAATGTCAGTCTGATTGGTTTGTAGTTTCCTGGATCCATTTTTTCCTTCCTTTTTGGAAGATGGGAACCACATCAGCTCTTTTCCAGTCCTCCTGTATTTCTCCTGAGCTCCAGGAACTTTGAAAGATTTTGTTCAGTATTTCTGAGAACCTGTTTGCCATTTCCTTCAGAATCCTGGGATGTAATCCATCTGGTCTAGGTGATTTGAACTTATGTAAAGTAGATGGAATCCTTCCTAAACCCTCTCTTAGTTTGTTGAAGTCATCTTTCTTAAAGTCTAAGACAGTAGTTTGACTTTGTTTGATTACTTATGCCTGCATTATGTTGAATTCCAGTATGATATGGTCATTCTCCCCCAAAGTTCCTGCAACTTCAAAGTGAAGAAGACATCTAAAGTTGGAGACTTAGATGAAGCAAGTAAGACCAAAGGAGTGATCTGCTGAGCTGACTGACTGATAAACAGAACTGCAGGTTTTGAAAAACATTGATGAGGATAGCTTGACCAAGATCCAAAAATCCCAGGAAATAGTTATTTTCCCTCCTCCCACCTTTCCTAACTATTCAGAAGTGAAGCTGCATGAGTTTGAGGGAGGGGAGAGGGAGAGGGAGGAAAGGGAAGGAATCAAAGGGAGATGGAATTGTCTCTTGATTGTCTCTAGAACATTTATGTAAAGTTTGCTAAACTAAAGGCCATTTCATCCATTGGAATAATACACAGATTATCTACCTTAACACTAAACACTGTAATTTAGAGACAAAGAGCATGTTTGCATGTCTAGAAAATTTCTGTATATTATTCCCACTGTCCAACAGGGATGATGTAATATTTATGATTTGGTGACTAACAGTCTCTGTTCAAAGAAAAAGAGTTTAGCAATATTTTCTATTCATAGTTCATTTTGAGAAAGATGTTGAAATGAGATTACTATTCTAGAATTCAGTACATTTTATTTTTTTCCTCTCCCATGAACAAGACTTCAAGTTTTGTTGGGTTCATAGGGACTGAGATAATGTACCACTGGTTGCTTTTTTAGAAAACACTGGAAGTTTATATCATTCTATTCTTCTACTGTTTGTCCCACATTCATTGTCTCCAATGTCAGGGTGTGGTCTAGGATGAGCAGAATTTAAGTGTTTTAAATTAATCAAAGCAAATCAATTAATTAATCTTAATAACCTGCACTTATTTTGAAATTTTGCCGGTTTTTGGTTATAGTCATGTATGGTGCATGCTTATTTTGTAATAATTGTTCACAAAACAATTATTGGTCTCCTTTGAGGTGGTGATGAGTCTGCATATAGATGGGAGGTTGAACAACTAGTCCTATGGCACGGCTGGAACACTCTGAAGATGAACATACTTAAAATTGTAGAGGTGAGAATGAATTTTAGGAATTCTACTCTACCATCTCTTACTATATTTGACAACACTGTATCAACAGTGGTCTCCTTCAAGTTTTGGGGTTCTATAATCTCCCAGGATTTGAAATGGACACTTAACATTAGAACCATCATTATAAAGGCACAACAAAGAATGTTCTTCCTGTGTCAATTTAGGAAGTTCAGACTGCTCCAGGAGCTGTTCATACAATTCTGCAGAAGAATTATTGAGTCTGTCTGTCACCTGTACTTCTATAACTGACTGGTTTGGTACAGCAGCTAAATAGGACAGGTACTTCAATGGATAGTTAGAACTGCAGAAAAAATAATTGCAACTAGCCTCCTTTCCGTAGAAGACCTGTATATTGTGTGGGGCAGAAGGAGGGCTGAGAAAATATCTACAGACCTCTAACATCCTGGATATAAACTGTTTCAACTCCTCTACTGAAGATGCTGTTGTAGGATACTGCGTGCCAAAACAACTAGGCACAGAGACATATTTTCCCCCTCGTACCATCACTCTGCTGAACACTTAATCCTCACAGTAAATATACTTATATCTAAGTATATTTACCCACATAGTATGGCTGTAGTATTATTATTATCCTACTTATCTTCTTTATTACCTCCTCTTATTGGTTATGATTATTATTACACTGTTGCTTTGCATGTACACTGCTTCTGTCCCGGAGAGATATTCCTTGTGTGTCTAATCACACTTAGCCAAATAAAATAAAATAAAATAAAATAAAAATACTGAGAAGGCAGACATATTCCATTTAAAAAACAAAACATCCAAATGTATTATGTTTCTATTGATGAGAACTTCAGAAAAAAAAGAAGTGGAAAGTTGAAAGAACAAAGATAATATAGCAACTTATTACAGACTGAGTGGAAACAATTTTGCAAAGATAGAAAGATATGCAGAGAATGATATTAGTGTAAACTATTTTTAACTGTTTCCTTTCCTTTTGTTTTATCTTTCGCATTTGATTTATTACTTCTCACTCTTTTTCTGCACTTTCTATAATGTTGGTTAACCCAAATGGGAAGTGTCATGGGTATGATTGATATGATTTTGATAAACTGTTCACTGATGCATTTCTACAGTTAAACCTGTCTTTGGAGCTATTGCAGTATCGTTGTGAATGTTGTTTGCATGCTGGATTGCAGCTGCAGATTCAGAGATCAAATTTACATACTCAAAATAGTTATAGCTTTGGGTGATATACAAAGACAGATCACTCTAGTTACTCATTTTGCTGGGGATGAAAAGGTTTAGGTTTTTTAAAAAATAAAGGGCCCAATACTTAGATATTGAGAACTAAAGTTGGAAAAACAAGGGAACATATTTATTTACTGCAGTCTCTGATTAATCTTTGGAATTTACCAAAACTAGGAAAGAAAATAGGGGAAACCTATTACTTCAATGGAAAATGTATATCCAATAGTTTTTTTTTTTTGTTTAATCTGTTTCAGTGCTATGCTAAAGTCTCATTGTTTAATATTTCTTGGTACAAGTTAGGTCAGGGGTGTCCAACCTCCAGGCTTAATGTTACCAAGGTTGGACACACCTGAGTTAGGTGATTGTGTATAAGTCCAGCTTTTACTTGGAATCTCATACTATACATTAAATGATAGGGTTTTTTTCCCTTAGAAATTACCTGTATTCTGTAAGAGGGTTTGAAACTTTCTGCCTAGTATCTCTTCGTATGGGGATTGGCCATTTGCAGTCTGTCTGGAACACTGTATTTTTCTTTTATACTGAAACTGATACATTAACAGCTCTATAGTTTAATGTTACCAACATTGACACATTTTAATATTTAAAATTTAAAAGGGGATTTTATGTTTTTCTTTTCTTTTAAAATAAATATTCATTTTGTTTATCTCTTATGATATTGGGCTGTGCCCAAGAGGAAGGACTTGAATCCTATGAACCAAAACCCTCCATGATAAGTGGCCCAGATTTGGCATTATAGAAATTATTTCACTGTTTGCATTTTTAATTACCAGAAAGTCAGTACAGGTTGTGAAAGCCTTATCACACTGGGGTTAGGGAGAAGGAAGATAGTTGCTGGTAGCAAGAGTTACCAAACTGCTATCACAAAGCAGGAGGCAGGGATAGTAGGTGAAGACCCTAGTGGGCTCTGAGAGAGGAAATTTGAGACCTGGACTCAACCATATACTATACAGATAGTCCTCACTTAATGACCCTAATTGGGACCAATAACTTTATTGCGGCATGGTAGTTAAATGAAACATAAGATTAAAGAACATCTTACTTTCACTCATGAAGAACAATCTGATTTCTTGCCAAAAAGACAATAGAGGGAATGTGAGAATGATCTTGAATGTTATTGGATATTTACAATATCACAAAGGGGAGCAAGCAGCTTTAATATTTCTGAATGCAAAGAAAGCTTTTGATGATTTAAGATTTTGGAAGATATGGACTTTGGAGAGAAATGTATTCAAGAGGTTCAGGTGATACATCACAGCAAGCAAAATACTATTAATAATAGAGACTTAATCAAGCCTTGTAAAATTCAAAAGGGCGTGAGACAAGGAATCTCCTTTGTTGAATATATTAGTGTTGAAAGTTTTGACTAGAAATATTCAAACATGACAAAGGGCAAAACAATTTTAAAGAAAGTTTATAAACCAAGAGATTTTGCTGATGACTTAGTTATATTTCTGCAAAGCTGGTATAGGATATTTAATGAAGAAGTTAAATCACTTTGGAGATTTTAAAATAAACAAACAGAAAACAAAATGCCTGTTAAGAACATGGCTGTTCAAGATGTGAGATTGTGGCTAAAGAAAAACCACCAGGATTCAAAGTTGATCCAAGGAAAAAGGCTTTATTAACATCTGCAGATGGGTTCCTCCCTCTGGCAACTGGGAAGAACGAAAGACAAAGCTTCTGCTCTATTCTTATACCCAAAACTACCCGCCCCTCACCAGTATACTAATGGCTTGATTTACAACCTACCTATTGAATTACAGTATACAATTCATTACCTAATATGGGACATCAGGAAGTTGGATGCTTCCTAACACGTACACATTTTCCCAGGTTTTCCCAGAGCACAACGTGAGATTGTTCAATGTTTCAATTCTCCCTCTTGCAGTAGAAAAGTATCAAGCCAATCTCTATCCAAAATGACTCTGAGCTATTAACAGGATCTTGTCAGCAAAAGATTAAAGGCAGGAACATAAAGTTTGTATAACACAGTATATTAATAAAGCTAATTTAGTAATGTATTAATGATATATTTAATTAATTAATGATAGTAATGTAACTATGATCTCATTAATCTAAAACCTATTGAATATATATGTGGTATTCAGCTTTGTTTGGGTATTTTCCCACGTCATTACAGTTGTGCTTTTAAAGTTGTAGCAACATTTCAGCAGAATCTCATCTGCCATCATCAGGCTTCTGTATTGTGTTTGTCTGTGAGTCAGACTTTTACAGTTGTACAAAAGTCTTACACTCTTACACTGTAAAAGTCTGACTCACAGATGAACACAATACAGAAGCCTGATATAATTATAATATATATTAAACTTAAAAAGCAGATAGCTCTAGATTTGGCGAAATGGGAAAACTTACAACTGTCACTAATAGGGAGAATCTCAACAATCAAGATGAATATATTACCCAGAATTTTATATCTGTTTCAAACAATTTCAATTAGGCTTGGAAAAGATTATTTTGAAGATTTAAATAAAATCGTGTTGAAATATATATGGCAAGGTAAGATAGTGAGAATAAAGTTAAAACTCTTGCAAGATGCTAGAATTAGAGGAGGATTTGGTTTGCCTAATTGGGAATTGTACTACCAAGCTACAAATCTGATGTGGGTTAAGGAATGGATAACACTAAGAAATGCTAGATTGTTGACATTAGAAGGACATGATCTGTTGTTGGGGTGGCATGCTTTTTTATGGTATAAAGGAACTAAAACACAGGGGTATTTCAGAAGACATCATATACGGGAGTCTCTGTGGTTAAACTGGGAGAAGGTTAAAAGACAATGTTATTGAAAATTCCAGTCTGGTTATCGAAGCATTTTCATATCCTATAATATACAAAAAGGAACAAACAGTTAGATATGGTGAAATACTGAATGAAAAGGATGAACTTAAATCTATGCAAAAGCTAGAGGAACAAGGTATGAAGATGAATTGGTTTTCATATGTGCAAATACATTAAAGGTATGATAAAGATTCCAAAACAGAAGGTTTCTATGATAAATTGACTAATTTAGATAAGATTTTGACAGGTAATGATGAATAGGTGATTAAAAAACTTATGGATATTTATTAGAAATTAAATTAGCAGAAGAACAAGTTAAAGGAACTATGATTGCTTGGGGGAAGAATTTTGGATATGGGATTAATCTAGAGAAATGGTAAAAATTGTGGTCTCAAAATTATAAAATGACAATGTCAACAGCATATAAAGAAAATTTGTATAAGATGTTTTACAGGTGGCATTTCCCCTCGACAAGAATAGCAAGAATGTTCAGGAATAAATCCAAAAAATGTTGGAAATGTCATCAGACACCTGGCTCATTTTACCATATGTGGTGGACTTGTGCGGACACCAAAAAATACTGGACTAAAATCCACATGGTTGGAGAAAATGACGAAAAAACACATAGACTTGAAACCAGAGATATTTTTATTGGGAATTTTACCTGAAATTTATAGTAAAGACTTGAAATACCTGATCGTAAATGCATTAACAGTGGCTAGGATTGTATTTGCTAAAAACTGGAAAAATGGGAAGATACTATCACAGGAGGAAATTATTAAGAAAATATTGGAATGTGCTGAAATGAGTAGATTGACATTTGAAATTAGAGAACAAGAGGATAAACAATTTTATAAAATTTGGGATCTTTTCTATCAATGGTTAGATAACAAAGTACAGTAATGAAATATGTAGATTTTTAGAAAATAACAAATATATAAAGATGTACTTTTTTATTATAAGTACAAAATTATTTTAGGATAGATTTGGGATGTTAATATGAATTATTATACAATAAATTAAGTAAACTATGGTTAGTTGTAAAACATGAATGAATAAAAGTATAGTCAAATGATTAATAATGATACTAAGGTATTTAGTTTTTGATTGACAATATGAGATTATATGTAATGTAATTGTAATTGAAGACTACAAAATGGAAGCACAAAACAATTTGTAAACCAACTGGCACACTGTATGTATACCTATGGAAGACAGCTTGATGTTTTTATGTTTTGTCTGTTTATGTTTATTTTTAAAAACCAATAAAATCTTAAAAAAAACAATACAGAAGCCTCATGATGGCAAATGAGATTCTGCTGAAATGTTGCTACAACTTTAAAAGCACAACTATAATGACGTGGGAAAATACCCAAACAAAGCTGAATACCATACATGTAAGTACCTGCGAAAACTTATATATATATATTATATATATATATATATATATATATATATATATATATATATATATATATATATATATATATATGGATCTTTGGTTATTCGGGTTTTCTCCCGCATAAGATTGGAAATATCTAGTATCTAGAGACTTCGATGAAGTCTCATTCATCATCTTCAGGCTTGGTCTTCAGCTCTGTGCTTCTCAGAGTGATGTGAGCTTGCAGCTGCTTCTTCCTTTTAACTGCTAGTGGGGGTGTGACTTGATTGGGTGGGGGCTTGGCTGTGTTCTGATTGGTTGGGGGGTAGGCTGTGTTCTGATTGGCTGGAGGCGTGTTCTTCCATGTAGAAAGCAGACTCACACCCACACAGAAGATGAGACACGACCACGGACCAGAAGCCACACTGCAGCTGCATCACTACCCACTTCAAACCCCTCTGAGCCATACATGAAGCGAACTGACCCCCACCATGGAGATGCAGCATGACCACGAACTTGAAGCCAAACAGCAAGATCACAGCTCACCAGCTCAAATCCCCCAGCAACTAAGACTAACCTGAGCACAACCAAGCCCCCACCTGAACAGAACACACCTCCAGCCAATCAGAACACAGCCAAACCCCCAACCAATGAGAACACACCCCCACCCAATCAGAACACAGCCAAGCCCCCAGCCAATCAAGTCACACCCCCACTAGCAGTTAAAAGGAAGAAGCAGCTGCAAGCTCACATCACTCTGAGAAGCACAGAGCTGAAGACCAAGCCTGAAGATGATGAATGAGACTTCATTGAAACATTGCCTATATACTTCCAATCTTATGCGGGAGAAAACCCAAATAACCAAAGATATATACAAATATATTATATTCATTCCTAATATAGAGTTACTTAGTTACTTGAGCCTAGGGGTATAACAGGTTCACTCCTCTAATGAATAAATCCCATTTACATTGCAGGAGATGATGGCAAAATATTCAGAAAAGTGGAGAAGAGTTCATTTTGGAGGAGGCTTTTGATTTATAGAAAAAAAGATAAAGTCTTTACATAAAGCTTCTGTCAGGCTGTGCTCCCTTTAGATCCCAAGAAAGAAATACTCAGACTCCATGGTATAGAGCAAAGTTATCCTTTTACTGGAAAATAAAGTGGAAGCTACAAATCAATTCCGAAACTGAGAAATTGGCGGGTAGAATCCACATACAAAGAATTAGGTTTGTTCCCACCCCCCAAAGTTCAAATTATTCTTCCAATTAAAACTTCTGAATAAGCTCAGGTGGTCATCTCCAGATGGTGATGAAGTGTCTTGTCAAATGACCTTGACATATTTTGATAAAAATTCATAGTTGCACAAAAGAGGACAGAAGATAGCCAAGAAACGGAAAGTTAAAGAAAAGAATCCCCCCTCCCCTTGCTAGCCCAGCAAGGAATGCAAACACCTCCAGTCTTCTTCCCTAGCAAAATCCCCCCTCCCACCGTTGTCATGACAGCCCAGAGAAATAATGAAATAATAGCAGAAAAGCAACAGAGGAAGGTATCTTGAGGGCTGACATTCGGACCCCCTAGAAAAAGGACATAAGTCCCTAAAAGAAAACAACATAATTACATGTTAACATTGTTATACATTTTCATGGTTTATCAGGATATTTGGCATAAAACTTCTTTAATAGTTCAGGAGCTCTAAGGTCCTTTTCATTTATCCACTCAGAATGGGACGGAGGAAAATGTTTCCAGGCTACCAGGTATTGGGTACGACCCCTCCACTTTCTAGAGTCTAAAATTTCTTTAATTTCGAAATGCTGTTCACCCTCAATTAACAATGGTACGGGGGGATCAGACTGGGTCGGTCTCAAGGTACAGGTACGTTCAGGTTTCAACAAACTAACGTGGAAAACTGGATGAATATGACGAAGAGTCTTTGGTAAAATGAGTTGAACAGTCACAGGATTTATAATCCTCTCAATGGGGAAAGGTCCTACATACTTAGGACCCAGCTTCTTCGATTTTTGAGTAGTTTGCAAATACTTGGTCAAGAGAAATACTTTATCGCCCACTTGATATGACATCTGCGGAGCTCGTTTTCTGTCTGCAAATTTCTTATGAGATTTGTGCGCCTCGTCCAAAGCTTTTCGGACGACTGGCCAATTAAGTTGAAGCTGAGATATCCAATCATTCAGTGACTGGACAGTTGGGTTTTCACCAGGCAGTTCAGGTATGGGTACAAAATCTTGCCCCGTTGCTATTTTGAAAGGAGTAAATCCCGTACTACTGTGAACAGAGTTATTATATGCTACCTCCGCAAAAGGTAATAGATCCACCAAGTTATCTTGCTGATAATTTATGTAACATCGGAGGTATTGTTCTAGCACCCCGTTAGTTCTCTCGCAGGCTCCATTCATTTGGGGATGGTGGACGGAGCTTAAGCTTTGGGTTAGATCCGAAGGGATCTTTGAGCAAGGGATGAAATGGGCTTGTTTGGAGAACAAGTCAGTCACCACCCAAATGACTGTGTGTCCACTGCTCTCAGGTAGATCTACTATAAAGTCCATGGAAATTTCCTTCCAAGGAGCAGTTGGGCTGGCCACATTTTGCAACAGTCCTGGTGGCTTCCCAGGAGGTCTTTTTGCTGAGGCGCAAATCGGACAACTCGCCACATAAGTCTCAATGTCCTTTTTCAACAAGGGCCACCAAAACTGCCGTTTCACCAAATGTAAGGTCTTCACAAACCCAAAATGACCAGCCACTTTGGAATCATGAGTTTGTTGCAATACGTGGCTTCTCAGATTCTGAGGTATTTCGCCCCCATCCAGGCTAGGCCATCTCGAACAGTGCAGTTGTTCGCATTTGCTAGAAACCACTCATCCGTTTTCAAAGCCTCCTTAAACTGTTCCATCAGATCAGTGGATAGATTCTTTTCTTGGTTCCTTTTTTGAGCGCAGGTAACTACAGGGGCAGCCAGTTGTGTAGTGGACACAATTGGCCTTATCACTTCTTTACAGATACTGTTGTATTGAGGCATTCTAGACAAAGCATCTGCCATAAAATTCTTTCCCCCTGGTATATATTTCAAGGAGAAATTGAATCGCTTGAAAAACTGAGCCCACCTAACTTGTTTAGGGGATAACTTCCGAGGGGTTTTTAAAGCTTCTAGATTCTTATGGTCAGTCCACACTTCAAATGGGTGTTTTGCTCCTTCCAAAAAATGCCTCCAAGCTAGTAAGGCCCAACGGACTGCAAACGCTTCTTTCTCCCAAACGGCCCATCTCCTTTCAGTCTCAGTGAATTTACGAGAAGTGTAAGCGCATGGTTGTAGTGTCCCCTTCTCGTTTAATTGGAGTAAGACTGCCCCCACTGCTACATCGCTTGCATCAGCTTGGATCACGAAAGGGGTGTCCATGTCTGGGTGTTTCAGTATTGGTTCTGCAGCAAAAAGTCTCTTAAGTTTTTCAAATGCAGCTTGGCACTCCATGGTCCAATTCAATGGTTGACTGGGCTTTGGTTTCAGTTCCCCCTTTGTTTTCAGGAGGTTGGTGATGGGCATGGCTATTTTTGCAAAAGACAGGATGAATTGGTGATAAAAATTGGCAAATCCCAGAAAACTTTGAAGCTGTTTACGAGTTTTCGGTGTGGCCCAGTCCAAAACGGCTCGCATCTTTTCTGGGTCCATTTCAATGCCTTCGGGGGAGATACGATATCCCAAGTAGTCGATTTTTTCTTGATGGAACTCACATTTGGATAGTTTGGCGTACAGTTTGGCGGCCCTCAGTTTGTGCAACACAGAGCGTACCAACTTCACATGTTCGTTTCTAGTTTCCGTGTAGATAAGAATATCATCAAGGTATACCAGAACCCCTTTGTATAAATGTTCGTGAAGCACTTGATTGATCAGTTGCATGAAAACAGCAGGCGCCCCCTGTAAGCCGAAAGGGAGAACATTGAACTGGAAACAACCCATTGGGCAGTTGAACGCAGTCTTCCACTCATCTCCCTCCTTTATCCGGATTCGGTAGTACGCCTCCCTCAAGTCCAGCTTTGAGAAAATCTTCCCCTTTGCCAGGTGGGCTAACATGTCCTTCATCAGAGGGAGGGGGTACATGTTTTCTACAGATACTGTGTTCAGGTTTCTATAGTCCACTACCAGACATTTGGAGCCATCTTTCTTCTCGCAGAACATCACAGGGGCCACCACTCGAGGTCTGGCAGGCGTGATGAAACCCCGTTGCAGGTTCTTGTCGATAAAAGCCCTCAATTCCTCCAACTCCCCCGGTGTCATCGGATACATCTTCGGTTTCGGGAGCGTCACCCCCGGCAGGAATTCAGTGCTACAATCGGTCGACCGATGTGGAGGGAGCTCATTGGAAGCATCTTCACTAAACACCTCTCTTAAGTCCCAATACTCCTTCGGGATTTTCTCCTCTCCTTCCACGTGTTCGGCACCTGTAGAAGCTATCTCGGCGGGTACCTGGGACTTCGGATGGGATTTCTCCTCCCCTTCCAGATAGGGTTGCTCCTCCCCTTCCGGTGGCCGATAAGTGCGGATGCGTATCCACCCCTCTCTCCAGTTTACATGGGGATTCTACTTCCGAAGCCATGGTAGTCCCAATATTAGAGGCTGTTCCATCCCAGGGACCACAATAAAACAGAGGGTCTCATGGTGGGTTCCCATGGTCATCTCTAGGGGTTCTGTTATAAACGTGCGGGGCAACCTCCCGCCACCGATCCATCCAGTTGGCAAAAGGATATGGGCGTTTTTAAAGTTCTCAGTCCGATGCCCATCCCCTTAACCACTTTCATGTTAATGACACACCTCGTGCACCCCGAGTCCAGTAAGGCCAACATCACTCCCTCAGTCCCCGAGGTGGGCCGCCTTAACTTTATTGGGATGGTCATGGGCCCTTGGTTAGGACTTACCGGGACGTCATCTTCCGAATCTGTCTCGTTCTCATTGAGTGGGGTTGGAGGTCCCAGCTCCTCTCCCGCCGAAAGGACGATCTCTACAACCTCTCTTGTCTTCAGCCCGGTCTCGCAGGGCTTGGTTGAGGGGTTTTTTGGCTTCCTCCCGGGGTCCCGTGCTTTCGGTGGGTTTACCTTTACCCAACAATCCGCCATCCGGTGGCCCTCCTTTCCACAACAGAAACATGCCGTGGTTTTTGCTCTTGCCGCCATCCCTCTCGGTTGGGGGGCTGAGGTCTCTCGGAGACGTGGGGGGAGCGGTTTTCTCCAGGCGGGACCTCCCCTGCATCTGTTTCTGGCTAGATCAATGTCCACCTCTTCCGCCAGCAAGTACCATGACTGTAATTCACGTGGATCCCTTCTGGAGATGCACGTGTGGTATACATCTTCATTTAAGCCATCTTTGTAGGCTTCCACCAGGGCCTCCTGGGACCAACCTCGGATGTGGTATGCCAGCTGCCTGAATTCTTGGGTGTAGTCTGCCACCGATCTCCCCCCTTGGACTAGGGTCTTCATTCTGATTCTGGCCTTTCTCTCTGCCAGAGGGTCCTCAAACCTTCTCCTCAGTGCAGTCATGAAAACATCAAGGGTTTGCATTTGGGAGGAGTTATCATTGTACAAAGTCACCACCCAGTCTGCTGCCATCCCTTCCAGGGTTCTGGTAACGCATCTCACTTTGGCTGCTTCAGAGGTGAACTCCCGCTCAAATTCTGCCATATAACTCCCAACTTGTACCAGGAAAAATCCCAAATCTCTGGGATTTCCTCCAAACTTCACATCTAGGGGGGGCAGGTGGTGTCTTCCAGGAACCACCCCTATTGCTGGGGCTTCCCGGGCGGCTGCGGGCGGCTGCGCTGGCGTAGGCTGGGCAAGGGGGGTAGAGATAGCTTGGCTCCCCCGGGCTGATCTCGCTCCCTCTTCCCCCTCATACCTTTGAGCCATGCCGGGCTCCTCAGGAACATCCATAGAGAATTTCCCGGCTTGATCCAGTTTGCATTCCATTTCCTTCCCCTCCTGCCATAGCCGTTCCCTCACACCTTTTCGTCTTACAGTGATTCTGGGAGGAGGGGGGTCTTCAGGGTCTCTCCAACCAACCCCCAACGACCATCTGGGCATCTCGGTTGGGATTTCTTCCAGAGTCAAGTTGGCCAGCAGGTCAGTCACCAACGTCTCCGGAAGCAGCCTCGGCTGCCCCCCCCCCACAGCTCCCTGATCCTCTTCATCGCTGGTTGGAGACGACATGAGATAAAACCCCCTCGGAAGAAAAGTTGCTGTTTTCTCTGGGTGGGTTGATTTCGGAGTTTCGGAATAATGTCAGGCTGTGCTCCCTTTAGATCCCAAGAAAGAAATACTCAGACTCCATGGTGTAGAGCAAAGTTATTCTTTTACTGGAAAATAAAGTGGAAGCTACAAATCAATTCCGAAACTGAGAAATTGGCGGGTAGAATCCACATACAAAGAATTAGGTTTGTTCCCACCCCCCAAAGTTCAAATTATTCTTCCAATTAAAACTTCTGAATAAGCTCAGGTGGTCATCTCCAGATGGTGATGAAGTGTCTTGTCAAATGACCTTGACATATTTTGATAAAAATTCGTAGTTGTGCAAAAGAGGACAGAAGATAGCCAAGAAACGGAAAGTTAAAGAAAAGAATCCCCCCTCCCCTTGCTAGCCCAGCAAGGAATGCAAACACCTCCAGTCTTCTTCCCTAGCAAAATCCCCCCTCCCACCGTTGTCATGACAGCCCAGAGAAATAATGAAATAATAGCAGAAAAGCAACAGAGGAAGGTATCTTGAGGGCTGACAGCTTCACTAAGCTGACAAAATAAATCTTTGATTGATTGATACAGATTCAGAGTTTTGGAATGTGGTGGTCTCCCATGGAAAGAATGAGACACAAGCTGGTGTTCTCGGGATGGGAGCCCAGAGTAAAATCCAAAGCTCCCTTTTATTGAGATTTTAGTACATAGTAAGCATGATCACAGTGTGGATTACAAGTTACATTGTGGATTACAATAATTAGAAATAGTATAGACTTGTTTGCAGTTGTCTGAGCTGCTTAATTGTTTCTGGTGTTTGCTTTTAATTTCCTTGCATTATCTCAGTGACCTTTAGGCAGACATGTATGTATAAAGCATTAGATTAATCATTACTTGAACCCAAGCCAAAGTTTATTCCCACATCTCCCCTGTTTTAGTTTTTTGATGATCGCGGATGCCTCGGTAGCTTTTCGCCATTTGCAACAGCAGTTCTCCTTCCGTAGGCTTCACCCGACACATTCCTAAAAGTCCAGGGAGACATTGAATACAACAGCATACACAGAGAGAAAATATAATAAGCAATATCACTCCAACAATTAGGTGATGAATCCATGAACCATTTGGGAACCAGGACCAAAGTGCAGACCACACGTCCAGTCCCTCACCCTCCGATTGTAATGGATTCTCCCTCAAGGTTTGTTCCATATGCTGTATAGTAGCTGTAATGTTTGGAGAAAAATCAGAGATATACATGCAACAATGTGTATGAACCACAGTGCAAACTCCCCCTTGTGCAGCCAAAATAGTGTCCACCGCATATCTGGTTTGCAGCACAAAGTCAAGGATTTTTCCTTGCTCTTCTTCAAGCAGCTTTAGAGTTTTAATGGGGTCTTTAAACATAGTAACTGTCCAATTGTTTAAACGATGTAAATCTCTATAGTTCATCATGACTCCTAAAGAAGGAATAATTCCCCTTGATATCTGTGTCCAGTAGTCATGGGTCAAAACAGAGTTCACTTCCGTTGCAGAACGCGCATTGCGGATATGAACAGTCCCCAAAGATTTTTGAATGAAATGAGATGGGATTACTTTCCCAAAGGTGCAGACTCCTTTCCATTGTGCTGGTATGCGATCATAGGCCATCCGTCCAAACAGCAACCATAAATTTGCTCCTAGGAGATGACCAACCTTATTTGGTTCAGCATAGATTAATTGTGCAAAGGATTCCATTAACATAGCCAAATAAGTGGACGATGGTGCGTATTTCCCATTCGCACATTTGGGCAACCGGTTGCTGTCCTCCGTGGTGGGACAAAATGTGGCAAGAATATATGGACACCCATTTTCATTGATCAAAGATGTGATATCAAATCTAAAAATGTTATGTACAAAGTAAGTGAGATTTTTAGTTTTCATGTCATCCGGATAAATCTGACTTCCTTTGCTAATAACAATTGTTTTGTTGCAAAATGGATATGTTCCCAAGTAAGTCATATTCTCTACTGTCTCATTGTGGGTCCAGCAGATACTCGCCACCTCTTGGATCCGGCTTCCAAGTTGTAAGGTATTTATGTTTCTTGTAGTCCAACTGCTAGACCACGTCCCTGAACAACCATAGCATTGTCCCTTATACCAGTCACCTTCGGCCAGAGGTACTGCAACCATTGGAAGCCCTGATGTTTTGTGAGTTGGCATGTGCATACATACCCAACAATCAGTTTTATTATGAAGGTTTGCTAGCTTCCCCATGTCCTGGATCAACGTGTTTCTTTTCCATTCCCCCAAATCCATCCCCTTGCCCCTTTGGCTGATGATAAGGATGCACACAGCGAGCAGGAACCCAAACAACTGTCCCCTCATCTTCAACGGCAGTGTATCCTCGGCCCCAAGTTATCAGAGGGACAGGTCCTCTCCATGTTGTATCTGGTAGTCTCCTATACCGAACTTTCGGTCTTGGAATACCTGCAGAAGGGGAGGAAGCAAAATGCCTACTGGCTGCCATAGCAGCAGGAGATCCTGTCATGTTTAAAATTTTTTAAAGTATATAATGTAATATTAAGAATGTTTTGTATGTAAGGCAAGCCATATCCATCCACTTCCCCCATTTTTGTTTTTATGTGAAGGAGCGCTTTTCCTGTGGAAGTGGCCATTGGTCAATCCAAACTGGCTGAGAGGTTAACAATTGTAATTTTTCCATTATCCAATAACAATTTTTGTGCGAAATTGTGACAGCAAATCTCTACCCCACAAGTTTATGTGCAGGGGCAACACAAGAGGTTGAATCCTTGCAGTCTTGCCAGTTTCTCTATGCAACGCCTTCAACCAATGTACACTACTTCTTGCAAACTGCATACTACCCACTCCATGAACAGCCAGAGAGTCCTCAAGCGCCCATTCATTTGGCCACTCCTTTTGGCGTATCACAGAGACATCTGCTCCGGAATCTATAAGGCCAGAAAATGATTTTCCCTGAATTTCAATTGTCATTTTTGGTTTGTCTGTAGTCAAATTTTTTTTCAGCGCTAGCAATTCTGCAGCAACTGGAGAACTGGCCATTTCAGTGGACCCAAAACCGCCAGTTCATGGGATCCCAATTAAAGGATTCATTAAATTAAATTAAAGGATTCAGTCTGGAAGCAATAATAACTGGGCAATAGAGTCACCGGCTTTTAATGATGTAGGAGTATCAGTGTACAATAGTATCTTAATAACCCCTCTATAATCTTGATCAATAACCCCTGGAATAACAAAAAACCCTTTTTCTGATGCAGAAGACCTGGGAAGTACCAATCCCACTGTTTTTTCTGGCAGGGGCCCATGCAAATGAGTATCCTCAATGTACACTTTATTAGGAAAAGTCACATCAATTTAGTTCAACATTTTTAAACCCAAACCTGCACTCCTAGTAATTGCAGGCGATGCTTTTGTGACAGCCTTGGGAGCAGGGCTAGCTGCACGCCCCAAATTTAGTTTCCCAAATTTTGGTTCTGATCAGAGCGACATTGATTTGCCCAATGAAACCCTTTTTTGCATTTCGGACAGACATTTGCATTTCGGACAGACCGACTTCGGGCGGACGTCCCTATTTTTATTTTTGTTAAATGCCATCCCTCCACCAGGGGATCTGCACTGGGCTTTAAAATGGCCAGGCTTCCCACAATTAAAACAATTCCCTGTAGGTTTCATCCCTTTTTGTAATGCTATAGCCAAAGTCTCCATGTTGTAAGCCTGAGAACCCACCACTGCACATGCCTTTAACAGATCAGCCAGAGTAACCTCACCTCTAGCCACCAAAGGCTGTAAGATACGCTTGCAGTCAGCATTTGCATTTTCAACTGGCAATCTCAGCAAAAGTTCCTTTGCTGCTTCTTCATTTGAAATTTGCTGGGTAATAGCCAATTGTAGCCTTTCCACAAAATCATTATAAGACTCAGATGCTGTTTGCTTACTTTGAGAAAAAGACCGTGCCGGGGTTCCCACATTCTGGATGTGGGACAACGTCCCAAGGACAGCTTCCATAACCACGGGAAGTGCGTGATCAGGCAAATTAGTAGCTTGATCAGCAGTGGATTCAAACAAGCCTGCCCCATAATATTTGGTCTGGCGTATACAGCCCCCCCGAATTCCATCCCCTAGTGATAACTTCCCTTTGGTATTCTGAGTCAAAAACCACATAATGAGTAGAACTCAATATCATTCTCATTAAATCTTTCCAGTCATTAGGAATCATGCGTGAGGGAGCCAAACTTGTCAGGAGCCCCTTTGTAAAGGGACTTTGAATACCATAATCTTTAATTGCTTTCTTAATTTCCCTAAGTACTGCCAAAGGAATCAGAACCCATTCAGTCTGCAGATTGCCTTGAGCATTCACTTGCCTATTAACTGGAAACAAATTCATCTGGGGAATCTCATCAGGCTCTAATTTCCCCTCATTGAAAGCCTGATGCATCATTGCTTGAACTTTTCCCATTTGTGGTTATATTTTATCATCCACAGGCATAGGCGCTGTGGGAGGTAAGAAAGCATATTCCAGTTTTGGGGTAGGAGGGTGCAATACAACTCCTTTATAAGGAGGAGGTTCTGCTAAAGGTTTTAAAAGAGGTTGTTGCTGGGCCTCTAAAGCAGTCATAACAACCTTCCAATATATCAAAATTTCAGCTGTTGCCCGTGGCTCCTCTTGAAGGATAGTTACAATTTTCCTCTACGTGTCTAACTTTAAAGAGCCTCTCTCTGAGTACCAGGGGCATTGCTGCCAGATCTCTTGCAGCAGCTCTTTCACATTACCTTTTGAAAGAACTATTTGTTTCCCCCCAGAGGGTTTAAAGATTAAGAAATTTGTCCTGACTAACTTCAGCAGCTCACTAACATGACGTTCCTGTGGCTGAGAAAGTTTTCCCCCCATGTTCCCTGAAAAATCCTATTGTCCAGCAATAGTTAAGTACGTACTTTACCTATTCCAGGCGAGGAAACACGGAGGTCCGGACACGTACCACCTGCAGTGGACCACGTCGGGTTCACCACTTGTGGTGGTCTCCCATGGAAAGAATGAGACACAAGCTGGTGATCTCGGGATGGGAGCCCAGAGTAAAATCCAAAGCTCCCTTTTATTGAGATTTTAGTACATAGTAAGCATGATCACAGTGTGGATTACAAGTTACATTGTGGATTACAATAATTAAAAATAGTACAGACTTGTTTGCAGTTGTCTGAGCTACTTAATTGTTTCTGGTGTTTGCTTTTAATTTCCTTGCATTATCTCAGTGACCTTTAGGCAGACATGTATGTATAAAGCATTAGATTAATCATTACTTGAACCCAAGCCAAAGTTTATTCCCACATTGGAAAGCAAACCCTTCTGTTTTAAAATAAAATAATTTTTCCATGTTACCAGTTCATCTAGAGGAAATAACTCACACTGTCAGATCAACCATGAAGCATGAATGGGTACAATTGCTGAATTGCAAAAGTGACTTTGAACATAATTTTGATGACAAGACAAGTTCAGCAGCTATTAAAGGAATTAATCATGGATGGTGGTTCTCTATTTGGTTTTACATTAGAACACATTCTCCATCAAGGAGG
The DNA here is from genome assembly GCA_033807585.1 of Hydrophis major. NCBI lineage: Eukaryota > Metazoa > Chordata > Lepidosauria > Squamata > Elapidae > Hydrophis > Hydrophis major. The sequence goes on from CM066329.1 coordinate 234,832,626, forward strand.
AACATAAGGTGCCAAAAGGAAAGTTTGAGAAACAACTAGCAAGATGTCTACATGCAATGTATACAGTTCAGAAGAGTCTTGCAGCATTCAGACCTTTCTGGATGTGTTGGTTAGAGTACAGTCTATTTATTCCCCCGTCAAAGTATCCATCATATCTATATTGATTGGAGTTATAATAGAATCATAGAGCTGGAAGGGACCTCAAAGGCAGGAGACTTATACCATCTCAGTCAAATGGTTTTCCAGTCTATTTTTGAAAACCTCCAGTGAATGGAGCACCCGCAAACCCAGGAAGCAAGTTATTCCATTGATTAGTTGCTCTTACTATGAGAAAAATGCTCCTTACTTCTATGCTGGATTTCCCTCTGATAAGCCTCCACTGATTACTCCTTGTGCTGCTCACTGGTGCCCTAGAAATTAAGTCAAATCCCTCTTCTTTGTGATAGCCCCTCAAGTAATAGAAGCAGCTATCATGTCCCCACATGGCCCAACCCTTCTCTTCAATAGGCTAGACATACCTAGTCCCTCAACCATTTGTCATATCATTTAGCCTCCAGCATCTTTGTTCTTCTCTTCACTTTCCACAGTCACATCTGTATTGTGGTGACCAGAACTGTACACAGTATTCTAAGTGTCATCAGTACAGTGTAAAGCAATTCTATGATTTCTTGATGTCGTGATGCTACCTCTTTGTTGATGCAGGCTAGGATTGTATTGTTTTTTTTGGCAGATGCAGCACACTGCTGGCTCATACTTAAGCAGTGGTCCACTAGGACATCTAGAGCCCTCCAATAGGGCTCCTTTTCCATCTAGAATCCACTCATAGTTATTATTGTTCAGCCAGGTACTATCTAGTCTATATCTATGCATCATTTTTCTTGCCTAAATGCAGCACATTACTTTTCTCAACACTGAATTGCATCTTATTGGATAGGGCTGAGTGCTCAAGTCTGTTGAGTTCTTTCTGAATTTTGGATCTGTCTTCCAAACTATTAACAATCCCTCCCCACCCACCCCAGCTTGGTATCATCTGCAAATTTGATGAGGTCCCCTTCTATTCCCTCATCTAGATCATTTATGAAGTTGTTGAAGAGCACTAGGCCCAAGACAGAAGCTTGAGGTACCTTATTGTATCCTTCCCTCCACATAGATGTAGGTCTGTTGAGGACTACCTGCTGAGTGTGATTGGTCAGCCAATTGACAACCCATTTGGGGTGGTACTGTTTACCCTATTATTGTTCAATCTTACCAAGAAGCAGGCTGTCTACTTTGTCAAAAGCCCTACTGAAGTCAGAGTATACTACATCTACAGCATTTCCCTTATCCACAGATTTAGTTACTTTATCAAAAAAGGCAATAAGATTTGTCTGGCATAATTTGTTTTTGACAAACCCATGTTGGCTTCTAGTAATCATCTTATTTGTTTTTAGGTACTCACAAATTCTCCACTTAATTATCTTTTTCAGAATTTCCCCAGTATTGAGCTCAAGCTGATTGGCCTACAATTTTCTGGATCCTTTCCCCACCCCTCTTTTGTACATTGGAGCTACGTCAGCTTATTTCTGGTGCTCTGGTATTTCCCCTGTACTATATGAGCTTTGAAAGATTACATTCAGTGATTCCAAATTACACCTGTCAGCTCCTTCAAAACCCTGGGATGCAAACCACCTATCCCAGGTGAGTTGTACTCATCCAAGATGGACAGATATTTGCTTACTAATTCCTTGTCTATTTTGACTTGTATACCTGTTCTGTCTCCTTTGGTGCTGTATTGCTAGGTTGGGCTGCAAAAAATAATTAAGTAATTCTGCTTTCTCCTGGATGCCTGTCAACCTATCTGGAGGGTAATGACTTAAGGACAGCTATCTCTTATCTGATATCCAAAGGAATTAAATAGTTCACAGTATAAAACCAAGTAAGTCCTGCATCATTTGCATCATAGAACGAACTCTTATCCAGATTTTCTCAGAAACTGAGGCACAGATTTAATTTCTACCTTCCAATGGGATACCCATCTATAACAGGTTTCTCTTATCAGTTACTTAATCTGCTTCACCAGCTTTTAAAATTAATCATTTGAAGTAGGTTTTTTGATATCCTAATGGCTCAGTAAGGCTCATTTTAAGAATAAACTTACATAACATCCCTTTGCGAACTCAGTTCAGTGTTGTCTTGGTGGAAATTTTGATAATGATTAGCATAGTTCGGGCACTCTGGGCATTTTCTCATTGATGAATTTACACCATCTTTGAATCATAGCAAACTGTACCAGCACAAAATCTGCTATGCCATTATCAGACTTTGCTCTCTTTTACTGTCACTATTGTATATGGTTTGACCTGTGGAACATATTTTAAGGAAACTGAAGGATTCATCTGCCTCGCTTGTCCTTGATCTTCTACAGAATTCCAGCAAAATGCTTTAACAAGAATAGGGCAAGATTGCTGCAGACCTTTGAACATCTCCCTCAGTTCCTTCTCATGCTGCTTCTCCTACATTTTATTCTTTCACAAGCTTAACAAAATGTATTTATTTTATTTAAAAGATTTGTATGGTTTCTCATCTTACAACAACCTGGCTGGCTCCCCATAGTAAAACCATAACAACCATAAAAATTATGTGTTTCAATCATCCTGACAGGATTCCCATCCCTCTACCTTAGTGCCTGGTAGAGCCAGGTTTCAATGGCTTTCCAGGAAGCTAAGAGTGTTTGCATGGGTTCAGCTGGATTGCCAGAGAGAAAGTGGTCCATAAATTAGGGGCAGTCACAGAAAAGGCAAAGACTTCTGAGGTCTCACTAGATAGCAATCTTTCAAGGAAGGGATCTATGGCGTGTTATCTATCCGATCTAGTGGGATGGGCAGATGCCCTCAGAGACAGGTCGGTCCAAGGGGATCTGAGAGACCCGCATTAGGACGCCAAGTTCCATTTGAAAATTCCCAGAGGGCTTTCTTCTCTCCCACGCGATCCCCGATCTTTTCGAAACCGAAGAGAAAAGGAAAGGAAGTTGTGGAAAGTGCTGAGAATTGGGCCTTTCCCTCTCAAAACCTCACCCTTACGCGTTTGGCGAGTTCAAAGCAAAAAGGAAAATTATTTATGAAGCGACTCCCATTTGAAGGTGCAGTTAGTGAAAAAAAAAAAAAGTTAGAATGGCTTTTAATAGCCAAAGGAAAACCAGCTGCCGAAGAATTTGCCACTGGCTTCGGAGCAGAAACTCGGGGGTGGGGGGCGGGCGGGTCATCCTCCAAATCCCAACGCGTCGGAGGAAATCACCAGAAAACCCCATGGGGCGGAGTCTGAACTAGCCCGGAGATCAAGAGCCGGGGCTTCTGGAAACGAGCAGCAGTCTGATGGAGCGGGTTGACGGCACTCGGTGCTCTTGGCGCTCTGCCTCCGTTGGCGCGGTGTTCTTGGGGAACATCTGTCTCTTTATCGCCTCGCTCACCGTGCTGGTCCTGAGCCTGACGAAGCAGCAGTCTCCGCCGCACCCGCCAAGTACCCCCAGCCAGGTACTATGAGGGCGCAAAGAACAGGGAGCCGCACTGTAATGGGGCCCCGAGACAGAGCTCCAGCCTTAAACTTGGCGGGTCGAGGGTAGCCCCTAGCTGGCGTCACACAACCCCTCCCTGATGTAAGTGAAGAAGCACTGTGGGTCAGCTCTAAATCATCTTCCCTCTTCTTTTTCAGGAATCAGCTGCTCGTCTGGTCCTTAACCTGAATGGAAACAGTAAGTAGATTTCTTTGATACCTGGTTACTAGCTCTCAAGGCCCCAAAGCTGTATTGTTTTCCCCAGTTTGGTATTCTTCATTCTCACCTGTGTCTGGTATAGTGAAGTTATAGACCCACCTGCTTTAAATCACGAATAGCCGAGCACTGTAGATGTATCCAATAAATAGATGAGTAAAATAATAACTAATGGGAGAATGCCTGGTTATGGGAAGGCTACTCCAAGTGGCCTTGGGTGTTGCTACCAGCTGCAATATTGTGAGAGCTGAGTGGGAATGAATGTCAGGCTTTGTTTCATTTGCTACTGGAAACCCCAGGTAAAGATAATTTAATTATATCCCACCACCACCACTTTACTCTCCCTGAACTTTCTACCCTTTTTCTTATTTCTATTGTCCTTAGTTTGTATTAGTTTTTTATCTTTGTAATTTTAAACTTCAATAAACATTATTATATATAAAAAAGTAAAGATCACTTATCTCAGTTGGTGGCAGCGTCCAACCATCTTGGCTGATCTCAGAAGTTAGTTTTGTCCAATATGGATAGGTACTTGAGGGAAGAATCATCTTGGTAATCTTAGGCTGATAGTTGAAAAAGAATCCTAGAACTGAGCAATGTTAAACCACTTCTGGGAATTCAGTGGTGGTTTGAAGACAGTTTGGTCCAGTGATTAAGGCACCAGAGTAGAAGCTGGGAGAGAGTGAGTTTTAGTCCCGCCTTGGCATGAAAGCCGGCTGAGTGACTTTGGGCCAGTCACTGCCTCTCATCCCAATTTATCTCACAGGGATGTTGTGGGGAAAATAGGAAAAGAAAAGTGTATTGTATATGATCACTGCCTTGAGTTATTTATAAAAATAATAAAGTGGGATATTAATAAATAAATAAAAGCTGTGATGTTCACACATGCATGCTTATAGTCAGCATAGGTGGTTTGTTTTGTGTGCTATTTTCAGGTGTTTCAAAGTTTAAAGTAAACTTTTTGTTTCATGGAAGAATTAGAAAAATAATCATTTCTGGAAGAGTTGTTGGTATAAAGGGACTTTGCATTACTTTGTTGTTGCTTTTTATATAAAGTTTTTAGTTGTCTGTCCTCCCAAAAACTGTGTGAAACTATGTGTACTATCTTCTTACTTCAACACTGAAATAGTATCAGATACTACCAGACCATTCATTAGGGGCATCAATCTGGATGCTAAATTGTAAAGAGTATGGAGTTTTAAATTTTTTTCTGTAGCTTTGTATGATTTGAGCTCTGTCAGATTCAAAAAATTGACCACTTAGAGCTTATTTGTTTCAGAACATATTAGCTAAAACCATGCTTTTCTGGAAAGTCCCAAATTATATCTATAGTACAGCCAAATATTTTCAAGAGAGTGTCATCAACTTTTTCTTCTGTTTGTAAAATGACTTTGGCAGCTGATCTCATATAGACTGACAAGATAGTACAAATGAAAGGTTATGAGCTCTGGAAAATATTTTTAGATTACCAGGATTTCCATGTTATCTCAAATGGATAGGATAACATGGAAGAACCTTGAAAGGAGAAGTCTGTTTTATATAAATCATAATTTGCATCTTAGAATTGTGTGAAATATGGTTATAACAAACCATGGCTTTGTGTGATAGGTTTGCTTTATTATTATTATTATCTATATTGATTTATATTATTGATTGATTTATTCAATTTATATAATCTCTCATCTCACTTTTATGTGATTCTATAGGAAACTATGTTACATACAGGGCGTCCTCAATCATTCATTCTGTGACCAGGTCATTTTAACTTACAATGGTGCTGGATGAGTGGGACTTATGACCAGTCCTTGGAGTTCCAGCCATTTTAGCATGCCCTGATCTGGGCTCTTGGCAACTGGCTCACTTTTATAATGGATTGCAGTACCCCAAAGTCATGTGACCTTCCCTTGCACCCCTACCGCCAACCCTTATGTATCCTCACACATCTTCGCCATGCTCACTCTCCCTGACTCTTGCCACACTTCCCTTGCATCCCTCACATTTTGCTGCACCTCCCTCACATCTTTGGGCACTCTCACATATTCTCACTGCACTTCCCTTTCATTTCCCTCACATTTCCCTCACACCTCCATGCATCTCCTCATGCCCTCTTCCATCAGGCATCAACCGCTCACCTGCTTGCTAGCCAGTTTACGAACTACCTGAGACTTGTAACGTCCTGCCAGTTTTTTCACTGATTTGGCTGTGATTTGGCAGGAAGTTGCCATGCCTAATGACCCTAGGATTCGTTAACATCAGTAATAGGAACTGCAAGATTTGTCATTGCTGAATGATGTGATTATGCTTTATGATCACATTTCTGAATGACAGAAATAACAGTCCCAATTGTCATTGTAAATCAATGAATACCTGTATTCTCTAGCTCTATTGCTTAAGGCCAAATGCAAGTAATTTGTTTACATTTTACATAGAAAAGTACTTTGCAGTACTTTATAAGTAGGATCTTTCTCTTGCCCTGTCTGGATCAGATATACCAGGGTATCTCTCTAATTTTGAAGACCGGGACTTTTTTGTTGTTGAATAAAGCAAAATGGGTGTGACCTGTGTATACAACATTTAGCCACTTAGATTGTAATGCAGGAATCATTCTTCATATTGAATTCATATTGTCAGAACCACACCAAGAATAACCAGAACAGAGGAGTGGACTAGAAGACCTCCAAGTTCCCTTTCAACTTTGCTATTCTGTTATATGCTAGAAAGTTAAACTGCATTGTTGGACACTAGTTGATGCTTCTTCTTTCCTCTCTTTGTAGCTGGAATTTCTCGAGGGATATTAGACTGGTTTTACAGTGACGTTGAAGGAGCATTCCTTGGGCCATCATTTGAATATAGCGCTCAGAAGCTAAAGGTTAAAAAGGATGGGCTGTACTGTATCTATGCCCAGATCAGTGTTGAAACTCGTGGCAATTATAGTAACAAGACAATGAATGCTACCCTCTATATTCATCATGACCGAGAGTCTCCTGCTCTCCTGACTATCACTTTGCATTTGTCTAACCGTGCACAGAAATCATATACAAACTCCACATCCCAGATTTATCGATTATCAAGTAATGACAGACTCTATGGGACATTAACGGGAACTACTGAGGCAGACAATGACTGGGCCCTCAGCACCACTGGTAATTTCTTTGGTGCCTTCTGGATTAATGAAAATTAATGAGACTATTCAAAAGAGATTGTAATAAACAGAAGAATTGAAGGAGAAGCTCAAGAAGAGTTATATATAAAAAAGCTTCATATAATGCTGAAAATGCAAGTAATGCTGTGGAAAGGTCTTGCACAGACTACAGAAGCAACCAGACGTTCCATTGAAAGTGACTGTGTCTGCTCAAATTAGTCTTATTTGGCATTCATGAAAAAGCAGACAGAGGTATTGGTGCCCTCCTTCTAGCCTTATCTTTGGGTGAAATTTCCAAGGATTTTCTCTTTGGAAAGACCCTTCTGTGATTCTCACAGCGCTTATGCGAGGAGTTCTCCATCCCTAGAGAAGAAGCTTGTCCTGAAGATGATAGGATAAGAAAGATGGAGCTACCAGGCCAACAGTCTCAACTAGCTGCTGAAATATTTGGGATGACTACTACACTGCATTGTGGATCAGTCTCAATGTTCTATTGAAGCTGGCTTTCAGTATTTTTCTCTAACAAGATGGACATGTTACACACATGCCCAAAGCTTTGGCTTATGATCATTCACTCACACCCTCGGAAAACAGCCACACTCAAGTCACTTTCAACCATACACTGAGGCTCAAACTGTTCTTTAGAATTCACAGAGACCCATTCAATTTACAATAACAGCAAAATATTATTGGTTATAATCTATATTTGCTCTTTGTGTATGTGTGTGAGACCGGGGGGGGGGGGGAGGGAGAGCGAGAATGTGTGTGTGTGTGTTTATGGTTTGGCACCAGCCAAGACTCCAAGGCAGGGGAATAGAGGAAGCGGTTGTCATCCAGAAATCTCTGGATGAGGCACTGCTCCACAAGTTGCCAATTGTGAGACCCATTTCTTGAAGATAGGCTCATGGGAACAGTCTCCCTGCTGTATAACAACTTCCCTGCATGAGCAGCTGAAGGCCATCTCAGAGCTGGCTGTGGAACCCCTCAAACTTATACTTCTGGAGGAGTTCAACTTCCTATTGCTGGAAGGATCCCCAATGTGGCCCACAAGTTCCTGACTATATCCAGGGTGACCATGGGCTTCTCTCAGGTCATTCTTAACATGGCATGGGACAGTGGCCATACTCCAGACATGGTTTTCTTGTCAGAGCAGTAGCAATGTGATCTGAGAGAGGAGCATTACTTGACTCCTCTATCATGGTCAGATCACAGCCTGATGACTTTGAGGCTCTCTGATGCTACCCTTTTCTGCAGAGAGGCTGGACCCATCTGTCTGGTACATACTCAGCAACTGATGGACCCAACTGGGTTTCAAAGGGAGCTGAGGAAAATACCTGCTAATCTGCTACATGGTCCTATGGAGGCCATGGCAGCTGCTTTCCAGGGTGAAGTGAATGATGCTATAGACCAGAGCTGTCAAATTCCTGGCCCATGCGTCATGTGCTGGCCATGCCTACGCCCAGTTAGCAAAGGGGGAAAAGTCCCAATATGTCATGTGACACCTCCGTGATGATGTGAGCTTGACAGCCCTGCTGTAGACATTCTTTTGTTGTCCCTGGGGGCTGTAGGGTCCTGAATGGGGAACAACAGACTTCACCTGAACTCTGGTAAGACAGAGTTGCTGTGGATTGACCCCTCACCTTTGGTCTTGGATGGGCTTGCACTACACCAGACAGACCTGGGGTGGTGGTGGTCTTGGACTTACAGCTCCTGCTCTAAAGGCAGGTGGCAGTTGCGGTTAGGAGTGCCTTTGCTCAATTTCATATTATGTGTCAGTTATGCCCTTTCCTAGATAGGGAGGCTTTCCGTTCGGTCACTCATGTCCTGGTCATCTCCTGTTTGGACTATTGTAAGGTGCTGTATATGGGCTACCCTTGAAAAGTATCCAGAACTTTTTCAACTGGTACAAGATACAGCTCTGTAGGTCATCTTGGGTGCTCAAAAAATTAAATATAATTTTAGCATTGATTTTTAACTTATCCTTGCCTTTTAAAATGTTATATACTGTTTTTATGTTTTAATATTTTATTTGTACACTGTTCAAAGTCCCTCTGTGAGGGAGAGGAGTGGTTTCAAACTTTAATAAATTTTGATAAATAACATTTTGATAAAAAGAATAAATATTTCTGTTTCTTTCCTCCTCTTAATTTCTACAGCTTTCCAAATTCTAAATACCCCCCCCCCCAAATATACCAATTTTATTCCCCCAATCCTTACTTGCTTTGCTTTGTTGATTGGACAAGATTGGCAGCTACTCTTGTCTGGTTAATTTAGAAGTCTAGTGGCTGTTGATGGGTCTTGATGAGGAACTTCAGGCCCAACCTCTTTTGTCTCATTCATGTGGCATTTTTTCCTTTGTTTCCTTAACAACTTGGTTCCTTCCCAACTACCTCCCTAAGGGATCTTTTAGACAAGATTCCTGGTATATATATACACCCTATTACGTGCCTGCTTCATCTTTGGCTATGGTAGTTTCAGCATCATCTCTCAGATGAAGAACTACACATTTAGAGTTGCTGAATATATTGTTAGGAAACTGCACTAAAATCAAGTGTGTGTGTAACAGATTTCATACCAACAACTATTCTCAAAGTCTTTGATGGCACATTCCAGTGAAGTTGCAAAAAAGTTTTAATAACCTCTCTTTCTACTCATTCCATTTTACTTGTATGTTTTTAGCAATCTTGAGCAGTTGGACTGGCCTCTCTCTTTTTGGAATTTAATTCAGAAATTATGGTTTCTTGGATAGGGACAAAAAAAAGTGGACCTCTAAAGACTTTTGGTCTGACTTAGAATATATTTCTTAAATGTATAATTATAGAGTTATAATAATATATTTGTTCAGTCTAACACATACTTATAAAATGTGTTGTATTAATGTATGTATGTGTTGTATTAATGTATGTAATATTTAATTTTTTAAATGGCATTTTCATTTTTTAAATACAGTGTTGTATTAATGTATGTAATATTTAATTTTTTAAATGACATTTTCATTTTTGGGCTATTGTCTATTGTCAAAAATGGCACTTTCTAAAAAAACCTTATTTCCCTTTATTCAGCAAAGGATCTCTTTAGAAATATATCCTAACAAAATATAGTATTTACAATAGAACCTCTGGTAACGAATGCTTCTGACTATGACCAAATCGGGTTCTGACCAAAAAATTCACAATTTTTTTTCCCCCACCGCCAATTTCCCCTTCCCTACCAAATTTCCAAAATTAGGTTTGGGTCATGACCAAATTGGGTTGCGACCGAAGTTATGGAACAAATTATGGTCGTGACCAAAGGTTCTACTGTACTAGTCTTTTCCTCAAATTTCTGCTACAACATGTTCTTAAATTCCATCAAGTGCTCCAAAGAAATAGAACAAATCTTGGTTTGATATAACTGGAAAATTTATTACATACAGAGAGAGCTAGATTTTAATATAAATAAAAGCACTGAGGACATTATGCAAAACTGAAATCCCATTATTAACTTGAGATCTCTAACTCTCTGCATTTAAGGGTGATACTAATAATAATAATTTATTAAATATATATGGTGCTGAACTCCTAATAACTTTACCTTGATTCTTTACTAGGTTAATAGGATAGTTCTGGGCATAATTATATTAAGTCTCAACAGAGATTTAATTCTGGGGTGGGTGACACTGTATTGTGCTGGTTCTCCTCCTTACAGGACCAGTTCCAATTGCTATCAATGGAGGGGGGAAATCTAACCTTGACCCCTACTTTTTGGGCTGCCTCAGGGCTCTGTTCTCTCTCTTTCTATTTAACATATACCAGGTTCTGGGTGAGGTGATATGTTAATTTAGGGTGCAATATCATCAGTATGTGGACCACAGCAGCTCTGTAGCTCTACCTCAGGTCCCTCGAGTGATGCCATGAATGTCCTATCCCAGTATCTAGAGTCTATTGGGGACCGGAATGGTCAAAACCAACTCTTACTCAACCCTTGCAAGCTGTGGATATGTGGAAACCCCCATCCCCAGAACAAAAATATCCCATTTTTGGTTCTGGATGGAGTGGCATTGCCCCCAGTAGACCCAATATGCAATCTGGGGATCCTCCTGGAATTTGTAGCTCCTCCTCAAAGAGCAAATGGCAAGTTGTGGCCAGGAGGGCCTTTGCACACATTGGGTTGTACACCAGTTGTGCCTATACCTGGATCAGCAGACCCTACTTGCAGTAACACATGCCCTTTTTAAGCTCCAGATTGGATTTACTGTAACACAGGGCTGCCCTTGAAGACCATCCAGAAACTTCAATTGGTGCAGAATGGAGCCATGTGGACGGTAACTTGTGACAGATATATGGCACATGTAACATCACTCCTGCATGAGCTGCACTGATTACCAGTGTGTCTCTGGGTGCAATTCAAGGTCCTGATAGTTACCTATAAAGCCCTACATGGGAGCAGGGTACCTAAGGGATCACCTTTTTTCCAGAGTTTCTAATTGTCCAACTACTAGATCAAATAGGATAGGCGTGCTGCAGTGGTGGGATTCAAATTTTTTTACTATTGGTTCTGTGGGGATGGCTTATTTGGTGGATGTGGCTTGGTGGTCATATGATTGGGTGGGCATGCTTGGTGGTCAGATGATTGGGTGTGTGTGGCTTGGTGGTCATGTGACTGGGTGGGCGTGGGCAATGTGACATCACTCATGTCAAGGGGTGCCTTGCTTGGCCTCAAAGAGATACAATTTCCCTCTCTATTTATTTACTATTACTGAACATCCAAAATACACTATTTAATCCTATGTATATATGCCATATGTGTACATACATATTACATAGTATAGTGTGTGTAAAGGCACACAAAAAGATACATTATCTACTATATATACTGTATGTGTATGTACACGCACACGCACACACAAGCTCTTCTAAAACTATGCACATTCAACCTCACTGCGTTTGGAAAAACAGACCCATAGTCCAGTGGTGAGATTCAAATTTTTTAACTACTGGTTCTGTGGGCATGGCTTGGTGGGCGTGATAGGGAAAGGATACTGTAAAATCTCCAGTCAGAGGTGGTATTTGCCAGTTCTCAGAACTACTCAAAATTTCTGCTACCGGTTTTCCAAAACTGGTCAGAACCTGCTGAATACCACCTCTGTTATGCTGCAGATCCCATCAGCCAAAGAATGTCCGCTGACAGGGACTAGAAGATGAGCTTTTTCTGCAGCAGCTCTAATTCTGTGGAACATCCTCTCTTCAGAGATTAGAATGGCTCCAACCCAACTATGGGCTCCAACCCAACTATGGGCTCCAACCCAACTATGGGCTCCAACCCAACTAAGGGCTCTGCCTCCTGGCTATACCATTAGCAGGCCAGATGTCTTGCTTTGTATGTTCTCAAATTAGACGTTTTAATGTTTTAATGTTTTTTTTAATGTTTTTAATGCTTCAATGATTATTATTGTTTTAAAGAGTTTTTAAGATTTTAATTGTAAGATATGTTTCTGAAATATGAGCCATACAGAGTCATTTGCAGAAATGAGCATATACCCAAAGCAAACAGTGTATTGGGTGAGGAGGGAAAAATACTACTTTACAACTGCAACAGCTACAGACAATTTTTAACTACCTTAGCTGTGAGCAGAGGTAGAAAGGAAGACAATATAATGCCGTGGAGTAAAAAACAAAAAAACGGTTAATGGGGCATGAGCTTCTTGACTTTACTTTTACAAGTTGGTTCCCTCTTAATTTTTTTTAAAAAAGGTTTTCAGACAACCCTATCAGTTGTTGATGGATTTCTGATACAGATTTGTTTGCTTTAATGATTTTTGTTTTGTATTTTGATGCTTTGTGCATCATATTAATAGGTGTGAACAGGAAACAAACACATGACTTGATTGCAAGTCCTTTGTAACATTGATTCACTAAATAGTTTTTATTTAGCATAGGGATTAGGGAAAGTTGCATATATTAACCATGTTTATTTCTTGAACAGTGAATAAAATTACTCTTTTTTTTAACAAAGTGATCTTTTGTTTTAGTTTTCCAAGTATGTTTTCCAATATGTTTGGTGAAGCTATGCTATTATTTTCCAAACAAATCTAATGCAAGTAAGATCTTAATAGATCTGCATTTTTATAGCCATGATATTTTAAGAAATGGTTAAATATATTTAAAGTTTCAGAATGCAAAATTTTAAGGGAAAAAATCCATTAATATGTGCATAAACATCTACACATAACATGATGTCTGGAGTTGATGCTACATTACTGTTGGTAATTCTGCTTGCTATAAGAAGCAAGTTCATTTCTGTCCACTTTCTCCATTACAAGCTGATATGAGTGATTTTTGCCTTCTGCTCTAATTGGAACCATGTCTGCTCTGATACATTCATTGCCCATTTAAATGTGCAGTGCCTGGTGCTACTTTGGGAGAGGAGATTCCTTTACCTCCTGCTTTCTAATTTTATGGAAGCCTTCAGCAACAAACAGGCACATCATGAGTAGTGATGAACAGACCCTTATTAGGGGGAGGAGTAACACATCATGTCAGAAGTTGGACCTGTATCTTCTGATACTGAGTTAGAAGCAGGTGCTGAGAAAATATGCAGATGCAGTTTTAAGTCTCCTTCTGAATTCAGAACAGAACAACTGTAGAAAAATGGAAGTGAAGAAGCATCAAGATCACACAATGAGTAATGACAGATTCCATTGATGGGCATTATATTGGAAAGAGCCCCAGGGGTTTATAGGAAGGTACAGAAGTACTATACAAAGAAGTTCCCAAAACCATATGTACATTCATTGATCACCAAAATAGAAACAGACATTCTGGAAACAAATGTCTAATGAAACTTAGAAAACATTGCTAAAACAAGGCTTCAGTAGCTGAGAAAATCCCAGCAGAACTATTAAAATCTGAAAAGATGATGCAGTCAAAATGCTACATGTGGTTAGGAGGTATAGAATTTCACAGTTGGCAAAGGATTGGAAAAACTGCTTCTATTACAATATCAAAAAGCACCAAATTATGCTAATTAAGATAAAGCTCAAAATTTTGTATCCTGTGCAATAAAATATAGAACAAGAAGTGACAGATAACAAAATCTGATTTCATGAGATGGAGGAGACCTGAGATCACATTGCAGATACATAATGAAGCATGGAAAAGAGAAATGAATTTCCAAAAAGACTTCAGCAGTATATGCTAACATATACTGGAAACTTATTGGTAGTTTAAATCAGTAGCATCATCACTATAAAGAAAACCCATATGGTGCTAACCTCATCAGGTGATACATCTACTTAATCACATTAAGGTTGGCAATAATATCCACCTCAGATAATGAGATCTCAAGATCTAGGCAAGCATGTTTGGGAGAAAATGATATTTCTTATAGATTGGATCCATGTCACACAGGATTTTTTAGCCCATGAACATTGCTTTGAATTTTGCTTAGAAACAGTCATAGCAAGGGAGTAACATGCTCTGCATCATCGGTCCATTTAATAGTGTAAATGGAGAATTCTTGAGGCATATAGCAATGCTATCTTGAGTGCATTATAGTAATCCATGTGGAATGTAGTTGAGGGATGTCTCATCATCTAGTTGAGCAGGAGACACTATACCATTCCTGTCAAATAGTTATCCAATCTCTTCTTGAAAACCTCCAATGGCAGAGCATCCACCATCTCTGATGGCAAGACGTTTCACTGATTAATTGTTTTCACTGTCAGGAAATTTCTCCTTAATGTTAGGTTGGATTTCTCTTTAATAATATTCTCTCCGTTACTTCTTATCCTACTCTTAGATGCTTTGGAAAATAAATTGACCCACTGTGATAGCTCCTCAAGTATTGGTAAACCCCTATCATGTCACCCTTAATCCTTCTCTTCACTAGGCTAGACATACCTAGTACCCTCAAACATCCATTGTATGGTTTAGCCTCCAGATCCTTTTTCATCTTTGTTGCTCTTCTCTGCACTCTTTCTAGAGTCTCAACTTCTTTTTTTGTATTGTGATGACAAGAACTAAGTAGAATATTCCAAGTGTGGTCTCACAAGTGGAGTATAAAGTGGTATCATCAAAGTGGTATGATCTTCTTGATACTATCCCTCCATTGATGCAACCTCGGACTGCTTTGGCTTTTTGGTGACTGCAGTACACTGCTGGCTCATACTTACGTGCTTGTCCATTAGGTCATCTAAATTCCCCTCACAGTTACTACTGATGATCCAGTTATCATCTACAGTATTTTATATCTGTACATTTGGTTTTTCTTGTCTAAGTGTTGTGGAAAGGAAACTTCACGAGGACAGTGGGGTCACCCAAGCAGGAAAAGCCCAAAGCCAGCCATAAAACAAACTTGCATAGGAAAAAAAAATCAAATAAAAGGTATTAAAGAAGCCCCTTAGACGAAAGCCCAAATAATTAAGAAAACTAGGGAAACAAGAAAAGAAAACCCTTACAAACACAAGACATGCCAAATCAGCAAAACAAACAGGCAAAAGACACAAAATATATTGCAAAGGAGACAGACAGGAGATTGCCACAAAATAAATATAAGAAAACATTAGGATGAAACTGATAATTCAATCAAACCACCCTGTGGAGTTTACCCTCCGGCGGAAATGAAGACAACCCCTGACAGGATTTAAAATATTAAGAAATACAAACACAAGCACTCACACACAAAAGGAGAAAAAAAAAGTAAAAAAATCAGGGGCTTATCATACAAAGCTAGCTAGCCCCAGGAACACAGACTTCTTGCTGTCTCTCGCCTTCCTGAAAATAAAAAAGATCCAGCTTTCAAGCAGTTGTCTTTATCCTTGCACCGGAGCTCTCCCAGCAGGAAAATCGAATCCTCAGAAGAAAGGCATTTTCTAAGCCTTTCAACAATTGGCGACCATGAAGGTTTTCCAGGCAACCCTGCCACCGGACCGGGCCCGTGGATCCAAACCCAGCTGGCATGGACCTTCTTTGTCCAGGGACAACATCCACGGACCCAGCCCAGAAGGCATAAGGGTAGTAAAGGGAGTCCTTGGGCTTTTCTGCTCAACAGCTGCTTGAAAGCAGGTGAGTACTGCTTCAAATTTATAATCTTACTAGGGAGGGGAGTGGAAGTGTGAGTGTACCAGGTGTGTGATTGTGAGTTTTCTCTGCGGAAACAGCAGGACCTCACCTCCTCCGTGATTGCCAGCCACACCCCAGCCAGCTGTTAGCTCAAACACAAGCCGTGACCGGCTGGATCTAGGAACGCAAGGGGTGATCACGGAGTATGAGTCCTTCTGAAGGATGTAAGAAAAACCGAGTGGGCTGAGAAAGGAACTGGTGTTGGGAAATAAATAGAAAGCAGAATAAATAGTCCCAGTGCATCCCGCAAGTAAAGCCCTGTGCATTTAGAAGGGGCCCGTACCGGCTTCTGGCAAACAAAATTGGAAATAGGTTGCCTTACAAAGCAGCTAGAGCAGGTCCTTCCAGATCCCCACCTTTAAGGAAGATCTGAAAACTGACGGCGGAGTGTGAGGAGGGGCCCGTACCGGTGCTGCTAGGGGGCAGACGGTCCTCCAAGATCCCTGTTTTTTAGCAGGGGGGTCTTCAAAACTGACGGCGGAGTTTCCCTAAGAGAAAGGGGCCCGTACTCCGTGTGTAGGGAAACCGGAGTCCTTTCCAGACCTTTTTTGTCTGAAAACTGATGGCGGTAGCCCGACTAAACCAAAGTAATCCCCACATCAGGTAGGGATTATGGGAAGTTGTAGCTCAAGGGCAATGGAAGAGACCCCCTTGGATAAATTACTTGAGGCTTGGGACGAAAGGCAAGTGCCTGTCCTAACTGGAATGAATAAAAAGGAAGCGAAAAGAATTTGCAAAAAGTGGGTTTTATTGCGAGATGACATGAGTAGACAAATTTGGCCTGATAGCGGTACTTTAGATTATAAAACCCTGAAAGCACTTAGAACATGCATTAAGCCCAGCCAAATACCCTATTTGGTACTGCTGGGCTGAAATTGTTAGGACCAAAGACCTGACCAGGAAAAAAATAAATAAGGAAAAGCCTGAAACCCATTTCAGGGAAGGGAATACTGAGGCACGGATTATGGCTCCCCTTTTAAGCAAGCCAGTGCCAGGCAGAAATAGGGGACAACTAGAATATGTTTTTACCCACACTCCCTTCTCTGCCTCTGGCCAAGTCATCTGGAAAAAGGATACCCCAGCTTTCAGAGCTGATCCTCAAACAGTTATTAAAACCCTGAAATCTATCATAGACAGCCATAATCCATCCTGGGGTGACATGACCCAGCTGTTACAAGTCTTTCTAACGAAAGACGAACTATTAAAACTGTTTGGAAAAAAACCCCAGACCAAATAGCCAAACTACCAACTATCCCTGGTCAGGCAGCCCCAGTCCACATTGCATGGCCAGTACATCACCCTAACCGGGACTATAATGATACCAATCAATGGGACAAATACACTAGAGCAAAAGATAATTTACTAGAAACTCTAGAGGAAATAAGAAAAAAAAAAAACACCTTTAAACTAGTCTGAATTTCAAAAAAAACAACACAAAGGGAAAAGGAAAACCCTGATGCCTTTTGGGTCCACCTGTCAGAAGCAGCTACTGCATATGCCCACCTAGAAACATGAGGCCAGACAATAATCCAGCCCATTACACTGAGCAACAAAACTTCAACCATCAGGCACCCCCCAGCGCTCCTTTTTCCTCCAATAAATAATAACAATAGACATCAATGGGAACAAGGAACAGAACATGATTTACCCCTTTCCTGACTAGAACATGACAATGAAAGCACTGAATTCATGGCTACCTTTAATGGGCTGGCTATCCCCCTAGAAAATGGCCCAGAAGGGGAACCCATTGTCACCATTCTTATAGAAGGAAAGAAATACAATTGCTTAGTTGATACTGGAGCACCTCCTCATTAATTACTGAACCACCATATAAAGCTTCAGTGGCTGAAGGGGCTCGGGATAGCATAATGGGAGTAGGGGGGAAATAATCTGTTGTGAACTAATAAAATACTCAAATAAAGTTTATCAAAAGCTTTAGAAAATAGCAGGGTTCTAGCCCTGCACTTCTGATTGGCCGATAATAGCGATATCGGATTGGTCCTTTCAGGAGAATCTGATTGGCTGTTAACGAGCCACTCTCATTGGTTAAGGGGGTTAACACTCCACGTTTCCTATTGGTTACTAGAGCAGCAGCTTGCCTATAAAAGGGCTGCTTTTGCTCTAGGGTTTTGCTCTGTTCAGAATGTATAATAAAGAGTTGAAGTTCACTGTTCACCGTCTCGTCTCCGTTCCTTGCGCCCATGCACAGAACTTAACATAATCCTGTAAAATTTACCCACAACGTACCAGTAGAACTAGGACCTTTCACAGTAGACCATTCATTCACTATTTGCCCCCAGTCCCCACTATTCCTACTTGGAAGGGATCTCCTATGTAAAATGGGAGCTACCATAACATGTGGAAAACAGGGGCTGCAATTGGAGATCCCAGGAAAAGGCACACACAAGACAATCATGCTGATAACCAGCAATACAGGGCTTCATGAAGATTTAAAAAGCCTGCCACCCTCCTTATGGGGCTCGGATGCATCAGAAGTGGGACTACTTAAAGGAGCCATGGAGAGAGCAAACAAAGAGGTGAAGACCCTACTGGGCAAACTCTGTCAGGAGACACACTTCTCCTGGCCACAAGTGCTCCCAATTGCCCTCTTTTATATCAGAACCAGACCAAGACAAGATATAGGTATTTCCCTAACTTTGAGATCCTTTTTGGTCACCCACCCCCCAATACCCTACAAGGCCTAGATCCTCATTCCCTTTGCTTAGATAGGGGGGATAGGGTTCTCTCTTCTTATCTTACAGCCAGAATTCTGAGAGTTGAAGTCTTACACACATCTTCAAGCAGCCAAGTTTGAGAAACATTAGCTTAGAGCAATACTTCCCTATAACCAGTTCTTTAAGTGAGTGGATTCCCAGTTTCACTGTCCCTCCCTTGCCATCCCTTTTCTCTTTATATCTTCCCATTCCAGGGCCTGCAAAGGCCCTTGGGCATGACCCCTGAATACCTCACTCTGAAACTGCCCTAGTACGCAGGGGAGCAATTGGGCCAGGCTTGTTATTTCTCTTCCTTCTTCACCCATAGTATATCAGTTCATACAATGGAAGAGTGAGAATGAAAAGAATTGGCAGTTAAGGTAGCTACTGGTGGAAAAGTTGTCATGGGAAAACATCATATTAGGGAAGGAGGGGAATCTGTTCAGAGAAAGCAAATGGACTGATTCAGCCGATTCCCTTCAGTGGAAAGTGATGCTTCAGCTTACATCATTGCCATCTTCCTGCACACAAACATTAACAAGGAAGTCAGTGCAAGCAAGTCAGAGCAAGAAACCACATCCCCATAATGGATATTTTTGTGAAAAGCAGCTTGATTATCACTCAGCAGTTTTCCTCATGCTAAAAAAACTGATGATTCTTTCCTCTACATTGTGCCCAGCAACAATGATGAGTTATTCTTGTGAGTTAGGCCTTGGGCTGGAACACAAACTCACCCACTCTGTTTCCTTCAGACGCTATTTTCATCACCACATTAGTTTGACTATTTGGAAAGTCAAATCTGTTCTTTTTTCCTTGATAAGCCAACCTACGTAGACGTCTTATGCTTAACCAAGTATCGGACATGATCTAATATAATATTCTGATTTTGGCTTCTGATATTGCAGTAGGTTGTTGTACTACTCCTCCATCCTGGGTTGATCAAGCAATGTTGTTAAGGTCCTTTCCCAGAGACTGGAGGCCATGAAGGCCTGGATAAGGTGAATAGCTATGGGTTTTATACCCCCCTGATTCCAAAGATTTTCCATTCTGAACTCTGCATCTCCTCTGTTGCACTAACTTGCTCCTAACTTGCTATTCTAAGCGCCTCTCTTGCTCTCCTTGCAGGAGGATTTTTGTCAGGATTTTTTCAGCCTCTTTGCGGAAGTAAGAAAAATATAGGGAGTTCCTCTAGTAAAGAAAGTGGCCAGGAGGCCACTTTCTTTACTAGAGGAACTCCCTATATTTTTCTTACTTCCGCAAAGAGGCTGAAAGGAGGGAGGCATGACAAACACACAAAGAACTAAAGAAGCTTGGATCTATTTTTTCCATTCTTTTCCTACATTAACTGCAAACTTTTGGTTGTAAATCTTTTGTGAGCTGTGATTTTTTTAATTTTTATATTATTACATTATAATATTACTGTATTATAATATATGCTATATTATAAACTACCATTAACTGTTTTGAGACTATATGAGGCTTTCTGACAAAGACTTATGATTGGTTAAGACAAACAACACTTCACTTCATTGTATTTAAGTATGATTTCAAT
The DNA here is from genome assembly GCA_033807585.1 of Hydrophis major. Lineage (NCBI taxonomy): Eukaryota > Metazoa > Chordata > Lepidosauria > Squamata > Elapidae > Hydrophis > Hydrophis major. Next base: position 234,852,880 of record CM066329.1, read on the forward strand.
ATCAGCCACAAGAGGGAACTCAGAGTTACTTTATTCTTTTTTCACAGCTGCAAACATATGACTGTAAGGGGTGTGTGTGTGTGTGTGTGTGTGTGTTTAATTGGTGAGCAGAGTGATTTTATCTTCCCTTGATTTTTCTGCCTGTTTCTATGTGGATTTATTAATAGGTTTTTTGAGACCACTTTTTAACAGAAGGTTGATGAATCAATTCTTTGCCACAAGAGAAAGAACTCTTCTTCTTTCTAGTGTATTCCCACAGATGCAGGGTCTGCTTTTCGGATCATTGAATGCCACTTTGTGCAATCAGCTGTGTCTCCAAGGTGCAGGCCCACGGCTTGCAAGTCTTTGCTGATGATGTCTCACTATCTCTGTTTTGGATGCCCACGAGGTTGCTGGCCATTGACTTCTAGTTGGTAGGCTGTCTTGGTGGAAGATGCTGTTCTCCAGACATGTCCATACCAGCAGAGCCAGTCTTCTTGTTGCTACCCAGCATTCAGTGCCATACAGTGCAACAGGGCAGATGGTTATTTTGTAAATCTTAGATTTAAGATAAGTTGACATTCATCCATCACATAACACACCCATGAGTTCTCACCAATGCATCCACAAGAAAAAGACTGCAATATTGAAAAGATTGTTAAAACTAGACTCCATTTAACCTTGGATTTCCTGGGAGCATTTGCATGAAGAACAACAAAGCCATGGAGAAAGAGACTAGCACGGTAGTTACAGACAAGGTGAGTGTGCCATGTTTGCATCCCAGCCCAAGGGGGACTCAAATTATACCTATAGCAAATGTAAATTGTTTGGATTGCTTCGAGAGAAAGTTGAGGGTCATGAGGCATAACTCAGTATTCTGAGAATTATACATGAAAATGAATAAATCATAATAAAGACAGAAATCTATAACCCACATGAACACAGCAAGAAAGAAACAACTACTAAGAAAGAGGAAGACACTACCAAGGAAGACTGATGGCATCATGATTGAGAGGACAAAAAACCAGAGAAGATTGTCCCTTCTGATGGAGCTGAACGATCAATTTCATATCCCCCTGGAAGAAAGCAAATGCAGACATCTTGAGAAGGGTCTTCATCAAGTTTTCCAGTGAAAGGAAGAAACGTAGCCCAGATTTCTCCAAAGAAAAAAAAAGGCATGTGTTGATGATTGATGACTAAAACTGGAAGGTGAAGGAGACCATCCTTTAGGACCAAACCCAAAGCCTAAACCCCTACAAACAAATCAGACAATGAGTAAGGCAGTAGTCAGAAGGAAGGGGCACTCATATATAAACAAGCGATGTAGGAAGCAAATGCAGAGTTGATTATAAAGAGCTCAGCTTGCATAATGCTCAAAGGTTGAGCAACAAACAGGGAGAACATGAAGTCTTAGTACATGAGGGCAGGTATGATATTATTGCTATAAATAACATATGGTGGGATGAAACCTATGATTGGAACATACTATTGGAAGAAATGGAAACAGACTCAACAAAAGCTGGGGAGGAGTTGCATCATATCTTAAGAATTACTATTCCACTGCAGAAATATACAATACCAAGGATGGAAGCCTTTTTGAAAGTATGTGGGTAGATATTAGAAAATGACATTGCTGTAGGTATATATTATATAGGCCATCCAACTAAGCAGAGGAAAGAAATGAATATTTTCCTCATCAGTTAACTGAGGTGTACAACACACCACTGTAGCAATTGGGGACTATAACTACTCTGATATCCACCGGGAAACAAACTCTGCAGGAAGTGGGAGATTGAACAAGTTCCTGACAACTTTGTCATCCAAAAAGTGGAGGAGGGAAGCTATGCTGGACTTAATTCTTACTTTTAGGAATCAAATGGTTGAGGGACTGGAAATGATAGGAACTTTGGGGGACAGTGACTATGTCATTTTAGAATTCACCATAATGCAGGCACAGGTAACTGAACGAGGTCAGACTAGCGTTTTAGACTTTTAAGAGAGCTGATTTCAATAAACTAAAAAAGAGATTAGGAAGGAAAATCCTAGAGGGTTCAGAATGCTTGAGACAATAAAGATCCAAATTAAAACAAGAGATTCCAGACAAGACCAGCATGGTTGCACAAAGGGTACTCTGACAAACTGAAAGACAGAAAGGACAAATATATTTTTTAAAAAAACAGAAAGAGGGACTCATAACTAAAGCAGAATACCAGCAAATGGCCTGAATCAGCTCAGAATGAACTAAGGCTTGCAACAAATGCCAAAAATACCAAAAAAGGTTTTCTTTCAAAAAGTTAGGAACAAAAAGAAAACCAAGGAAATGATTCATTCACTAATGGAAGATGAAGTCAAGAAGGTGACAAGCAGAACTGTTCTTTTTCTGCATCTGTCTTTATGCAAAAGGAGAAAATAGCCCAACCTATCAAAAGCAGGACCATGGGAAACAGAACAAGAAAGGTCAAATTAGCCAAGGAATTGGTAAGAGAACACCTATTGGTTTTGAAAGAGTTCAAATTGTTGAGACCAGATGATTTACACAGTACACCTCAGGGTTCTGAAGAAACTGGCAGGTGTGATCTTGGAATCACTGAATTAAATCTTTCAGAGCTCCTAGAGCATAGAGGAAGTGCTAGAGAATTGGAAAGTGCCATTGTGGTTCCAATCTTTAAAAAGAGGAAAAATGTTACTTCAGGAAACAACAGACTTAATATCCACGCTTGGAAAAATCCTGGAAAGTATAATCAAGCAGTGAATTTGTGAGCACCAAGAAATAATCAAGGCAATTACTAGAAGCCAGAATAGGTTTGTTAAAAGTAGATCATGCCAAACAAACCTAATTGCCTTCTTTGATAAAGTAACTAAATTAATGAATCAAAGAAATAGTGTGGGTATAGTTTACTTAGATTTGAGTAAAGCATTTCATAAAGTAGACCCAGCCTACTTCACTGTAAGACAAAATTTCTTTGCCCTACAACAATGTGGGACAAACAATATCACCACCTTGCTGTTGGCTTACCAACTGCATTAAGCATGTGGTCATTAATGGAACTACATCTATGTGGAGGGAAACACACAATAGCATATGTCAAGTTTCTGTCTTGGGCCTGGTACTCTTCAACATCTTCATAAATGATCTAGATGAAGGGACTGAAGGGCATTTATCAGATTTGCAGATAACACCAAGCTGGGTGGATGTCATGCCCTTGGTGGAGACTGACTCCAAGGGTGGCTGGGCAGTTAGAGGAGGACCCAGGCCCATCCCCTCTTCATCCTAGGGCACACAGGGAGGAGAGGATAAGGTAGAGACTTGGTCTACTGGGGAGGAGAGGGCCTTGATCCTCTTTATGGGCTGCAGCTATGACAACTGGATAAGAGAACGGACATGCGTACGGGCGAGTGCTGGAAACAAAGTGTGGAAATATTTCTAGTTTATTGTTCCTCTTTGAGTTTGGCATCCTTCCCAATGTGTGTTCTGATATCTGTGGATGTCTTCCAACCCTTATCTTGCCTGGTTTATATTGTTTTTTATACTTTATAATTTAAACGGCATTTCCTCCTTCTTGTAACGGTTTGGGTGGGAGTTTTTTGTCTCCAGTCAAGGATATTTGGAGCTTGGAAACAAAGTGAAGGAATAAAAGGGGCCTCACCTGTTTTTGTGACTGTGTTTATTTTGTATCCAACCCTGGGTCATCACAGGGGACTTGCTAACACTTTGAAAGACAAACTGAAGATTGAGAAGGATCTTGACAGACTTCAGCATTGGGCCCTATGAAACAAGATACAGTTCAGTTCTTAGCACAATTGTTAAGTGAATCACTGCAGTTATTAATGTTAACATAGTTGTAAAGTGAATCTGGCCTCCCCATTGTCTTTGCTTGTCAGAAGGTCACCATAGCTGATCACAGTGGTTACAGTGATCCATACATACAAGTCAATTGCATAGTGTCTGAATTTTGATCACGTGACTATGGGGATATTGCAATAGTGTGAAAAATGATCATGTCACCTTTTTCAGTGCAGTTGCAACATTTAAATGGTCACTAAATGAAGTGCTGTGAGAGGACTGCCTGTATGTTTAGCCTAACAAAGACAAGGGTTCCAAATGTTACCAACCAACTCTCTTCCCTGTCACTCTCCCCAATTCTCTCCAGAGAGGCTCCCTTTGACCGTCTTTGCCAACAAATCTTGTAGCTGATCACTTGCTGCAGTGCTCAACCTCCACCTCCCCCCCTCCAGGTCCTATGACTTTCTCTTTTGAAGTCACATCTCAAATTGTTTCACAGCTCCCCCCTTTTTTTCCTTTTTTCTTTTCCATGTTCTCTTTTAATACACAATACAAGCCAAGGGAACACATACTGAAAACAGATCTCAATCACAGATATGCAGTCTGTTTTCTTTTTAATGACAACTACATAGGGAGATTGGAATATGTAAAATTAAATAGCATGAAAGACGGTCACAGGACTTTACGATGCAACTATAATTCATAAACCTATACAACAATATCATATTCATTTCAACCCAACCCCTTTTAAATTCATTTTACTATTATTACTATTACATTTAAATTGAACTCCGAGTACCATGCATTGCATTGTCAACAGATTGACAACTTCATTGGTTATTTATCCTGGTTATTTATCAATTGTTCTAACTGTCAGCCTTGGTACCCTATTTGAATGTACCCAACAAAATAGTTAATCCCAAAACAATTATCCACTGTGTTCAATTCCATCAATTTCTATTTGATATAAAGATTGCTTACTCCATTGGTGGTCTTCTTCTTTTCC